>OX456526.1:152238914-152783914 GCA_949748255.1 Eustalomyia histrio
GCGGGCTAGCTCGCTGGCTAGCGGGTTAGCTAACGGGCTAGCTAGCTGGCTAGCGGGCTAGCTGCCTGGCTAGCGGGCTAGCTGGCTGGCTAGCGGGCTAGCTGGCTGGCTGGCTGGCTGGCTGGCTAGCTGGCTGGCTGACTGGC
Organism: Eustalomyia histrio; assembly: GCA_949748255.1. Classification (NCBI taxonomy): domain Eukaryota; kingdom Metazoa; phylum Arthropoda; class Insecta; order Diptera; family Anthomyiidae; genus Eustalomyia; species Eustalomyia histrio. Next base: position 152,239,061 of record OX456526.1, read on the forward strand.
TAGCTGGCTGGCTAGCGGGCTAGCTGGCTGGCTAGCGGGCTAGCTGGCTGGCTAGCGTGCTAGCTGGCGGGCTAGCGGGCTAGCTGGCGGGCTAGCGGGCTAGCTGGCGGGCTAGCGGGCTAGCTGGCTGGCTAGCTGGCTGGCTAGCTACCTGGCTAGCGGGCTAGCTAGCTCGCTGGCTAGCGGGTTAGCTAGCGGGCTAGCTAGCTGGCTATCGGGCTAGCTGTCTGGCTAGCGGGCTAGCTGGCTGGCTAGCGGGCTAGCTGGCTGGCTAGCGGGCTAGCTAGCTGCCTAGCGGGCTAGCTGGCTAGCGGGCTAGCTAGCTGCTTAGCGGGCTAGCTAGCTGCCTAGCGGGCTGGCTAGCGGGCTAGCTAGCTGGCTAGCGAGCTAGCTAGCTGGCTAGCGGGCCAGCTGGCTGGCTAGCGAGCTAGCTAGCTGGCTAGCGGGCTAGCTGGCTGGCTAGCGGGCTAGCTGGCTGGCAAGCTAGCGGGCTAGCTGGCTGGCTAGCGGGCCAGCTGGCTGGCTAGCGGGCTAGCTGGCTGGCTAGCTAGCTGGCTAGCGGGCTAGCTGGCTAGCGGGCTAGCTGGCTAGCGGGCTAGCTGGCTAGCGGGCTAGCTGGCTAGCGGGCTAGCTGGCTGGCTGGTTGGCTAGCGGGCTAGCTAGCAGGCTGGCTAGCTAGCTGGTTAGCGGGCTAGCTAGCTGGCTAGCGGACTAGCTAGCGGGATAGCTGGCGTGCTAGCTGGCGGGCTAGCTGGCGGGCTAGCTGGCGGGCTAGCTGGCTGGCTAGCGGGCTAGCTGGCTGGCTAGCGGGCTAGCTGGCTGGCTAGCGGGCTAGCTGGCTGGCTAGCGGGCTAGCTGGCTGGCTAGCGGGCTAGGTGGCTGGCTAGCGGGCTAGCTGGATGGCTAGCTGGCTAGCTGGCTGGCTAGCTGGCTGGCTGGCTGGCTAGCTGGCTGGCTGGCTAGCGGGCTAGCGGGCTAGCTGGCTGGCTAGCGGGCTAGCTGGCTGGCTAGCGGGCTAGCTGGCTGGCTAGCTACCTGGCTAGCGGGCTAGCTAGCTGGCTGGCTAGCGGGCTAGCTAGCTGGCTGGCTAGCGGGCTAGCTAGCTGGCTGGCTAGCTGGCTGGCTAGCTGGCTGGCTAGCTACCTGGCTAGCGGGCTAGCTAGCTGGCTGGCTAGCTGGCTGGCTAGCTGGCTGGCTAGCTGGCTGGCTAGCTACCTGGCTAGCGGGCTAGCTAGCTGGCTGGCTAGCGGGCTAGCTAGCTGGCTGGCTAGCTGGCTGGCTAGCTGGCTGGCTAGCTGGCTGGCTAGCTGGCTAGCTGGCTGGCTAGCTGGCTGGCTAGCTGGCTGGCTAGCTAGCTGGCTAGCGGGCTAGCTAGCTGGCTACCTGGCTGGCTAGCGGGCTAGCTGGCTGGCTAGCGGGCTAGCTAGCGGGCTAGCTAGCTGGCTAGCGGGCTAGCTGGCTGGCTGGCTAGCGGGCTGGCTGGCTGGCTAGCGGGCTAGCTGGCTGGCTAGCGGGCTAGCTAGCTGGCTAGAGGGCTAGCTGGCTGGCTAGCGGGCTAGCGGGCTAGCTGGCTGGCTAGCGGGCTAGCTGGCTGGCTGGCTAACTAGCTGGTTAGCGGGCAAGCTGGCTGGCTAGCGGGCTAGCTGGCTGGCTAGCGGGCTAGCTGGCAGGCTAGCGGGCTAGCTGGCGGGCTAGCTGGCTGGCTAGCGGGCCAGCTGGCTGGCTAGCTAGCTGGCTAGCGGGCTAGCTAGGTGGCTAGCTGGCTGGCTGGCTGGCGGGCTAGCTAGCTGGCTAGCGGGCTAGCTGCCTGGCTAGCGGGCTAGCTGGCTGGCTAGCGGGCTAGCTGGCTGGCTAGCTGGCTGACTGGCTGGCTGGCTGGCTAGCGGGCTAGCTGGCTGGCTAGCGGGCTGGCTGGCTGGCTAGCTGGCTGGCTAGCTGGCTGGCTAGCTGGCTGGCTAGCTGGCTGGCTGGCTAGCTGGCTGGCTAGCTAGCTGGCTAGCGGGCTAGATAGCTGGCTACCTGGCTGGCTAGCGGGCTAGCTGGCTGGCTAGCGGGCTAGCTGGCTGGCTAGCGGGCTAGCTGGCTGGCTAGCGGGCTAGCTGGCTGGCTAGCTGGCTGGCTGGCTAGCTGGCTGGCTAGCTAGCTGGCTAGCGGGCTAGATAGCTGGCTACCTGGCTGGCTAGCGGGCTAGCTGGCTGGCTAGCGGGCTAGCTGGCTGGCTAGCGGGCTAGCTGGCTGGCTAGCGGGCTAGCTGGCTGGCTAGCGGGCTAGCTGGCGGGCTAGCGGGCTAGCTGGCTGGCTAGCTGGCTGGCTAGCTACCTGGCTAGCGGGCTAGCTAGCTGGCTGGCTAGCGGGCTAGCTAGCTGGCTGGCTAGCGGGCTAGCTAGCGGGCTAGCTAGCTGGCTAGCTGGCCGGCTAGCGGGCTATCTGGCTAGCGGGCTAGCTGGCTGGCTAGCGGGCTAGCTGGCTGGCTAGCGGGCTAGCTGGCTGGCTAGCGGGCTAGCTGGCTGGCTAGCGGGCTAGCTGGCTGGCTAGCGGGCTAGCTAGCGGGCTAGCTAGCTGGCTAGCGGGCTAGCTGGCTGGCTAGCGGGCTAGCTAGCTAGCGGGCTAGCTGGCTACCGGACTAGCTAGCGGGCGAGCTGGCGGGCTAGCTGGCAGGCTAGCTGGCTGGCTAGCTGGCTGGCTAGCGGGTTAGCTGGCTGGCTAGCTAGCTGGCTAGCGGGCTAGCTCGCTGGCTAGCGGGTTAGCTAACGGGCTAGCTAGCTGGCTAGCGGGCTAGCTGCCTGGCTAGCGGGCTAGCTGGCTGGCTAGCGGGCTAGCTGGCTGGCTGGCTGGCTAGCTGGCTGGCTGGCTGGCTAGCTGGCTGGCTAGCGGGCTAGCTGGCTGGCTAGCGGGCTAGCTGGCAGGCTAGCGGGCTAGCTGGCTGGCTAGCGTGCTAGCTGGCGGGCTAGCGGGCTAGCTGGCGGGCTAGCGGGCTAGCTGGCGGGCTAGCGGGCTAGCTGGCGGGCTAGCGGGCTAGCTGGCTGGCTAGCTACCGGGCTAGCGGGCTAGCTAGCTGGCTGGCTAGCGGGCTAGCTAGCTGGCTGGCTAGCTGGCTGGCTAGCTGGCTGGCTAGCTGGCTGGCTAGCTGGCTAGCTGGCAGGCTAGCTGGCTGGCTGGCTGGCTAGCTGGCTGGCTAGCTGGCTGGCTAGCTGGCTGGCTAGCTAGCTGGCTAGCGGGCTAGCTAGCTGGCTACCTGGCTGGCTAGCGGGCTAGCTGGCTGGCTAGCGGGCTAGCTGGCTGGCTAGCGGGCTAGCTGGCTGGCTAGCGGGCTAGCTGGCGGGCTAGCGGGCTAGCTGGCTAGCGGGCTAGCTGGCTGGCTAGCGGGCTAGCTAGCTGGCTAGCTGGCTGGCTAGCGGGCTAGCTGGCTGGCTAGCGGGCTAGCTGGCTGCCTAGCGGGCTAGCTGGCTGGCTAGCGGGCTAGCTGGCTGGCTAGCGGGCTAGCTGGCTGGCTAGCGGGCTAGCTGGCTGGCTAGCGGGCTAGCTGGCTGGCTAGCGGGCTAGCTGGCTGGCTAGCGGGCTAGCTGGCTGGCTAGCGGGCTAGCTGGCTGGCTAGCGGGCTAGCTGGCTGGCTAGCGGGCTAGCTGGCTGGCTAGCGGGCTAGCTGGCTGGCTAGCGGGCTAGCTGGCTGGCTAGCGGGCTAGCTAGCTGGCTAGCTAGCTGGCTAGCGGGCTAGCTGGCTGGCTAGCGGGCTAGCGGGCTAGCTGGCTGGCTAGCTGGCTGGCTAGCTGGCTGGCTAGCGGGCTAGCTGGCTGGCTAGCGGGCTAGCTGGCTGGCTAGCGGGCTAGCTGGCTGGCTAGCGGGCTAGCTGGCTGGCTAGCGGGCTAGCTGGCTGGCTAGCGGGCTAGCTGGCTGGCTAGCGGGCTAGCTGGCTGGCTAGCGGGCTAGCTGGATGGCTAGCGGGCTAGCTGGATGGCTAGCGGGCTAGCTGGCTGGCTAGCGGGCTAGCTAGCGGGCTAGCTAGCTGGCTAGCGGGCTAGCTGGCTGGCTAGCGGGCTAGCTTGCTGGCTAGCGGGCTAGCTGGCTGGCTAGCGGGCTAGCTGGCTGGCTAGCGGGCTAGCTAGCTAGCTAGCGGGCTAGCTGGCTGGCTAGCGGGCTAGCTAGCTAGCGGGCTAGCTGGCTGGCTAGCGGGCTAGCTGGCTAGCGCGCTAGCTGGCTGGCTTGCGGGCTAGCTGGCTGGCTAGCGGGCTAGCGAGCTGGCTAGCGGACTAGCTAGCGGGCGAGCTGGCGGGCTAGCTGGCAGGCTAGCTGGCTGGCTAGCTGGCTGGCTAGCGGGTTAGCTGGCTGGCTAGCTAGCCGGCTAGCAGGCTAGCTAGCTGGCTAGCGGGCTAGCTAGCTGGCTAGCGGGCTAGCTGGCTGGCTAGCGGGCTAGCTGGCTGGCTAGCTGGCTGGCTAGCTGGCTAACTAGCTGGCTAGCGAGCTAGCTAGATGGCTAGCGGGCTAGCTAGATGGCTAGCGGGCTAGCTGGCTGGCTAGCGGGCTAGCTTGCTGGCTGGCTGGCTGGCTAGCTAGCTGGCTAGCGGGCTAGCTCGCTGGCTAGCGGGTTAGCTAGCGGGCTAGCTAGCTGGCTATCGGGCTAGCTGGCTATCGGGCTAGCTGTCTGGCTAGCGGGCTAGCTGGCTGGCTAGCGGGCTAGCTGGCTGGCTAGCGGGCTAGCTAGCTGCCTAGCGGGCTAGCTGGCTAGCGGGCTAGCTAGCTGCTTAGCGGGCTAGCTGGCTAGCGGGCTAGCTAGCTGCCTAGCGGGCTAGCTAGCTGCCTAGCGGGCTGGCTAGCGGGCTAGCTAGCTGGCTAGCGGGCTAGCTAGCTAGCTGGTTAGCGGGCTAGCTAGCTGGCTAGCGAGCTAGCTAGCTGGCTAGTGGGCTAGCTGGCTGGCTAGCGGGCTAGCTGGCTGGCTAGCGGGCTAGCTGGCTGGCTAGCGGGCTAGCTGGCGGGCTAGCGGGCTAGCTGGCTGGCTGGCTGGCTAGCTGGCTGGCTAGCTACCTGGCTAGCGGGCTAGCTAGCTGGCTGGCTAGCGGGCTAGCTAGCTGGCTAGCTGGCTGGCTAGCGGGCTAGCTGGCTGGCTAGCGGGCTAGCTGGCTGGCTAGCGGGCTAGCTGGCTGGCTAGCGGGCTAGCTAGCGGGCTAGCTGGCTGGCTAGCGGGCTAGCTGGCTGGCTAGCGGGCTAGCTAGCGGGCTAGCTAGCTGGCTAGCGGGCTAGCTGGCTGGCTAGCGGGCTGGCTAGCGGGTTAGCTGGCTGGCTAGCGGGCTAGCTAGCTAGCGGGCTAGCTGGCTACCGGACTAGCTAGCGGGCGAGCTGGCGGGCTAGCTGGCAGGCTAGCTGGCTGGCTAGCTGGCTGGCTAGCGGGTTAGCTGGCTGGCTAGCGGGCTAGCTAGCGGGCTAGCTAGCTGGCTAGCGGGCTAGCTGGCTGGCTAGCGGGCTAGCTGGCTGGCTAGCGGGCTAGCTGGCTGGCTAGCGGGCTAGCTGGCTGGCTAGCGGGCTAGCTAGCGGGCTAGCTAGCTGGCTAGCGGGCTAGCTGGCTGGCTAGCTGGCTGGCTAGCGGGTTAGCTGGCTGGCTAGCTAGCCGGCTAGCAGGCTAGCTAGCTGGCTAGCGGGCTAGCTAGCTGGCTAGCGGGCTAGCTGGCTGGCTAGCGGGCTAGCTGGCTGGCTAGCTGGCTGGCTAGCTGGCTAACTAGCTGGCTAGCTAGCTGGCTAGCGAGCTAGCTAGATGGCTAGCGGGCTAGCTAGATGGCTAGCGGGCTAGCTTGCTGGCTAGCTGGCTGGCTAGCTAGCTGGCTAGCGGGCTAGCTCGCTGGCTAGCGGGTTAGCTAGCGGGCTAGCTAGCTGGCTATCGGGCTAGCTGGCTATCGGGCTAGCTGTCTGGCTAGCGGGCTAGCTGGCTGGCTAGCGGGCTAGCTGGCTGGCTAGCGGGCTAGCTGGCTGGCTAGCGGGCTAGCTGGCTGGCTAGCGGGCTAGCTAGCGGGCTAGCTGGCTGGCTAGCGGGCTAGCTGGCTGGCTAGCGGGCTAGCTGGCGGGCTAGCTGGCTGGCTGGCTGGCTAGCTGGCTGGCTAGCTACCTGGCTAGCGGGCTAGCTAGCTGGCTGGCTAGCGGGCTAGCTAGCTGGCTGGCTAGCGGGCTAGCTGGCTGGCTAGCGGGCTAGCTGGCTGGCTAGCGGGCTAGCTGGCTGGCTAGCGGGCTAGCTAGCGGGCTAGCTAGCTGGCTAGCGGGCTAGCTGGCTGGCTAGCGGGCTAGCTGGCTGGCTAGCGGGCTAGCTAGCGGGCTAGCTGGCTGGCTAGCGGGCTAGCTGGCTGGCTAGCGGGCTAGCTGGCTGGCTAGCGGGCTAGCTAGCTAGCGGGCTAGCTGGCTACCGGACTAGCTAGCGGGCGAGCTGGCGGGCTAGCTGGCAGGCTAGCTGGCTGGCTAGCTGGCTGGCTAGCGGGTTAGCTGGCTGGCTGGCGGGTTAGCTAACGGGCTAGCTAGCTGGCTAGAGGGCTAGCTGCCTGGCTAGCGGGCTAGCTGGCTGGCTAGCGGGCTAGCTGGCTGGCTGGCTGGCTAGCTGGCTGGCTGGCTGGCTAGCTGGCTGGATAGCGGGCTAGCTAGCTGGCTAGCGGGCTAGCTCGGTGGCTAGCGGGTTAGCTAACGGGCTAGCTAGCTGGCTAGAGGGCTAGCTGCCTGGCTAGCGGGCTAGCTGGCTGGCTAGCGGGCTAGCTGGCTGGCTGGCTAGCTGGCTGGCTGGCTGGCTAGCTGGCTGGCTAGCGGGCTAGCGGGCTAGCTGGCCGGCTAGCGGGCTAGCTGGCTGGCTAGCGGGCTAGCTGGCTGGCTAGCGGGCTAGCTGGCGGGCTAGCGGGCTAGCTAGCTGGCTGGCTAGCGGGCTAGCTAGCTGGCTAGCTGGCTGGCTAGCTGGCTAGCTAGCTGGCTAGCGGGCTAGCTAGCTGGCTAGCGGGCTAGCTGGCTGGCTACCTGGCTGGCTAGCGGGCTAGCTGGCTGGCTAGTGGGCTAGCTAGCTAGCGGGCTGGCTAGTGGGCTAGTTAGCTGGCTAGCGGGCTAGCTGGCTGGCTAGCGGGCTAGCTAGCTAGCGGGCTAGCTGGCTGGCGGGCTAGCTGGCTGGCTAGCGGGCTAGCTGGCTGGCTAGCGGGCTAGCTAGCGGGCTAGCTAGCTGGCTAGCGGGCTGGCTAGTGGGCTAGCTAGCTGGCTAGCGGGCTAGCTGGCTGGCTAGCGGGCTAGCTAGCTAGCGGGCTAGCTGGCTGGCTAGCGGGCTAGCTAGCGGGCTAGCAGGCTGGCTAGTGGGCTAGCTAGCTGGCTAGCGGGCTAGCTGGCTGGCTAGCGGGCTAGCTAGCTAGCGGGCTAGCTGGCTGGCTAGCGGGCTAGCTGGCTGGCTAGCGGGCTAGCTGGCTGGCTAGCGGGCTAGCTGGCTGGCTAGCGGGCTAGCTAGCTAGCTAGCGGGCTAGCTGGCTGGCTAGCGGGCTAGCTAGCTAGCGGGCTAGCTGGCTGGCTAGCGGGCTAGCTGGCTGGCTAGCTGGCTAGCTAGCGGGCTAGCTAGCTCGCTAGCTAGCTGGCTAGCGCGCTAGCTGGCTGGCTTGCGGGCTAGCTGGCTGGCTAGCGGGCTAGCGAGCTGGCTAGCGGACTAGCTAGCGGGCGAGCTGGCGGGCTAGCTGGCAGGCTGGCTAGCTGGCTGGCTAGCGGGTTAGCTGGCTGGCTAGCTAGCCGGCTAGCAGGCTAGCTAGCTAGCTGCCTAGCGGGCTAGCTAGCTGGCTAGCGGGCTAGCTAGCTGCCTAGCGGGCTAGCTAGCTGCCTAGCGAGCTAGCTAGCTGCCCAGCGGGCTAGCTAGCTGCCTAGCGGGCTAGCTAGCTGCCTAGCGGGCTGGCTAGCGGGCTAGCTAGCTGGCTAGCGAGCTAGCGGGCTAGCTAGCTGGCTAGCGGGCTAGCTGGCTGGGTAACGGGCTAGCTGGCTGGCTAGCTGGCTGGCTAGCTAGCTGGCTAGCGGGCTAGCTAGCTGGCTACCTGGCTGGCTAGCGGGCTAGCTGGCTGGCTAGCGGGCTAGCTGGCTGGCTAGCGGGCTAGCTGGCGGGCTAGCGGGCTAGCTGGCTGGCTAGCTACCTGGCTAGCGGGCTAGCTAGCTGGCTGGCTAGCGGGCTAGCTAGCTGGCTAGCTGGCTGGCTAGCGGGCTAGCTGGCTGGCTAGCGGGCTAGCTGGCTGGCTAGCTGGCTGGCTAGCGGGCTAGCTGGCTGGCTAGCGGGCTAGCTGGTTGGCTAGCGGGCTAGCTAGCTGGTTTGCGGGCTAGCTAGCTGGCTAGCGGACTAGCTAGCGGGCTAGCTGGCGGGCTAGCTGGCTGGCTAGCTAGCTGGCGGGCTAGCTGGCTGGCTAGCGGGCTAGCTAGCGGGCTAGCTGGCGGGCTAGCTGGCGGGCTAGCTGGCTGGCTAGCTAGCTGGCGGGCTAGCTGGCTGGCTAGCGGGCTAGCTGGCTGGCTAGCGGGCTAGCTGGCTGGCTAGCGGGCTAGCTGGCTGGCTAGCGGCTAGCTGGCTGGCTAGCGGGCTAGCTGGCTGGCTGGCTAGCTAGCTGGTTAGCGGGCTAGCTAGCTGGCTAGCGGACTAGCTAGCGGACTAGCTAGCGGGCTAGCTGGCGGGCTAGCTGGCTGGCTGGCTAGCGGGCTAGCTGGCTGGCTAGCGGGCTAGCTAGCTGGCTAGCGGGCTAGCTGGCTGGCTAGCGGGCTAGCTAGCTACCTAGCGGGCTAGCTAGCTGCCTAGCGGGCTAGCTGGCTGCCTAGCGGGCTAGCTAGCTGCCTAGCGGGCTAGCTAGCTAGCTGCCTAGCGGGCTAGCTAGCTGCCTAGCGGGCTAGCTAGCTGGCTAGCTAGCTGGCTAGCGGGCTAGCTAGCTGCCTAGCGGGCTAGCTAGCTGCCTAGCGAGCTAGCTAGCTGCCCAGCGGGCTAGCTAGCTGCCTAGCGGGCTGGCTAGCGGGCTAGCTAGCTGGCTAGCGAGCTAGCGGGCTAGCTAGCTGGCTAGCGGGCTAGCTGGCTGGGTAACGGGCTAGCTGGCTGGCTAGCTGGCTGGCTAGCTAGCTGGCTGGCTAGCGGGCTAGCTGGCTGGCTAGCTAGCTGGCTGGCTAGCGGGCTAGCTCGCTGGCTAGCGGGTTAGCTAACGGGCTAGCTAGCTGGCTAGCGGGCTAGCTGGCTGGCTAGCGGGCTAGCTGGCTGGCTGGCTGGCTTGCTAGCTGGGTGGCTAGCGGGCTAGCTGGCTGGCTAGCTGGCTGGCTAGCTAGCGGGCTAGCTAGCTAGCGGGCTAGCTAGCTGGCTACCTGGCTGGCTAGCTGGCTGGCTAGCGGGCCAGCTGGCTGGCTAGCGGGCTAGCTGGCGGGCTAGCGGGCTAGCTGGCGGGCTAGCGGGCTAGCTGGCTGGCTAGCTACCTGGCTAGCGGGCTGGCTAGCTACCTGGCTAGCGGGCTAGCTAGCTGGCTGGCTAGCGGGCTAGCTAGCTGGCTGGCTAGCTGGCTGGCTAGCTGGCTGGCTAGCTGGCTGGCTAGCTGGCTGGCTGGCTAGCTGGCTGGCTAGCTGGCTGGCTAGCTAGCTGGCTAGCTGGCTGGCTGGCTAGCTGGCTGGCTAGCTGGCTGGCTAGCTAGCTGGCTAGCGGGCTAGCTAGCTGGCTACCTGGCTGGCTAGCGGGCTAGCTGGCTGGCTAGCGGGCTAGCTGGCTGGCTAGCGGGCTAGCTGGCGGGCTAGCGGGCTAGCTGGCTGGCTAGCTACCTGGCTAGCGGGCTAGCTAGCTGGCTGGCTAGCGGGCTAGCTGGCTGGCTAGCGGGCTAGCTAGCTGGCTAGCGGGCTAGCTGGCTGGCTAGCGGGCTAGCTGGCTGGCTAGCGGGCTAGCTGGCTGGCTGGCTAGCGGGCTAGCTGGCTGGCTAGCGGGCTAGCTGGCTGGCTAGCGGGCTAGCTGGCTGGCTAGCGGGCTAGCTGGCTGGCTAGCGGGCTAGCTGGCTGGCTAGCGGGCTAGCTGGCTGGCTAGCGGGCTAGCTGGCTGGCTAGCGGGCTAGCTGGCTGGCTAGCGGGCTAGCTGGCTGGCTAGCGGGCTAGCTGGCTGGCTAGCGGGCTAGCTGGCTGGCTAGCGGGCTAGCTGGCTGGCTAGCGGGCTAGCTGGCTGGCTAGCGGGCTAGTTGGCTGGCTAGCGGGCTAGCTGGCTGGCTAGCGGGCTAGCTGGCTGGCTAGCGGGCTAGCTGGCTGGCTAGCGGGCTAGCTGGCTGGCTAGCGGGCTAGCTGGCTGGCTAGCGGGCTAGCTGGCTGGCTAGCGGGCTAGCTGGCTGGCTAGCGTCTGGCTAGCGGGCTAGCTGGCTGGCTAGCGTCTGGCTAGCGGGCTAGCTGGCTGGCTAGCGGGCTAGCGGGCTAGCTGGCTGGATAGCGGGCTAGCTGGCTGGCTAGCGGGCTAGCTGGCTGGCTAGCGGGCTAGCTAGCTGGCTAGCGGGCTAGCTGGCTGGCTAGCGGGCTAGCTGGCTGCCTAGCGGGCTAGCTAGCTGCCTAGCGGGCTGGCTAGCGGGCTAGCAAGCTGGCTAGCGAGCTAGCTAGCTGGCTAGCGGGCTAGCTGGCTGGCTAGCGGGCTAGCTGGCTGGCTAGCTAGCTGGCTGGCTAGCGGGCTAGCTGGCTGGCTAGCTAGCTGGCTGGCTAGCGGGCTAGCTGGCTGGCTAGCGGGCTAGCTGGCTAGCGGGCTAGCTGGCTGGCTGGCTAGCTAGCTGGCTAGCGGGCTAGCTGGCTGGCTGGCTAGCGGGCTAGCTGGCTGGCTAGCGGGCTAGCTGGTTGGCTAGCGGGCTAGCTAGCTGGCTGGCAGCTAGCTGGTTTGCGGGCTAGCTAGCTGGCTAGCGGACTAGCTAGCGGGCTAGCTGGCGGGCTAGCTGGCGGGCTAGCTGGCTGGCTAGCTAGCTGGCGGGCTAGCTGGCTGGCTAGCTGGCTAGCTGGCGGGCTAGCTGGCGGGCTAGCTGGCTGGCTAGCTAGCTGGCGGGCTAGCTGGCTGGCTAGCGGGCTAGCTGGCTGGCTAGCGGCTAGCTGGCTGGCTAGCGGGCTAGCTGGCTGGCTGGCTAGCTAGCTGGTTAGCGGGCTAGCTAGCTGGCTAGCGGACTAGCTAGCGGACTAGCTAGCGGGCTAGCTGGCGGGCTAGCTGGCTGGCTGGCTAGCGGGCTAGCTGGCTAGCTAGCTGGATAGCGGGCTAGCTGGCTGGCTAGCGGGCTAGCTGGCTGGCTAGCGGGCTAGCTGGCTGGCTAGCGGGCTAGCTGGCTGGCTAGCGGGCTAGCTGGCTGGCTAGCGGGCTAGCTAGCTACCTAGCGGGCTAGCTAGCTGCCTAGCGGGCTAGCTAGCTGCCTAGCGGGCTAGCTGGCTAGCGGGCTAGCTGGCTGGCTGGCTAGCTGGCTGGCTGGCTAGCGGGCTGGCTGGCTGGCTAGCGGGCTAGCTGGCTGGCTAGCTGGCTAGCTAGCTGGCTAGCGGGCTAGCTAGCTGCCTAGCGGGCTAGCTAGCTGCCTAGCGGGCTAGCTAGCTGCCTAGCGGGCTAGCTAGCTGCCTAGCGGGCTAGCTAGCTGCCTAGCGGGCTAGCTAGCTGCCTGGCGGGCTAGCTAGCTGCCTAGCGGGCTAGCTACCTGGCTAGCGGGCTAGCTAGCTGCCTAGCGGGCTAGCTAGCTGCCTAGCGGGCTAGCTAGCTGCCTAGCGGGCTGGCTAGCGGGCTAGCTAGCTGGCTAGCGGGCTAGCTGGCTGGCTAGCGGGCTAGCTAGCTGGCTAGCGGGCTAGCTAGCTGCCTAGCGGGCTAGCTAGCTGCCTAGCGGGCTAGCTAGCTGCCTAGCGGGCTAGCTAGCTGCCTAGCGGGCTGGCTAGCGGGCTAGCTAGCTGGCTAGCGGGCTAGCTAGCTGGCTAGCTGGCTAGCGAGCTAGCTAGCTGGCTAGCGGGCTAGCTGGCTGGCTAGCGGGCTAGCTGGCTGGCTAGCTAGCTGGCTAGCGGGCTAGCTGGCTGGCTAGCGGGCTAGCTGGCTGGCTGGCTGGCTAGCGGGCTAGCTGGCTGGCTAGCGGGCTAGCTGGCTGGCTAGCGGGCTAGCTGGCTGGCTAGCGGGCTAGCTGGCTGGCTAGCGGCTAGCTGGCTGGCTAGCGGGCTAGCTGGCTGGCTAGCGGGCTAGCTGGCTGGCTAGCGGGCTAGCTAGCTACCTAGCCGGCTAGCTAGCTGTCTAGCGGGCTAGCTAGCTGCCTAGCGGGCTAGCTAGCTGCCTAGCGGGCTAGCTAGCTGGCTAGCGGGCTAGCTAGCTGCCTAGCGGGCTAGCTGGCTGGCTAGCGGGCTAGCTGGCTGGCTAGCGGGCTAGCTGGCTCGCTAGCGGGCTAGCTGGCTGGCTAGCTGGCTGGCTAGCGGGCTAGCTGGCTGGCTAGCGGGCTAGGTGGCTGGATAGCGGGCTAGCTGGCTGGCTAGCGGGCTAGCTGGCTGGCTAGCGGGCTAGCTGGCTAGCTGGCTGGCTAGCGGGCTAGCTGCCTGGCTAGCGGGCTAGCTGACTGGCTAGCGGGCTAGCTGACTGGCTAGCTGGCTGGCTAGCGGGCTAGCTGGCGGGCTAGCTGGCGGGCTAGCTGGCGGGCTAGCTGGCTGGCTAGCTAGCTGGCTAGCGGGCTAGCTAGCTGGCTAGCGGACTAGCTAGCTGGCTAGCGGACTAGCTAGCTGGCTAGCGGGCTAGCTAGCTGCCTAGCGGGCTATCTAGCTGGTTGGCTAGCGGGCTAGCTGGCTAGCGGGCTAGCTGGCTGGCTAGCGGGCTAGCTGGCTGGCTAGCGGGCTAGCTGGCTGGCTAGCGGGCTAGCTGGCTGGCTAGCTAGCGGACTAGCTAGCTGGCTAGCTGGCTAGCTAGCGGACTAGCTAGCTGGCTAGCGGGCTAGCTAGCTGCCTAGCGGGCTAGCTGGCTGGCTAGCGAGTTAGCTGGCTAGCTAGCTGCCTAGCGGGCTATCTAGCTGGCTGGCTAGCGGGCTAGCGGGCTAGCTAGCTGGCTAGCTGGCTAGCGAGCTAGCTAGCTGGCTAGCGGGCTAGCTGGCTGGCTAGCGGGCTAGCTGGCTGGCTAGCGGGCTAGCTGGCTGGCTAGCGGGCTAGCTGGTTGGCTAGCGGGCTAGCTGGTTGGCTAGCTGGCTGGCTAGCGAGCTAGCTGGCTGGCTAGCTGGCTGGCTAGCTAGCTGGCTGGCTAGCGGGCTAGCTGGCTGGCTAGCGGGCTAGCTGGCTGGCTAGCGGGCTAGCTGGCTAGCGGGCTAGCTGGCTGGCTAGCGGGCTAGCTGGCTGGCTAGCGGGCTAGCTGGCTGGCTAGCGGGCTAGCTGGCTGGCTAGCGGGCTAGCTGGTTGGCTAGCGGGCTAGCTGGTTGGCTAGCTGGCTGGCTAGCGAGCTAGCTGGCTGGCTAGCTGGCTGGCTAGCTAGCTGGCTGGCTAGCGGGCAAGCTGGCTGGCTAGCGGGCTAGCTGGCTGGCTAGCGGGCTAGCTGGCTAGCGGGCTAGCTGGCTGGCTAGCGGGCTAGCTGGTTGGCTAGCGGGCTAGCTGGTTGGCTAGCGGGCTAGCTGGTTGGCTAGCTGGCTGGCTAGCGAGCTAGCTGGCTGGCTAGCTGGCTGGCTAGCTAGCTGGCTAGCTGGCTGGCTAGCTAGCTGGCTAGCTAGCTGGCTGGCCTGCGGGCTAGCTGGCTGGCTAGCGGGCTAGCTGGCTGGCTAGCGGGCTAGCTAGCTGGCTAGCGGACTAGCTAGCGGGCTAGCTGGCGGGCTAGCTGGCAGGCTAGCTGGCTGGCTAGCGGGCTAGCTGGCTGGCTAGCGGGCTAGCTAGCTGGCTAGCGGGCTAGCTAGCTGCCTAGCGGGCTAGCTAGCTGCCTAGCGGGCTAGCTAGCTGCCTAGCGGGCTAGCTAGCTGCCTAGCGGGCTGGCTAGCGGGCTAGCTAGCTGGCTAGCGGGCTAGCTAGCTGGCTAGCGAGCTAGCTAGCTGGCTAGCGGGCTAGCTGGCTGGCTAGCGGGCTAGCTGGCTGGCTAGCTAGCTGGCTGGCTAGCGGGCTAGCTGGCTGGCTAGCGGGCTAGCTGGCTGGCTGGCTAGCTAGCTGGCTAGCTGGCTGGCTGGCTAGCGGGCTAGCTGGCTGGCTAGCGGGCTAGCTGGTTGGCTAGCGGGCTAGCTAGCTGGCTGGCTAGCTAGCTGGTTTGCGGGCTAGCTAGCTGGCTAGCGGACTAGCTAGCGGGCTAGCTGGCGGGCTAGCTGGCGGGCTAGCTGGCTGGCTAGCTAGCTGGCGGGCTAGCTGGCGGGCTAGCTGGCTGGCTAGCGGGCTAGCTGGCTGGCTAGCGGGCTAGCTGGCTGGCTAGCGGCTAGCTGGCTGGCTAGCGGGCTAGCTGGCTGGCTGGCTAGCTAGCTGGTTAGCGGGCTAGCGGACTAGCTAGCGGACTAGCTAGCGGGCTAGCTGGCGGGCTAGCTAGCGGACTAGCTAGCGGGCTAGCTGGCGGGCTAGCTGGCTGGCTGGCTAGCTGGCTAGCGGGCTAGCTGGCTGGCTAGCGGGCTAGCTAGCTGGCTAGCGGGCTAGCTGGCTGGCTAGCGGGCTAGCTGGCTGGCTAGCGGGCTAGCTGGCTGGCTAGCGGGCTAGCCGGCTGGCTAGCGGGCTAGCTAGCTGCCAGCGAGCTAGCGGGCTAGCTAGCTGGCTAGCGGGCTAGCTGGCTGGGTAACGGGCTAGCTGGCTGGCTAGCTGGCTGGCTAGCTAGCTGGCTGGCTAGCGGGCTAGCTGGCTGGCTAGCGGGCTAGCTGGCTGGCTAGCGGGCTAGCTGGCTGGCTAGCGGGCTAGCTGGCTGGCTAGCGAGCTAGCTGGGTGGCTAGCTGGCTGGCTAGCGGGCTAGCTGGCTGGCTAGCTAGCTGGTTAGCGGGCTAGCTAGCTGGCTAGCGGACTAGCTAGCGGGCTAGCTGGCGGGCTAGCTGGCTGGCTAGCTGGCTAGCGGGCTAGCTGGCTGGCTAGCTGGCTGGCTAGCTAGCTGGCTGGCTAGCGGGCCAGCTGGCTGGCTAGCGGGCCAGCTGGCTGGCTAGCTAGCTGGCTAGCTGGCTAGCTAGCTGGTTAGCGGGCTAGCTAGCTGGCTAGCGGACTAGCTAGCGGGCTAGCTGGCGGGCTAGCTGGCTGGCTAGCTGGCTAGCGGGCTAGCTGGCTGGCTAGCGGGCTAGCTGGCTGGCTAGCGGGCTAGCTGGCTGGCTAGCGGGCTAGCTGGCTGGCTAGCGGGCTAGCTGGCTGGCTAGCGGGCTAGCTGGCTGGCTAGCGGGCTAGCTGGCTGGCTAGCGGGCTAGCTAGCTGCCTAGCGGGCTAGCTAGCTGCCTAGCGGGCTAGCTGGCTGGCTGGCTAGCTAGCTGGCTAGCTGGCTGGCTGGCTAGCGGGCTGGCTGGCTGGCTAGCGGGCTAGCTGGCTGGCTAGCGGGCTAGCTAGCTGGCTAGCGGGCTAGCTAGCTGGCTAGCGGGCTAGCTGGCTGGCTAGCGGGCTAGCTGGCTGGCTAGCGGGCTAGCTGGCTGGCTAGCGGGCTAGCTGGCTGGCTAGCGGGCTAGCTGGCTGGCTAGCGGGCTAGCTGGCTGGCTAGCGGGCTAGCTGGCTGGCTAGCGGGCTAGCTGGCTGGCTAGCGGGCTAGCTGGCTGGCTAGCGGGCTAGCTGGCTGGCTAGCGGGCTAGCTAGCTACCTAGCGGGCTAGCTAGCTGCCTAGCGGGCTAGCTAGCTGCCTAGCGGGCTAGCTAGCTGCCTAGCGGGCTAGCTAGCTGGCTAGCGGGCTAGCTGGCTGGCTAGCGGGCTAGCTGGCTGGCTAGCGGGCTAGCTGGCTCGCTAGCGGGCTAGCTGGCTGGCTAGCTGGCTGGCTAGCGGGCTAGGTGGCTGGCTAGCGGGCTAGCTGGCTGGCTAGCGGGCTAGCTGGCTGGCTAGCGGGCTAGCTGGCTGGCTAGCGGGCTAGCTGCCTGGCTAGCGGGCTAGCTGACTGGCTAGCGGGCTAGCTGACTGGCTAGCTGGCTGGCTAGCGGGCTAGCTGGCGGGCTAGCGGGCTAGCTGGCGGGCTAGCTGGCGGACTAGCTAGCGGGCTAGCTGGCGGGCTAGCTGGCTGGCTAGCTGGCTAGCGGGCTAGCTGGCTGGCTAGCTAGCTGGCTGGCTAGCGGGCCAGCTGGCTGGCTAGCTAGCTGGCTAGCTGGCTAGCGGGCTAGCTGGCTGGCTAGCGGGCTAGCTGGCTGGCTAGCGGGCTAGCTGGCTGGCTAGCGGGCTAGCTGGCTGGCTAGCGGGCTAGCTGGCTGGCTAGCGGGCTAGCTGGCTGGCTAGCGGGCTAGCTGGCTGGCTAGCGGGCTAGCTGGCTGGCTAGCGGGCTAGCTGGCTGGCTAGCGGGCTAGCTGGCTGGCTAGCGGGCTAGCTGGCTGGCTAGCGGGCTAGCTGGCTGGCTAGCGGGCTAGCTGGCTGGCTAGCGGGCTAGCTGGCTGGCTAGCGGGCTAGCTAGCTGCCTAGCGGGCTAGCTAGCTGCCTAGCGGGCTAGCTGGCTGGCTGGCTAGCTAGCTGGCTAGCGGGCTAGCTGGCTGGCTGGCTAGCGGGCTGGCTGGCTGGCTAGCGGGCTAGCTGGCTGGCTAGCGGGCTAGCTAGCTGGCTAGCGGGCTAGCTAGCTGGCTAGCGGGCTAGCTGGCT
This sequence comes from Eustalomyia histrio, assembly GCA_949748255.1. Classification (NCBI taxonomy): domain Eukaryota; kingdom Metazoa; phylum Arthropoda; class Insecta; order Diptera; family Anthomyiidae; genus Eustalomyia; species Eustalomyia histrio. The sequence goes on from OX456526.1 coordinate 152,255,690, forward strand.
GGCTAGCGGGCTAGCTGGCTGGCTAGCGGGCTAGCTGGCTGGCTAGCGGGCTAGCTGGCTGGCTAGCGGGCTAGCTGGCTGGCTAGCGGGCTAGCTAGCTACCTAGCGGGCTAGCTAGCTGCCTAGCGGGCTAGCTAGCTGCCTAGCGGGCTAGCTAGCTGCCTAGCGGGCTAGCTAGCTGGCTAGCGGGCTAGCTAGCTGCCTAGCGGGCTAGCGGGCTAGCTGGCTGGCTAGCGGGCTAGCTGGCTCGCTAGCGGGCTAGCTGGCTGGCTAGCTGGCTGGCTAGCGGGCTAGCTGGCTGGCTAGCGGGCTAGGTGGCTGGCTAGCGGGCTAGCTGGCTGGCTAGCGGGCTAGCTGGCTGGCTAGCGGGCTAGCTGGCTGGCTAGCGGGCTAGCTGCCTGGCTAGCGGGCTAGCTGACTGGCTAGCGGGCTAGCTGACTGGCTAGCTGGCTGGCTAGCAGGCTAGCTGGCGGGCTAGCGGGCTAGCTGGCGGGCTAGCTGGCGGGCTAGCTGGCTGGCTAGCTAGCTGGCTAGCGGGCTAGCTAGCTGGCTAGCGGGCTAGCTAGCTGGCTAGCGGACTAGCTAGCTGGCTAGCGGACTAGCTAGCTGGCTAGCGGACTAGCTAGCTGGCTAGCGGGCTAGCTATCTGCCTAGCGGGCTATCTAGCTGGTTGGCTAGCGGGCTAGCTGGCTAGCGGGCTAGCTGGCTGGCTAGCGGGCTAGCTGGCTGGCTAGCGGGCTAGCTGGCTGGCTAGCGGGCTAGCTGGCTAGCTGGCTGGCTAGCTAGCGGACTAGCTAGCTGGCTAGCTAGCGGACTAGCTAGCTGGCTAGCGGGCTAGCTAGCTGCCTAGCGGGCTAGCTGGCTGGCTAGCGAGTTAGCTGGCTAGCTAGCTGCCTAGCGGGCTATCTAGCTGCCTAGCGGGCTAGCTAGCTGCCTAGCGGGCTGGCTAGCGGGCTAGCTAGCTGGCTAGCGGGCTAGCTGGCTGGCTAGCGGGCTAGCTGGCTGGCTAGCTAGCTGGCTGGCTAGCTAGCTGCCTAGCGGGCTAGCTAGCTGCCTAGCGGGCTAGCTAGCTGCCTAGCGGGCTGGCTAGCGGGCTAGCTAGCTGGCTAGCGGGCTAGCTAGCTGGCTAGCGAGCTAGCTAGCTGGCTAGCGGGCTAGCTGGCTGGCTAGCGGGCTAGCTGGCTGGCTAGCTAGCTGGCTGGCTAGCGGGCTAGCTGGCTGGCTAGCGGGCTAGCTGGCTGGCTGGCTAGCTAGCTGGCTAGCGGGCTAGCTGGCTGGCTGGCTAGCGGGCTAGCTGGCTGGCTAGCGGGCTAGCTGGTTGGCTAGCGGGCTAGCTAGCTGGCTGGCTAGCTAGCTGGTTTGCGGGCTAGCTAGCTGGCTAGCGGACTAGCTAGCGGGCTAGCTGGCGGGCTAGCTGGCGGGCTAGCTGGCTGGCTAGCTAGCTGGCGGGCTAGCTGGCTGGCTAGCTGGCTAGCGGGCTAGCGGGCTAGCTAGCGGGCTAGCTGGCGGGCTAGCTGGCGGGCTAGCTGGCTGGCTAGCGGGCTAGCTGGCTGGCTAGCGGGCTAGCTGGCTGGCTAGCGGCTAGCTGGCTGGCTAGCGGGCTAGCTGGCTGGCTGGCTAGCTAGCTGGTTAGCGGGCTAGCGGACTAGCTAGCGGACTAGCTAGCGGGCTAGCTGGCGGGCTAGCTAGCGGACTAGCTAGCGGGCTAGCTGGCGGGCTAGCTGGCTGGCTGGCTAGCTGGCTAGCGGGCTAGCTGGCTGGCTAGCGGGCTAGCTAGCTGGCTAGCGGGCTAGCTGGCTGGCTAGCGGGCTAGCTGGCTGGCTAGCGGGCTAGCTGGCTGGCTAGCGGGCTAGCCGGCTGGCTAGCGGGCTAGCTAGCTGCCAGCGAGCTAGCGGGCTAGCTAGCTGGCTAGCGGGCTAGCTGGCTGGGTAACGGGCTAGCTGGCTGGCTAGCTGGCTGGCTAGCTAGCTGGCTGGCTAGCGGGCTAGCTGGCTGGCTAGCGGGCTAGCTGGCTGGCTAGCGGGCTAGCTGGCTGGCTAGCGAGCTAGCTGGGTGGCTAGCTGGCTGGCTAGCGGGCTAGCTGGCTGGCTAGCTAGCTGGTTAGCGGGCTAGCTAGCTGGCTAGCGGACTAGCTAGCGGGCTAGCTGGCGGGCTAGCTGGCTGGCTAGCTGGCTAGCGGGCTAGCTGGCTGGCTAGCTAGCTGGCTGGCTAGCGGGCCAGCTGGCTGGCTAGCTAGCTGGCTAGCTGGCTAGCTAGCTGGTTAGCGGGCTAGCTAGCTGGCTAGCGGACTAGCTAGCGGGCTAGCTGGCGGGCTAGCTGGCTGGCTAGCTGGCTAGCGGGCTAGCTGGCTGGCTAGCGGGCTAGCTGGCTGGCTAGCGGGCTAGCTGGCTGGCTAGCGGGCTAGCTGGCTGGCTAGCGGGCTAGCTGGCTGGCTAGCGGGCTAGCTGGCTGGCTAGCGGGCTAGCTGGCTGGCTAGCGGGCTAGCTGGCTGGCTAGCGGGCTAGCTAGCTGCCTAGCGGGCTAGCTAGCTGCCTAGCGGGCTAGCTGGCTGGCTGGCTAGCTAGCTGGCTAGCGGGCTAGCTGGCTGGCTGGCTAGCGGGCTGGCTGGCTGGCTAGCGGGCTAGCTGGCTGGCTAGCGGGCTAGCTAGCTGGCTAGCGGGCTAGCTAGCTGGCTAGCGGGCTAGCTGGCTGGCTAGCGGGCTAGCTGGCTGGCTAGCGGGCTAGCTGGCTGGCTAGCGGGCTAGCTGGCTGGCTAGCGGGCTAGCTGGCTGGCTAGCGGGCTAGCTGGCTGGCTAGCGGGCTAGCTGGCTGGCTAGCGGGCTAGCTGGCTGGCTAGCGGGCTAGCTAGCTACCTAGCGGGCTAGCTAGCTGCCTAGCGGGCTAGCTAGCTGCCTAGCGGGCTAGCTAGCTGGCTAGCGGGCTAGCTGGCTGGCTAGCGGGCTAGCTGGCTGGCTAGCGGGCTAGCTGGCTCGCTAGCGGGCTAGCTGGCTGGCTAGCTGGCTGGCTAGCGGGCTAGCTGGCTGGCTAGCGGGCTAGGTGTGGCTAGCGGGCTAGCTGGCTGGCTAGCGGGCTAGCTGGCTGGCTAGCGGGCTAGCTGGCTGGCTAGCGGGCTAGCTGCCTGGCTAGCGGGCTAGCTGACTGGCTAGCGGGCTAGCTGACTGGCTAGCTGGCTGGCTAGCGGCTAGCTGGCGGCTAGCGGGCTAGCTGGCGGGCTAGCTGGCGGACTAGCTAGCGGGCTAGCTGGCGGGCTAGCTGGCTGGCTAGCTGGCTAGCGGGCTAGCTGGCTGGCTAGCTAGCTGGCTGGCTAGCGGCCAGCTGGCTGGCTAGCTAGCTGGCTAGCTGGCTAGCGGGCTAGCTGGCTAGCTGGCTAGCGGGCTAGCTGGCTGGCTAGCGGGCTAGCTGGCTGGCTAGCGTAGCGGGCTAGCTGGCTGGCTAGCGGGCTAGCTGGCTGGCTAGCGGGCTAGCTGGCTGGCTAGCGGGCTAGCTGGCTGGCTAGCGGGCTAGCTGGCTGGCTAGCGGGCTAGCTGGCTGGCTAGCGGGCTAGCTGGCTGGCTAGCGGGCTAGCTGGCTGGCTAGCGGGCTAGCTGGCTGGCTAGCGGGCTAGCTGGCTGGCTAGCGGGCTAGCTGGCTGGCTAGCGGGCTAGCTGGCTGGCTAGCGGGCTAGCTGGCTGGCTAGCGGGCTAGCTAGCTGCCTAGCGGGCTAGCTAGCTGCCTAGCGGGCTAGCTGGCTGGCTGGCTAGCTAGCTGGCTAGCGGGCTAGCTGGCTGGCTGGCTAGCGGGCTGGCTGGCTGGCTAGCGGGCTAGCTGGCTGGCTAGCGGGCTAGCTAGCTGGCTAGCGGGCTAGCTAGCTGGCTAGCGGGCTAGCTGGCTGGCTAGCGGGCTAGCTGGCTGGCTAGCGGGCTAGCTGGCTGGCTAGCGGGCTAGCTGGCTGGCTAGCGGGCTAGCTAGCTACCTAGCGGGCTAGCTAGCTGCCTAGCGGGCTAGCTAGCTGCCTAGCGGGCTAGCTAGCTGCCTAGCGGGCTAGCTAGCTGGCTAGCGGGCTAGCTAGCTGCCTAGCGGGCTAGCTGGCTGGCTAGCGGGCTAGCTGGCTGGCTAGCGGGCTAGCTGGCTCGCTAGCGGGCTAGCTGGCTGGCTAGCTGGCTGGCTAGCGGGCTAGCTGGCTGGCTAGCGGGCTAGGTGGCTGGCTAGCGGGCTAGCTGGCTGGCTAGCGGGCTAGCTGGCTGGCTGGCTAGCGGGCTAGCTGGCTGGCTAGCGGGCTAGCTGCCTGGCTAGCGGGCTAGCTGACTGGCTAGCGGGCTAGCTGACTGGCTAGCTGGCTGGCTAGCGGGCTAGCTGGCGGGCTAGCGGGCTAGCTGGCGGGCTAGCTGGCGGGCTAGCTGGCTGGCTAGCTAGCTGGCTAGCGGGCTAGCTAGCTGGCTAGCGGGCTAGCTAGCTGGCTAGCGGACTAGCTAGCTGGCTAGCGGACTAGCTAGCTGGCTAGCGGACTAGCTAGCTGGCTAGCGGGCTAGCTAGCTGCCTAGCGGGCTATCTAGCTGGTTGGCTAGCGGGCTAGCTGGCTAGCGGGCTAGCTGGCTGGCTAGCGGGCTAGCTGGCTGGCTAGCGGGCTAGCTGGCTCGCTAGCGGGCTAGCTGGCTGGCTAGCTGGCTAGCGGGCTATCTGGCTGGCTAGCGGGCTAGGTGGCTGGCTAGCGGGCTAGGTGGCTGGCTAGCGGGCTAGCTGGCTGGCTAGCGGGCTAGCTGGCTGGCTAGCGGGCTAGCTGCCTGGCTAGCGGGCTAGCTGACTGGCTAGCGGGCTAGCTGCCTGGCTAGCGGGCTAGCTGACTGGCTAGCGGGCTAGCTGACTGGCTAGCTGGCTGGCTAGCGGGCTAGCTGGCGGGCTAGCTGGCGGGCGGCTAGCGGGCTAGCTGGCGGGCTAGCTGGCGGGCTAGCTGGCTGGCTAGCTAGCTGGCTAGCGGACTAGCTAGCTGGCTAGCGGACTAGCTAGCTGGCTAGCGGACTAGCTAGCTGGCTAGCGGGCTAGCTAGCTGCCTAGCGGGCTATCTAGCTGGTTGGCTAGCGGGCTAGCTGGCTGGCTAGCGGGCTAGCTGCCTAGCGAGCTGGCTAGCCAGCTAGCTGGCTGGTTAGCGGGCCCGGCTAGCGGGCCCGGCTAGCTAGCTAGCTGGTCGAGCGGGCTATCTAGCCGGCTGAAGGGCGGGTTAGCTAGCTGCCTAATTGGCTAGATTGCTTATTGATTTTTTTTTTGTACAATTTATTGCCAATTTGTAATAAAAATTGCAAAGCGTATTCAAATTTCGTAGAAATGATTTTATCCACCCATATTTTTACATCTATTACAACTTATTACAACAGCTTTTTTGATTCTTAGTTTTTCCGCCTCAGCTGTTTTATTTTGTTTTATTTAAAACCAAATACTCAAATGACATGTCAAGTTCTTGCAAGATTAATTTAAATTCAGTTAATGGAATATCATTTTAAAACTATCGCTATACGATGTTTATCAAAAAAAAGGGAAGATGACGAAAACACCTCTAAACTTTACATATTGTTAGCTGAAATGCAAAAGGGCATAACTTACATTTTTATTTTTTTTTTTTTTCGGGAGAAGCAAAAAACTGCCTATTGGCGTTTAACAAATTCGTAAATAAATCTGACAGTTTTGATATTAGAACGATAAATTTTTGTGAAGAGATGTAGTTTAATGCAGTACTTCATAATCATTCAATCCCATTTTAAATTTGTATAGGGCAACCAAAAAAACTTGGAAAATTAAAAACATCTCAGATTCGAATTTTGTTCATAAAACCCTTAATGGTATTTTAGCCAAATGAATCATGATAATCAATAAAACCGAGTTTGAAAATTTTGTTACTTATTAAGCGCTTTTGCATTTCAGCTAACGATATAAGCTTGATTATATACATACTCCATAACAACTGACTGCATTGCTGTCATATCGTATGTATAAAACAAATATTAATACACCCATTACTGTAATATTTTGTGATATGTTATAACTGCATCTACAAGTTGAAAGCTGGTTTTTCTTAACAGACATTATCAACATTAAAGTTTTTCTTTTTTATGGTTCATATTACAGTTTTCAACATACTGTGACAATTACCATGGCTTAAGGCCAAGGTATTTAAAATAACACTACTGGTATTACAGTTTAATATAAAAAATAAATAAATAAATAATGTTATGAGTTTGTTTTAATTTCAAATGTTATACGCTATGATGTCAAAATAAACACAACCAAATGTCAGACAGAATTTAGTATCGGATATACTTGTTTTAAAAAACCATTTTAGCTTTAAAGATTTTTTGACAGCTACGCAGCCGTTTTGCAGACTGTTTGCAAATATGTTTCGTTTTAATTAATATTTACGAAAATTGCAGTAAAAAATTTTTAATTTTTTTTTTTTGTAGATTCTGTAGTTTAAAAAAAAAGCAAGAATAAGCAATATTTTCGAAATAAAAAGCAACAATAAGCAAAAACTAACTGAAGTTATTGAACCTCATTTTTACTACTTAAATTCCTGAGGTAGTCCAAAAGCCGATTTGGTTTTTATTTAAACAATATATAGTTTCATTAAAATTGTAGTGTTTGGTTTTTGGACCGAGAAACTGATTTTGCTATTTTTTTACATTTAGTACCGGAACATTTTAATTTGGTTTTGAAATCAAAATTGATGACACAATTCGGTTAGTTGTTCTTCGGTGTGTTTTACTTTATGTGCCCAAAAAGTTAGAACAACTCAAGTTTAAATGAGTTTTATAGTCACTCCAGCTTTTAATAGCAAAAACTAAAATGTTAATAAATATTAAAGTAATATGACACAAAAATATACAGGCTCATAAAATTGCATAATTTAAGACAAGGAAAATGTACTAATTACCTAAGCAGCCACACAACCCCCTCATTCTACTATTTATAAGGATAAATAATTAACCCATAAATGTTTAAAACTTATTTGTAAGCAGAACTTCGAAAGAATTTATACTTTTACTCATTTTAAATATTAACAATATGTCAAACACTCACTATGAATTATGTCACAGCCTAGACTGTGTAAAGAAGCAGTTTTATAGTGAATACTTAAGTTTTTTTTTAACTTTATTAAATGATTTATACCACTTAAGTGAACTTTTTAAATTATTTCTTTTTTATCTGAATGGTCTTAAGGCTGGATTAGCCAGACGTTAACGTAAACGTATCTGTGTATAGCAAATTCAATGACTTAAAAAAGAATAGAAGATGTTGTGTTGTATTTTTTGTGTCACTCTCATGCATTGAACATATACAATACATACACAAAACGTAAATATACAACAAAAATCTAATCAAAACAGATTTTCGTTGTGTATGTATTGCGTATCTTCAATGCACAAGAATGACACAAATCTATACAACACAACATCTTCTATTCTTATTTAACTCATTGAATTTGCTATACACAGATACGTTTATGTCTGGCTTATCCAGCCTTTATACTTGTTGAGTGTCTTAATAGTAAGTAATGCTCAAAATATTTTAAAATCTTAAAATTGGGGACATAATTTTTCATTAGGAATTATATTTTACTAAAATGTTAAATACAATACTGATCCATAAAGTAAATAAAATTACTCGAATCTTTAAATATTTTGTTTTAGTTAAATTCATGAACAAATTATCTGAAAGATAAATTTGCCCTTAAAAAATTAGTATGTGAGCGTTTTTCTAATATGCATTTAATTTAATTATCTAAGTCATACATTTTTTTTTTTTTGGAAAAAAACATATAAAAATATTTTACAAATTGAATGAAAGTAAAATTTATTGTAATTCTATTATAAATGAATCCTTCATGATGGATATCATCGAATCAAAAGCTGTAGAAATAAAGCTAATGCAAAAGTTCTTTTAAAATATAAATTTAATTTTTTCGAAATTAAGTTCGAATTTAATTAATTTTTTTGAAGATCTTTTTACGAGTCAGAGATTAAAAACTCGGACATCATTTTGGATTTGAGAAAATTGTATATCAGATACCGTGTGAAATATGCAATATGTACGTAAGAGTACTTTTGAAATAATTCAGTTAACATTTCTAGAGTTTCGAATAAAAAATAGAGTTAAAAAAAAAATTCATTAATATTTATTAGTCATAATTAAAGTATTAATTCCAATTTTTTTTTTGTACTGTTGGCAATATGAACTATGTCACAATGTTCTTTATAGGGTTAATTTACTATTTCTTTCGAGGCATACATAGGAATGTAGTTAAAATCAGGCCAAAGGATATTGTGGTGATAAAACGTTAAACAACAGGGAAAAAACAAAAACTTTATTCATTTATTTTTATGACGTTGGTATGAAAAACACCAAAAAAACAAAAAAACTGATTGCAAAACACGGCCTATACCAACAAAACATGCAACATTATGTGTAATTCTTTCTTTATTCTTCTTCTTCTATAACACGAATGACGTTTCCATGTACATACATGTGTTATAAATGTATGTAGGCTTTAGCTTATGGATGTTAATGCCAAAGCCTTACACTTGTATTCATAACGTGGCACAAACAACCATCTAATCATACAGACAAATAACGAGCCTATCTCTATTATGCCTATGCTCTGCTCTAAACTCTACTCTTATAACATATTATAATGTTTTTTTTTTTTCTTTTTTATTTATATTTTTACAGAAGAAACAAAAAAAAATACCAACCGAAGAAGAAGAAATGAAAAACAACTTTAACAACAACATTCTGCCACATGTACACCCAAACCAACCATCGAGTAAAACGACCATCCAACCAACCAACCTCCAACAGATTTAACTGTAAATATGTGAGTTAGTGTGGCAATGACTGAGGCTTTGGTTGGGTTGAAGTTTGTTTGTTGTAATAATGTTTGCGCCAGCAACAACAAACTACTTGCACACAATGTATATAGGCAAGCATGCTACAACAGCAACAACAACAACATCTGTATTATAACATTCCTGACCTACTCAACAAACAACAATATATGTATTTACAACAATATACATAAAGTGGTACTTTTTTTTCGTCGATAAAGTTGAAGTTTCCACTATGTTAACAGAGTTCCTAGGCAAGTGTTTTAGAAAAAAAACACACACACACACACACAAACATGTTGAACAAAAACTTTAATGGAAAACTCAAAAATACACTAAACAAAATAAAGGGCTAAAGCTATTTTTTTGTATTAAACTTATAATTAAAGATCTTTTTAAAATGTTTAACGTAGTTTAACCTTAAGGATACCTGCGATTGGGTCTAAAATTAAACCATTTTAAGATCAATGATTAAAATAACTTTTAAACCGTAGAGGAACCTAAATTTTAGCAACAATTTTAAATATATAACCTCTATGATGAATCCTAGATTTTAACAACAGAAACATAATGTATTAAGTTTTAGTTTTAAGATTTGAAAACTAATTGTTAGTTCACATAAGTTAAGAGAAGATTCAATAAACAATAAACAAGATCTTAAAAAACAGAAACACGACTTAACCTCAATTTGAACCCAAAAACTTCTATAATTGAAGCCTAATTTGTACAATAGGAAACCCTACGACTGAACAATTAAAATACCTTAGACTGTGCTCATATATGAACCATAAGAGCCCTTATTTGATTCGAATGATTAAGCTGCATAATGAAATATGGAAGTGTAATTTGCGCCATGACCTACGATATATCTCTAATTTTAACGATAAGAAGATCCATGATTGAGCTTCAGTCAGATATCCCTATCCGATATATACCTAATTTTATAGATTGAGCTCTTGTTTGAAGAGAATACCTCAGATTTTGAAATGAAAGAAGACCAACGATTGAGTTATAATTTAACTCTCTAATGCCCTTTCTTCAAATATTTATACAATTTATTAATTTTGATTTATCACTTAAGCGATATAGCACAACGAATCATGGAATCCAGTAATCAAATAGTTTCGATTTTTTGCTAGTGTTATTATTTTAAAAGTTGCAGCTATTATCGCTTTTTGAAAACTGCGAAATTTAGTGAAATTGACACTAAACATTAACTCCTTCTAGCTTTATTTGTTGAACAAAAAAAGTTTCGAGGCAGAAAAAGTAGTAATTTGTGTTTTCCATCGATATCAAGTAATTGCTTTTATAAAATAAAATTATTTAGTCAAAAATCACTTAATATCTGACAACCATAGAAAAACCTACGAATGGAGGCAAATTTTAAATACTTTTGAATCCCAATTCGACTAAGCCACAATCAAAACTATAAAAACACCAACAAATGAACCTTATTTTAAGCTATGCAAATACTTTCATAACTTTAAAAATACACACGATTGAGCAACAAAGAAATTCTGCGGTTCTACAAGAAATTCTGCTTTTCTACAAAAAATTTGCATTATATTGAATCTCAATTCATATTATAAAAAGGCCTTCAGTTGCGCAGAGCAATACAATTCTCAATGAAACATGGGTCACCCATGTAAAAATCGAAATATATATGAACATATGCATACATGATCACAAAGGTCCATTCATAGTACAATATACAACTATACATTATATCATATGTTTCCATATACATATTTCGAAGCCGAAATTTGATGATATATGGCCGTATATGGTCATATATAAATATATTTGAATTATATATCAGCATATCGGATCCGAAGATATATGTTCACATATGATATCATGGTTTGCCATATATTGCATGGACGTATATGTATGTCCACGTACAGTTATATACCAGCCCATATATGAAAAAGTATGTTCATATATTTTGCAATTTTCGGAAAGGCATCCCTGCTTTATCTGATGGGAATCCGATTTATTTTACGCCCTATGTGATGTAAATTTCAACAAGGGCTTCGATTAATGGATAAAGAGAACTGCCACGGTTTATGCTTAATGTTCCGATTAAGTATAAAATGATTGAGAGAACGTCTGGAAGAGTGTACAAAATAAAAAAAGGCCAAGTTTATGTAGAGTAAAAATGACATTCAAAATTGCTTACAACAATTTTGTTTTGGTATTATTTTTGCTATTCCATTGGATAGATTTTCAAAATACTTTTCCTTTGACATCCAATTTGTACAATATGGATATACCTATTTGTTTGGATTGTTTTGGACATTTTGATCACACCTTTTAGCCCTTAAACGTGATATTGCTCCATTATAATTATACCTATGCTTATTTGTTTCATTCCCCTTAACACATATCCAAATCCAATCGTAATCTGAGACTCTTAAAATCATATTTCGACAATAAGAAAATTTCGCTTAGAGAATTATTATAGACTACGAGAACACAAAATAAATTCGTTATATGTAAGTGAATTTAGAACTAGTTTTAAAATATATAAAACTGAGAACCGATTGAAGATTATTATAAATTTTTCTCCAAGTGTACAACATGTAGTTGCAAGGATTGTTAAACCATGTAGTTTAACAAATCGCGTTAAAATGAAAATCTTGTTAGCCAGCAGCAAAAAAAAACTCAACCGGTTTCAATGTTTTACTTCATTGGACATGCCATAGCTTTATATGCATCAGCACAAAACAAGTTTTTCTAATATTTTTCTACTCTCTTGAACAAAAACTTGCCGCAAGTTGCAAGTTTACTATAGCATTATTTTTTTTTTTTTGTCTATTTCCATTAAAAAAAACAAAGCCAGACCGTATATAAAAAGATGGACAGACAAAATTGGCTGGCAACTCCCCATTTGAAATTCTTTAAACAGCTGCTGCAGACGTTTAAGCATAACAGCTTTTTTGTAGTTGTTGCAGTTAAATTTTTTTCTTTTCGTTTTTTACTCTATTTGATTGCGGCTGTCAATGTCGTTGTTTTTTTTTTAATTAAGTTTCCTGTCGATAAAGTCTACAATATGGTGGCAATGTTGGTTGTTATTTTTTCAAAGATTTTTTTCTATTACGTTTTAGTTTATAATTTTTTTTTTGCCTTTTATTTAAAGTGTTTAAAATTGTGTTTTAATTTAATAGGCGGTAGTTATCATTAATAGTATAACAGGACAGTTTTTAAACAATATTTGCTGTGAATTTATAAAAAGCATGTTGCAGAATTTGTCTTAAGAAATTGTTTCATTTATTAGAAAATAAAACATTTCACTTAAGGTAAATTTTGGTAATTATGAGGGAAATTTATTTTTAATAATTTTTTTTTACGATTGAAAATGCTTTAAAGCATTAGTTTTTAATATAAACACAGCCTTTAGGGTATGCTACGTTTATTACTTTGTATATCCCAGACTGTATAAAACTGTATAAAACAGTAATTAAGAGAGTAAGTAGCACACATAGCGTTTCACTAGTTACCAGGCTATTTACTCGCTTAATTACTTTAGTTCGCGATGTCCCGAAATTCATGTGACAATAATGAATTACCAGTATGGTTACTCATAGTGAAGAAATAAGTGATTACCTACATTAATAAAGTAAGTAGTTGTTCTTAATAAAACAATAGTGTACCTTAATCAAGTAAAATTTGCTTACTTAAAGAAATCGACAAAAATAATTTGTATTTAAATTATAAAAATCTTTAAAATATCTACTTTTTGAACTCAAAAATTTGAGTTCATAATTTAATGCTATTTCTTGTAGAAAGACTTTAAAATATTACAATTTTTAAAAGTCTATTTTACAGCAGATAATTGTTGTAGTTTTTCAAAACAAATAAATAAATATAATAGTAAAAAAACAACTAACAGTAAATCATTATTTTTCGTGTACATATAAGTACTTCTTTCGCACATTATCAGTAGGTCATTACTTTGTTGTTTAAAGTAATGAAAAAGGTAACGACCTATTATTACATGGTAATCCACACAGTAGCGGCCTGTCATTACCATGTTTTTGCTGGGATATACATAAGCTAAAGGAAAACATACGGTTGGGCGCCAAAATAAATACAAAAAAAGTGATTGGGTCAATATGTAGACTACTAATTTAATAAATATGAACTGTAAGAAATCCATTTAGTAAACAAATATTTAAATTGGGTGGCATTATTTCAATTAAATTGCCCAAAGGAACACAATTTGGAAGTTCCTACATTTTTGTTGAGATTGTATCTACGGCCTAAGATTGTATTTCTTTAAATAAAATATTATTGAAAACTATTAATAAATTCCTTAAAAACTACAAACTTTAACAAATTGGCATATTTCGTAAAAAGCTGAATATTTTCATTTAATTTCTACATTTAAATGGACCTTTCGAAAGAAAACTTTTCCACTAAATTTCCTGCAGCATTATTAGCAAAACAAAACAAAATCCAACAAATTCTACTTTACATGAAATGAAAAAGTTTTCATAAAAACAGAAAAATAATATAAAGCTGCCAAGTGCAAAAACGAATAACAAAAAAAAAATATAAATATAAATAATATGCTTAATACTTTTTTTAACGTCGAAGCGTGAAAAAGAATCATAAAACAGCAACAGCTTAGAGGCAATTTAAACAGAATAAGGTTTATAGAAAAATTAATTTACTTCGGGTGTAAAAAAAAGCAAACTAAAAATATGTTTTTTTAAATAACAGCAGCAGACAGTTAATATTATAAATTACAAAAGAAAAAAAGGTTTAAAATGAAAAGTTTAATACTTTAAAAAGTTCTGCTACAAGGTTTGTTTGTGATAAAATTACAACAGCAAATTTTTGTTCATATCAAAAGGGTTCTGGAAAAGTTGCTAAATTTTATGGTCAGATATGAGCAAATCTGGTCATATGGTAACATAGCTGGTGGCAGATGTATTCATATCTATTATGCTAGCCATTTTCAAAGGCACTAAAATAAAAATGTATATAATAATGTTTTTTAATTTCTTATTAAATCTGATAAGACATATAATAATAATGACGAGAGCAAATTGGATTTGCGGCAGTGCGGCAGATCTGTCTAGATTTTAATGAGATCTGTTCAGATCTGATATTTTTTAAACCAATTTACTGCCGGTTTTTAACCTTATTTGAGTCGCCTTTGATTGATTTTTCAAGGAAGGACAAGATTTCCTAGCAAAACCTTTGGTAATTAATCAATTTTTTCGAATCAATCAATTGTGCGGGTAAGGCCATGTTTTGAAGATCTAAATTATATTTAAACTTAGTTAAACGCATATTGTAAATACTTTCACTGAATTTCTGAACTTATAAAAGTATGTATTATAAAAAATACATAAATCAACAAACACCCATGTGATGTAATAACAAAACCAACAACAAAAGTACATCTACTTTCTTATGTCTGAGACCATCAACAAAACATTTATAATAAATGATTGATTATTTTGGTAATAGACAAGCCGATCAATATTATAAAATGTTAATAGAATAAGTAATAAATATTCTTCCCCTCCTAAAAAAAATATGTTTAAAAAAATTCCAATTAAATGTACATTTTTAGACATAAATGAGTATTTAAGATGAAGAGAAAGGGAGAGAGGGGGGTAAGAGAATTTTATAGAACATATTTATGTTGTGATAGAAAAATCCTGCGACATAACATTTCTGATTGTGTAAGGACTTGCTGGAATACAGCATAAAACGAAACATTATTTTTACAGGAGGAAAGGGGAGTGTATACATAACTAGCATATAAATCCTGTAAAACTAGACGACCGACAGACCCACAGATTTTTTTTTTTTTTTTGTTAAACAGTCTCATATAATTTGCAAACACATAAACCAAAGTTGTCTCGTTACTTTAATAAAACCTATAAAACGAATAAAACAACAAAATTAATAATACACTAAGAAATGGAACAAAGAGAGAGAGGCAAAGGGAGAAAATGAGAGAACAAACAATAAAACGAAAACAAAGAGCACAAAAAAAGAAAAAATTCTCTTAAAACTGCGAAATAATTTCAAAAAGCTTAAAATAAAAATTATAAACAAAAATCAATTATTTTTAATAAAAAAAAAATAATTTTCAAATATTATTTAAGTGGAGATCTATGTTTTATTATCCTCTCTTAACTAAAAGAATCTCAATCTCAATTTTAAAAACCACCATTTTGAAAAACTAAAAATGAAGAGAAATTTCGTTATAAAAAAAGTCCATTTATCACTTGAAAAATAATATATAAGAACCCATAAAATTATTGCACAACATAATTTAGCACAAGGGCCTTAAAAGCAAAAAAAAAAACAAAAAAAGAAAGCTTTCAAAAACTAAATAAAACGCATACAAGCTAAACCTCTAGAATTTCCCTACAATTTAACTCCCAAAATATTAAAAATATCTCTTTTATTATTCATTCTCTCGCTCATGTCAACTCATTTCAATGTATTAGTTTTTATACGAAAACAAAAGCTTTTTCACTTTTTTCCACACACAAATTTCATTGTCATAGTGGGGTTTGGCGCTCTAGAAAATCTCATCAACATCATCTCTTTTGTCAAGGTATTGGTGTTTGGATTTCATGGTGTTTGCGTGTATTTTGACATTTGCGTCGTTTGTTATCGTTTAAAGATTTTCCACTGTTTTTGCTTAGTGTTTTTTTTTTGTGTGTTCTGTTTGTTTCATAACAAAAAAAAATTATGAATGAGAACGGAAAAAAGTGAAAAGTAAAAAAAAGCCGGTTGGGATAGGGTCGTAAAATAACCCTCATTTTATTGTTGCAAATCAACTGTGTTGTGTTGTTTTTCTTCTTACACTTTATTTTGTTGGTGGGGTAAGGAACGCCAAACGCCTATTGCTGCTAACATTAAGAGTGAGAAAAGGAGCAAACTTAAATGGATAAGACGTAGGTTTTTAAGACATATTTAAGAAATTTTTAAGTATTTTTAGAAAAATTATTTAAGTTTATAAAAGAAAATTTACTTTGACATCCTTATCGATAGTGTTCTTTAAGGCCTTAATTTTGTAATTTACTTGAGCCGTTGAGTTGTTTCAATGTAAATTGCTTTTCTAACAATTACAATTTGTATAGAAATAACGCAACTCTAAATCTAGGTTTCTAAACTTTACCAATAGTTATTTTCCGTTTAAACTAACAACAAAGGTACCCCCGATGTAGTCCACCAAATTCGCGGAAATTTGGATATGTGATACGAGCAGAGAAATCTTAAGCGAGGTAAAAGAACGGTGTGAAAAGCATTCTTTTCCTCGTTTTTTTTTTTTAAAGTTCATGTTATTTAAAGGAATTGCGCCAAAACTGGGTAATAAATAAAAAGTATTTCTAGTGGCATTATAAGCCTTTCTAGTGTTATTTATTAGAACATATAAATTTAAGGGGATTTTATATAGATGTGGTATGGATATATTATAACTTAAGCTACAAAATGCATATATGTTGTACGATATCTAAGATATTTTGGACTTCGTCGATGATATTCCTGATTAGAAGTTTGAAGAAATGTATTCTTATATTTGAAATAGGAGGCAGATTTGTATTCAAACCAGTGCCAGAGCCAAAAACACCTACGATTTACTTTTTAATGGGAATATAGATGTTCTACATGGTGATTCAATTGTAATGCATATCTTTGCTAGCAATTATTTATGTTATTTTTAAACAATTTGTACTATAGGCTTTGGCAAAATTAGTCATGCAGCGATACTTAGTTAAACAACGCGTAAAAGTGATGAAAACTTTTTATGAAATAGGTGGTTCAGCAAGAAGTGCATTTCGCTCATTGCGTAATTTTTTCCGCCAATATTACCGGCCATCTGAGTCAACAAATTCGATGAAACTTAGTTCGTGAAAGACCTGACAACAACCGTTTCTCTTCATACCGGTTATTCGCCGAAAATATTGCTGCTGTGGAACAAAGTGTGGACCAGACCGCGACAACCTCAATTCGTTGGCATGCACGACAATTGAACCTTTCACACAGCACCCTTTAATTGACACAGGAACTGAAGCCTATAGACTATTTGCAGCGCCGTATATTAACCAATTGAATGCTTGAACAACAAGTAGATCGAAATGAAAGGTGATCTTCAAAACAACGAGGTCAAATGGCCGCCGAGACGTTAGGATTTGACACCATTAGACTTTATTTTCAGAAACTACGTGCAAAGTTTCCAGAGCTGAAGAACGAAATCATACGAATTATAAATGATATACAGTTCGAAATATGCCAAAAATTCAATGGTTAGCGCGTTGAACTGTTACTCAGAAGGTTGCGAGTTCACTCCCCAGCGACGACAACATCAATTTATAAAAATAATTTGTATGAGTTTTTGATCATTCATACATATCGCAACCTCCTCCGAATGAAGTAAAATAACAGACCTATGAACTAAAATCTTCAACAACTTCGCAAACTCTTTATAAGATGGCGGGCAACAACATCACGCGCAATTACAATGTTGCCGCCATATTTTAAGCCCTTCATCTTTTCCACCTTTCATTTTTTCCGTGGTATAAAAAAAAAAAAACAAATTCATTTAACATTTTCTGCGGAAAAACCTTCAAACGTTTCATAACTAAATAATTTTCCTCGAAACACGAAATTAATAAGGGCCTCCCTACTTCAATTATTTCCACTTAATATCACATCATTTGAGAATCGATAAAAATAAAAAAATTTAAATTAATTATAAATCAACTTCATAAATCATTCATTAGCAACATGAAATATGAAATAATTGAGAGAAAAAAAAATCAAAATAATCATATTGGTTTAAATTTATAAGTAGAAAAGATAAAAAATAAGCAGTGCCAAAAACTTTTTTAATTAACACGCTCAACATAAATGAACAAAAAAAGAAAATATAAATAAAAACACCACCATATGAAAAGCGTTGTACGCTGTTTAATTAAAAAGTTTTTTTTTGTATTCTTTTTTTTTAATAAGTGTAAAATTCATATAAAATTGTATATTGCCTCTGCAAAAGTGTGTTTTTGTTTTTCTTGTTTTTACAATTAAATTAAAAGCATTTATCAATTTGTGTTTCTTTTTTTATATTTTTAAACAAAAAGAAAATAGTTGTTGAAATTATAAAATTTGTTATGCATTTGCAAACAATTTAATATATGTATACATTTTTTTTTATTGTTTATGATGATTTTTAAATATTTCTAATGAATAGGAATTTATATCGTATTAAACAACAACATTAATGGGAAATTGACAAGTTTGTGTATAAAATTTGCAAATTAATTTTATGAACTGAGAAGAAAAAATAATTAAACATGAATGATCAATTAAAATGTTATTTTGAATCACTATGACCAATCAAATGTTTCTGTTTCAAAGAACCGGTTATAAATCAACTTTTTTGTTTTGCTTAATTTGTGTAGTTTTTTTTTTTTTTTAATATGTCGAATTTGTTACTAATTATTTCGGCTTCCATAATCTTGTCTTTTCTTTTGTTGTTCAGGGAAATGATCAAGAGTTTATTTAGAGAATCTAGACTGGAGTATGATTTCCGAAAGAGCTTACGCAATTAACAAAGCCGGGCGAAAAATAATGACAGTGAATGTGATTTAACAATTATCCATTTGTGTCTTTGTAAATAGAACAACTACCATATTTTCAAGGACTTTAATCTGATACGATAAAATCTAAGCGTGTGTGGGATTATTGGAAAATCTTAGAACAAATCTATCGGTACTCGCCCAGAGGGAAATGGGTCCTGGCATACATTGAGCCAGAGAAAATGAATTGGTTCAATATAAACGGATGTATAGGCTGCTGAGGTGAAGGAATGGAGCAATAGCGTATATGGGAACAAGGTGTAGTTTTTTGACTATCTGAAAGAAGAAAAGCTCGGTCGAAGGCCTGCTGCAGAAAGCTTTTATTTGATGAAACCAGTGCTTGAATTTCCCTATATGAGAAGTACGAAATCCCTAAGCCTAATAAAAGGGTTTTTTAAAACAAATTAAAACTAGAAATTCTTAGAATCAATCACAATATTAATTTGTAATATTTGTAGGCTCCTATTAACAAGCCTTCATAGGAGCAAACATGAAAAGCAACAGACCGTGGCATCGATTAAATTTAAATATGTGGGCTTTCCACAGCATAAGGTTCTCTGGATTCTTGAGGAGATATAACGAAAATCTTCGAAAAAACAACGATAGTTTAGGGATATCAAATCGCTGTTAAAATTACGGGTTCCAGAACTGGGACATGATGGATTTTTTCTGTGGCCGAACTACGGCATTCGTGATCGTAATTATTCGATCGAAATTATTTCTTAAAATAAAATATTTAAATGGATTTTTTTATCAGGGATGTTGTAGTTTGGTCCTAGATGGAAAATAAAAGTTAAACTTGGTGTTTTTATTACTAATAATTGTAGTTGTTTATTAAAAAAAAAAAAAACAGATTGCAAACGAATTCATTTTATTATGAATGCCGTAATAATTCGATCCCAGATTTGCAGCGAATGAAATCGATATAAGGACAATTTCGAAAACAACACTTTTGGTATGAAAATGTAGTAGAACTTATTGAAAACAAATTTTTCAAACAACTTCTTGGATGGGACAAGTTTTGTGGGAATTCGATCATATTAAAAATAATAAAATTAATACTGTAAAACATTAAAAGTAATGTTAAATTTTTCCGCTATTTTATTATCATGGAAAACAGTTTTCTTTATGTTTCTGTAAACAAAAATGATGAAATCAATAATGAAGTTATGAAATGAAATAAAAAAAATCACTTTTTATTTTCTATAAATAGCAATAAAATTGTGAAATTACTTAATTGTTATCGATTAAAAAGAAAAAACCTTTTGGTGTGTCATACTGCTTTGTAACCGTTATGAACCGGTTTAAGGTAGAAATCCTTTTTAAATGGATTAAATGCAAAAAATAAACCAAACCAAACAAATTAAGAGTTTAAATTTTTAGCAGTTTAAAGGACTTTCAGTAAACTTATTAATTTAGCTAACTATTAACATTCAAATTTTCTTTAAATTTAAAATAAATGTAAACAAATATTTAAACAAATTTAGTCGGTTTATATAATTTTTCATATAGTACTTGTATACAAAATTTTCTGAATAAATAAAACAACAACAAAAAACCAGTGCTAAATAGCAACAACAACAAATACGTATTAAAGAACAAGTTCTAAATAAATACAGAGGTTTTTTTCTGAATTTCTGTTTCTTTTTGTTTTTGCATGTGAATACATGATGTTTCATGTAATTTTTTTAAATGCAGAAAATAAAAATTCACAACAGAGAAGTAGGGAATTAAACAACGACGACCAAAAAAAAACACCAAACCAAAACACAAAACTTGTGAGAAACATTATGGAATTGAAACGAAAATTGTTAACGAAACAAAACGGCAAAATGTCAATGTCCTCGCGACTCACTGACAATTCTACACACTCCGCTCCTACTAGTGTGAGTAAAAAATGTGAAAAAAATACAACGAACAAGCAACAAAAATAAAAATATAAAATACATACGAGTACCGAGTACTATAAAGCCCGATACAAACTTGTGGTCTGGTATATAATTTATATAAAATTCTACTTTTCTTTCATTCGTTTCGCTTTTGTGTATGAAAAGATTTTCTGTTGTGTTGTGTTATTTGCAGTAGAGGTACAAGTACTGCGTCGCAAGTTTTGTTGTTTTTTTTTTATAACAATAAAACCAACAACAACTCACCAAAGTGTTCTATAGAATATATAGTACACTTTTTTTTATTTTCTACTTACGTATTTGTTTTATTATTTTTCATATTCTGCTTCTTCTTTATGATACTTGTATTAACAAAAAAAAAAAATAAATGTTTCATATGGAACAAAGTGGAATTGAAACATATAATTTCGACATGAAGTTTTAATAAGAGTAAGAGCAAATTTTTGCAAAGAAAAAATAAGACAGCTGCCTTAATTTTTTATATTGTTATTATTAATTAATGTAATTCTAATTATTTTATTAAAATAATAATAATTACTTCAAGATATAGTGAATTTTTCAACGTTTGTTCGTTTCACTTCCCTTAAAAGTTTACTTTTTTTCTATATTTTTCTATTCTAATCATTTATTTTATGTATTACCTCAACGGATGTTGTTTTACTGATAATCTTGGGTTCAATACATAGATCTTTTTTTTTTCTTCAATTCAAATTCCAGTTTTATTTGATTTCTATGAAAATTCATTACATATTCAATACTGTTTTTTTTTGTCTAGATTTAGTAAAAAAAAAATTATAAAAAGCGGGACATTGTACGCACTCTAAATACGATTTGCTGAATATATTAAATATATTTTTTGTGCAATTGTTGTTATAAGATTTATTTTTTTTTTCTTTGCATCTTATTTGCATATTTTTGTTGTTGTTGTTGTTGTTTAAAACTAGTATCAAACGTAAACGGAATTTTTAACTGCATTTCATTGAAGAAATTGGAAGTTGATATGTAATAAAAATGTATCTATGGTTAAATAATGTATGTAGTTTTAAAATTAATTCTGTATGAGGAAAATATATATTTAAACTATGTTAATACAAGTAATTTAAAATAAAATTATTTAAGAAAAATCCTTTGACACACTGCTATAAATTTAAAAAAATTAGCTTAGATTGCTTTAAGCCAATTTTAAATTATGCTGCAATTTTTATTAAAATTTACTTCAAAAAGTTCGATTGCAAGTTAAACAAATAAAAAAATGTAGATTTTGCGTATAAGTAATATAAAATTGTAAACAAAAAATATTAATTATACGTACATTGATACACACATACGCGTATAGGGGCTTGGTGGGAACGCTGTTGTGTGTAAAAGAATTTGAAGCTGCTTCTTTTGTGGGATCCTTACGTTATTGAAAATCTTAATTTTTACTAAATTTTTTCCCGGAGGGATTAAAAAAAATATTGAGCGTCTCAGCCCGTTCTTTAAATGCATTTTAAAATGAAAACGGACAAGATATTTAATGGTTTATTGCTCTTTCCGCCGGGAGTCCTAGAGTGTTGCTTGAATAGTGAAATCGCTGTTGGTGCCAATTTAATATTCAAAATTTTTCATGACTCCGCCATTCGAGTGGGATGAGTTCCGCCGCGCAAAATCACCTGGCGTAGTTCTCGCTACAGGTCTCAAAGAAAGCCTCAAAACACTTTATTTATGAAAAGTCTGGTTAGATCGAACTCAATGACTTTTATTGCAAATTTAATTAGAAACTATGTTTTTTGGCGGACAATATTGATGCTGCTGCAAAAATGGTTCTATAGAACAAGAGAGTTTGTTTGGAATGAAATTTTTATTCCTTCAAATTACATTTCGCCTAAGTCGAAACATAAATGTTGGTTTAAGCAGATGTGCAAAAATGCAGTCAGGTTCATAGAGAAAGCACTCAGTAATTGGCGTGTGAATAGGTGCGACAATACTGACCTACTGCGCAACCAGGCAAAAACTGAATGTGCCAAAGTACTAATAAGCAAAGTAGCTCAACCTAAACACTTCGATTTTGATGAAATTTGGTTATATAATAGATAAAAAAAAGTCTAAGAGCAACCTTTCTCACTTTTTCGGACACCTCAGGGATGTAGAGAGTAAAATACGGAAAAGAATTTCTGACATCTTTGGGTACTTTATTGTTCGGCATAAAAATAATATACCTCATACAAATCTCAATGTTGCCCTTCCGTGTTCCCATAGCACTTTACCCCATCGAAGCAAAATAATATAACAGGATCCAATAAGGCCAACTCTCCATCAGATAACGCGCTATAAGATTTAAAATTTCGCTCAATCACAGTGCCACCACATTTGAAGCCCTACATTATTCACCAACTTTTATATTTCCTCTAACCTCTTTGCAAAAAAAGCAACACATTATTTTAAAGAAAAAAAAAAGATGTTTGAAAAAGTATCAAAAAAAGGTTTAGTGAAAAAAATGTAAACTCCAAAACAGCACGAATATTGAAAAGAGAAAAAAATAGGTAACCGCTGAAATTTTAAAGGAAATAAATAAAGTGGATTTGGCAGCCAAAGCTGTCATAGAAAGTGCCTAAGTTGTTTAAATTTTTTTCACTAAAAATTCAAAAAAAATACAAATCAAGTTAAAAATCTCAAAAATCCCTTTTCATTGACAACGCACTTGTATTGGTTCCTTTAGTTTAAATACCTTGAAAAGTGTACAAATACCACATGACAGATTTTTTTTGCTCAAAAATTTTTGTTTACAAGAAGAGTATCGTGATGGGTTCCATCCAATCTTAATGAAATTCGGATATGTGATAGAGGAGAAAAAATTAAGAGCACCTAATTCTAGTTGTCGTCATCGACACAAGACAATGTTGACTTAGGGTTTTTTTGAAATTGGTATTACCGTTGTCGTTATCAAAAAAAATCGATAACTGTCGACAAGTATTTGGTATTCTGTAAGAAAATGTGACGCCGATATTGTATTGAAACGACTCTGATTTAGTCGACACAATTTTTTGTAACGACTTGAGGAAAAGTAATGACTGAAAAAGAAACGGAAAAAATTGAAAAAATGAAGGTAACGAACGCAAACCAGTTTCAAAAACTCATAGAGAGTTGGATGAAAATCAGTCGCTTTCAATAGGATTTCGCAGAGGCACTGTTCCAAAGTAATTTTAAAGAGCAATGGGAAGAAATATAAAATATATTAAATGCACTTGGCCCACCGAGAAAAATTGGAGATGGCTGGCAGAAGGTAAAGAAAGCATGATCATATAAAGTGCATTAGAAAAATATAACAAAATTTATTTATAGGTTTGGCGAGACTTAAAATTTAAAGTTAAAAAGAAAATGATAGCCACCAAAACCGA
Organism: Eustalomyia histrio; assembly: GCA_949748255.1. Taxonomy (NCBI): domain Eukaryota; kingdom Metazoa; phylum Arthropoda; class Insecta; order Diptera; family Anthomyiidae; genus Eustalomyia; species Eustalomyia histrio. The sequence continues at coordinate 152,279,434 of OX456526.1, forward strand.
GTGTAATGCTACAGGTGGTGGAAGATTCAAGCAATTTATATTGGGCCCGCTAAAAGAAGCTGTAGCAAATCTGCTACAGTTTAAGAAACAGCTGAACCCTAAGTTAAAGTCGTTTCCAACACTGAGCTGGTACGACCCCTGGGCTAAATGTAGCTGCCAACTTTATTGTTTTGGAAATAAATGTGGACTTGATTCCGGTTTTCAAATTAGGTGCTATTGTTTCCAGCACATCTTTAAAGGCTGTTTTATTCAGCCGAAAGTAACTTTCAAACCTTTTAAAAAAATTTGAAGATTAACATTCTTTAAAGTAACATACATTGATTTTGCTACTCACTTGTTATCCGGCAGGTTAAAGATATTGGATTTCTGTCTGAGAAGTCTTCTTTCCAATAAAAAACATTTTTTCGCAAAAATAATAAACAAAATAAATCTACCGACTCAATGTTTAGAGATGTGTTTTTGTTTAAATCGATAAACCAATTTGGTGTCGAAGTGATGTCGACGTCGAAGCAAAGTGATGTTGACTCAAAAACGACGACGACATTGATAACGACAACTAGAATAAGGGTGAATAAGTAAATACTTGTAACGTATGAGTGATACGAAAATACCACATTAATCATACGCCTAGGAGTAGTATTTTTTTAAATCTTTATATGTATCGTATCAGAAACAAAAAACATAAGCTACTGCGAGTGAAGTTGTTTCTTGAAATATCTTTATAAGAAATATGTTAATTGTAAACAACGTGACAGGTAGGAAACAACAGTCCTCAGGTACCTCATTATGTTTAAGTAATCAAGAAAGTAATTTTTTTTGCTTGTATTTTCTAATGTTTAACAAAGTTAAAAGAGGTATATTCAACAAATTTTCCTTGCAAATTTTATTTGAATAAATTAAATTTTTCTTTATTAACCGTTTGTGAGTACTGGCCTTTATTATAAGTTACCTGAATTTTCGAAAATATTATTTAGAACAAAGAGTTGGCATTTCAGACTTACCTGGAAAGAAAAAGAAATATTTTTCAAAATTAAATTTTATAATTTAACAGATATAAATAATATAATATAAATATTTAAAACTATTTTAATATTTCTTATTAACTTACATTTTAGTAAAATCTTTATTCAATAAATTGCATTTAAAAACCGGTATTATGAATATTATTTCTCGTTAATAAAGTCTTAATTTTTTCTTATATAAATAGTTCAAGTTTGAAATTTTCAATTGTAATTTTAAAAAATTGTTAAAAAAAAACAATATTTCTTCTTTCATTATAATCTTTAATATGTACATTATTTTTTTATTTAAAGAAAACTTATTTAAAATTCAATTATTTTTTTAATACTTTTGTAAATATATACAATTTGCAAAGAGAGAAAAAAAAATCATCACCATGTTTAAAGCCCTGTTATTAGCAAAACATCATGTACCATAGAAAATAACACGCACCGAAAACATTCGTTACCAACCAATAATTCATCCAAACAACAACCAATCAACCATCAAAGCCATTCATCCATCCATCCATCTTTCATTCAATTTTTTTTTCAATTTCATCTGAAAATGTTGATAATTATGATGTTGTTGAGTTGTTGTTGTTGGAAAGAAAATGTAACTGTTGCTATTATTATAAAATTGTTGTAGTCGTTGGTGTTTACGTTATTGTCAATTAAACAATATAAAAAAAATATATATTAATACCTACACTGATAATAATCCATGTAAAAAAATATAAAAAAATTTAAAAACAAAAAATTTTTTTGTAAAACACCATAAATGGTTTATTTTACTAAAGTTTTTGTAGTTTGGCAATAATTTCGTATTTGATGTGTACACTCATAGGAACATTTTCATCATATTTATGAAAATCTTCTTAAATATAACGTTTCCTAAATATAACAGGTCAATTGAGAAGTCCCCGGGCTGACACATAGATGGCGCTACCAAACTTAAATCGATATGATTTTTAGTTAGCCCTAACCTTCAAAAGACACGTATATAAATTTGACAGCTGTCGGATCATTATTTTGTGAATTATAGCATTTTGAGTGAAGCAACTTTTGTTATTGTGAAAAAATGGATAAAAAGGAATTTCGCGTGTTGATAAAATATTGCTTTTTGAAGGGAAAAAATACAGTTAAAGCAAAAACTTGGCTTGATGACGAGTTTCCGGACACTGCCCCAGAAAAATCAACCATCAAGGGTTGGTAGGCTAAGTTTAGACGTGGTAAAATGAAAGCCGAAGACGGTGAACGCAGTGGACGCCCAAAAGAGGTTGTTACGGACGAAAACATCAAAATGATTTCAAATGACCGTAAATTGAAATTGAATGAAATAGCAGGTACTCTAAAAATATCAACTGAACGTGTACATAATTCACGAATATTTGGGTATAAGATAGCTCTGTGCAAAGTGGCGAGCTCACTTTTGACCAAAAACAAGTCAGTGAAAACGAAGGCGAAAATCCATGAATTGGGCTCCAAATTGCTTCCGCATCCACCGTATTCTCCAGACGTATTATCATTCGACGAAAAAAATTTTCGTCGAATGAAAAGGTGATCGCCGAAACTGAGGCCTATTTTGAAGCAAAGGACAAATCGTAGTACAAAAATGGTATCGAAAAGTTGGAGGGTCGCTATAATCAGTGTATCACCCTTGAGGGGAACTACGTTGAATAAAAAAAACGAATTTTGCCAAAAAAAAAATGTGTTTTAGTATGGTAGGCCGGGGACTTTTCAATTGACCTGTTATATGAAACTGCTTCATAAAAATTTTTTAGATCTAATTTAGCATTACTTCCGTACTTGGTTCAAACTTTTTCGGGACATGGGCCATTTGCCAAAAGATAATATTAATGATATTTTTTGTATTTAGTGATGAAGATGAAGATGTAACTTTTATCATAAAATTTTATAAAAAGTTTCATTATATTCATGAAAGCTTTATAAATATGATCATTCTTTATAGATTTTTGTTCAGTGTAAGTTTTTCAGCCAAACAGTAAATCAACCCACCAGTACCGTTATAGACAGACAAAACAATGAAAATCAACATGACAGCATTAATCAACACCATTTAAACAACAACACCCATTATATTATAATTACCCTAAAATAATCCCACCCATACACAATCACCCATCCCAATCATATCGAATTTTGAACAACATATCAACCAATTTTTATCTGTTGTTACTACATACTATTTGTTGTTACTTGCCACTTACTCTTTGCTGTTAATATTATTTTTTATATATAGAAACCTTAGAGATGCAATGATAATAGTACAACAACAGCCTAGTAACAGAACATAAGCAACAACAAATCAGAGATTCAATTCAATTGTTGTTCGTTCAACAATCATCATCAACATCACATCATCTCGTCCTATGTATAAAAATAATAAAGATGTAGGAGATTGTTTACTAACTGTGCAACATGGAGCAGCTTATTTGGTGTTGTTATAAATCTATTATCGTTTAAAAAAAAATATCCTCTTACTTTAAGCTCTTCGCCCTCCTGTTGTTTGCTTTATCTTTTGCTAATATATGAAGGTATATTTTTGTATTTCTACCACCCTTTTGCCACTTGTTGTTACGGTGTACATAATTTAAAGGCAAACAAATTGTGAATGAAATAAATGTATGACACGGGTTTAAAAATAACCCCATCTTAATGTAACTTATAATAAAAATACAAACACTATATTTGAAAAATATTGAATTTAAAAGGCTTTAAAAATAACATATATTGAGTAAAGGGAAGTTAAGACCATTATCTGCCTTAAGAGTTTAAAAAATATTTAAGAAGTTTTTTATTTATTCAATGAAAATTAAATTAACAAGTTAAAACAATTATAAATTGAAAGTTAATTTTATACAATAAATAAATTACATGGATAAAATGGCGCCCAACATAGGGCCATGCAAAAAAACTTAAAAAATGAATTGTGGAATGTTTAAGATGCAGAACGAGGAAAATCATTAAAGGCGTTGAGGAAAAATTGTGCTTTGCTTTTTACAACATCCAGTTTTATGTAAAAACGCAAAATTTGACACCCAGAAAAACATTAAGTAATTTAACTAAATTTTAAAAAATTTTGCAATTACTTGGTTCCCAAGAAAATTAACTCAATTTTTTTTTTAATATAACTAAAATTAAAAATATATATTCTACCTAAATTTAGTATAAAATTGTTTTCAAATTCTAATATAATTTAATGTTCGAATGTAGAATAAATTTTATTTATAGTTTATAAATTAAACACTCAGAATATTATGTGGTTAATGTTTGCAGTTTAATAAAAAGTTTTCAGTTCAGTTAAAAATTTAAAGAACACACATTTTTTCAAAAAATATTTATTTTAAATTTTATAAATTTGTTCAAAATGATTTACTGCCATTTAACAAATTCTTTCAGTTTCATTTAGTTTTTTCATTTGTTTGAAATTTAATACCACAAAACGGAAATTTGTGGGTAATTTGTTTCCATTACAGTTATTACAAATATAAATTTTTGCTGCCTGTATTCAAATATTCCAAATATTCCAATTCAAATATTCAAAATATTCCAATTTAGTTTTTTATTTAAACTGTTTATATACAAAATTTTTGCAATTTGAATTACAAGACTTTCATAAACACAAACACACGCATAACACCATTCACTCAACATGTGTTTATAGAGTGTTTTACCCACACAGATAAATAAACAAAAAAAAATCAAAAAACCGAAACAATATCAAATAAATGAATAATCAGTAATTTTTACGGATTTGGAAGGTAAAATTTTAACATTTATTTTTTGTTGTTTAAATGCCATTTAAAAACAAATAACGAAAACCATTTGATTTAAATGAAAGGTATGTAGATCGGGTTTAAAATTAAATATAATTTGTTTTAAATAATATTTTCTGTTACTTTAACTTACAAACTATTTTAAGTGTACTCATAATATGAATATTCTAAATACACACACACACACAAATTTAGCTTATAAATATTGATTAATTTGAAATTTTCCTTAAATGCAAACTTTTAAATATATAGGGTGGTCCAAATACATGTATCTTTTTAAATCATATGCTATTTTGACACTGATACGATTTTTTTCTGTTCAAAATATTAACTATCAATCAGTATCATAAATCCTCAGACCAATATGAGTCGCATTACGCTTGAACAACGTTGAAAACGTTGCAAGTTTTATAAAATATTCTTATGAACCACAAAAGACAGACGCTGTTCTCCACAGAGAATTCGTAGTCAAATTAATTAAATTTTTTCAATAATTAACAAGAACGAAAAGTATTAAATTTGTAAATAAATAAAATAAAGGGTACGTTGGTAAATGCAGTAGTTGCGCATCACTGCAGCACAATAAAAGTAAAACGTTCAAAAAAGCATCACTTGGCAGCACTGATTCACGTCAAACGTTTTTTTATGCAAACAATTGACAGTGCTGGCGCAAATTTTTGCAACTATGGCATCATTAAAGTGTCTGATGCAATAGTGCAAAATTAGTCTTCCTTTTCGTTTTAATTGATTTTTAATAATCAAAAGTTGTTTCATCTTTCTATTAATTCTATTTTTATTATAAGTTAACAAAAAGTTGTCAATGTTATTGCGGTAAACATAATTATATCTTTTGCAAAACGTTCTAAAAAGCAAACTGTGCAGTTGTTGAGCAGTAGCAAAGCATCTGCAACAGATGATCACGCATCAGCAACAAAAATTGGCATAACTGCCGCAGTGATGCACAAATTTTCTGCATTTACGGACGTACCCAAACTTCTAATAAATAAAATTAAATTGTTCATAAAATTACATATAAAAAATTTATTTTTTAATGAAAAATATTATTGGCCGAATTCCAATGAAACTCTATCGATTTTATTCAAAAATTCATAATTACTAGGAGGATAATTCTCTGAGGGCAGGAAAATCAATTTTAGAGCAGATTCTCTTACACCCAATACCATAGAACATGATCTGAAACCTGTTTTTTTTTTTTTTTTTTGAAAACGGAATGTATGGTTCCAATACCCCAGGTTTAAATAGGCGGCTGCTTTTGGAACAATTTCTAACAAATATAATAGGTTATGGCAAAGAAAGTAGAACAAGTTCTAAGGCAAAAGAAGTAATTTTACTAATTTTCTTTAAAGTTATCTGCCGATAGCAGCAATAAGTTGAAGGCGAAACTTTTTCGCACTCTTACTTTTTTTTGGCAAACTGGAATGTTGGAATATTAAATTTTCTGTAAATTTATTTAAAGCATAGTTAGAGAATTATTTATTACTCACAAAAATTCATTAATTTCTATATCTCACCATCTATTTGAGACATGTCATGTTTTATCTTGTTTTTTTTTACAACAAACAAGGAAATATTTCACTTTAACCAAAAAATATGTATACTTTTTTTGTCATCATTATTTTGTATGATTAATTGCGTTTCTTTTATCCCAAACAAACAAATAATTATATTTCCGCAAACATTTCTGTTAAGAATTTCATTAATACTTTAGTTTTTGTCCAAAATGTACAAAAAAAAACGCAACAATTAAGTTCATTAAACTAAAACACGAACTTTAAAAAATTGAAATGAATGGTTTTTATTCTAAAAACAAACTAACAAAATTTAACAAAAGAATTTGAACCGAAAAAAATAACATAATATAACAAACCATCAACACATTATCAACACCTTAAAACCAACAAAAAAGAAATATGTATCTGTATAAGCCATTGTATATTCATCATTACAACAAAAAAAAAAAATAAATAATATTGAAGGAACTGGAATAGAGATTAGTATGAGTGTTTAAATCTGGTTACACCTCCTGCTCGTGTATGAGCAATGGCTAAAAACGCTAAAACCGCAAAATAATATTGTATACTAATATACCGAAAAAGGTCATTGTCTGCCACAGTAGGTTTAATGCACTTAATTAAACAAATTGCTTTTTCTTGCTGTATACACTCTTAGAATTTTTTTTTCGTTAAAATACTGGGAATATTACCCGACTGTTTTTTAATATTCTTGAATAAACACTAAATAAATTATACTTAAATCATTATATTGTTATGGAAATTTGATTCATCATTTTCCAATTACTTTTAAAAACAGAAATTCCCATATGCCAGCCCTAAAATGTAAATCAATTGCCATTAATGTCAACTCTTCACTTTAGCTAATGCTCCATTAGTGTCTTTTCTGACAACTTCTAGTAACTAATACCAGAACCCACTCGGTATACAGCATTGCCACATTATGTTCCGAACACTTCTATCATTTTCTTGTTAATCTCATAACGCATATAAGGAGTTCAGTTTGAAATATAACGTTGATATGACAACAACTAAGCAAAATTAAAGTGTTTGTATAAAAGTGTAATTGTAATAAAAATTTCAATTGTTGTTTATTATTTGCAATATAAATAAAATATATAAAAATAAATCAACGATTTTAAAAGGTAAAATATGCTGCTCGGCAGACCCTGAAAAAAAGCTAATTCTTTTTTGAATCAGTAAATTATTTATAATTACTTTAAATTAAGTAATTGATACTAAATACAACGAGATAATGATTTTGTCTCATTCGATTTGATTCGCGAAGTGTAAATCAAATAATATCAGATGGTTGAAATGATTGGTTAAAATTTAATTAATTCATCTGATTCTACCAAAAGAATCAAAGAAAATAAAATTGATTCTTTGAATCTGATATTGATTATTTAAAGAAAAAAATTGTTCAATCCATAAAATTTCAATCGGATTTAAGAACCGAATCAATGAACCATGTCTTGGAAGGTCTGCTAAGAAGTAAAAAACAAATCATCTAAAAATTAGTAAAAAAAACTCAACTTTATGGAAATTATTTATTTTTTTTTTATTTTAAACTGGAAATAAATAATTTTCCACGACTTTTTTTGCAAAATTTATCGAAACAACAAAAGTTTATAACTATTTGGTAAGTTTTAAAAAGTTATAATTTTTTTAACAGAAACAACACTCAAGAAATTTGTACTGCTAATAAATGTGTTGCATTCTTTGGAAAGGGGATTGTAGAGAAATAAAAGGTGGTGAAAGATGAAGGGCTTCAAATATGGCAACACTGTAACTGCGCGAAATGATAAATTCTAAATCAGTTGTGGCGAAATTTTTGAAGCTTTTTTAGTTTATAACCCTGTTAATACATTTTACTTCGGTGGGGTTAAGTACTCTTTGGAACACTGAAGGAAGACTTACCATGGATAGAATTCTCATATATAGTATTTTGTTTTTAACCCATAGTTTCCGCGCTGGGGATCGAACCCGCAACCTTCTGTATAACAGTCCATTGAGCTAAACATTACGTCCACCTTCCATTAAAAATGTGGCGCGCTATGGGAGCAGATTTTATATACATCGAAATTCTTTCAGATAACTTAAATTTTTTTAAAGTGTATTTTTTTTAATGTCCATTATGAGTTAAAATAATGTTGGATGAATGGAACGGTGGTCTGTTTGTTTCGGTGATATATATATTTTAATGTTGTCGTTGTTGCTGTTGCTGTTATCGTTCGTGTTATATAAAAATTCTCTTTATAATGGGATCTCATTTTGTTAAGTAGACAAAACTGCAGCTCCACCTTCATTTAACAGCCAAATAAAATGGATACGAAATCCGCATATACATAAATACGTATCAGCAAATTAAATAATGAAATATTAGTGACATGCAACACACGTTATCACAGAAAATTTTTATAAATTTATATACATATTTGTATAATAAGGAAATAAACATATGGTGTTTTCAAACAACATATAAACAAAAATCAAATATAATAATGTTAAACTGAAACTTTTCAAAACAAACTGAACTGAATCCACCGGATATTATATGATATGATAAAATATTAATAACAAAAAAAAAAAAAAAAAATATGGCAAAAAAAAGGAAGAACCATTCAAAAGAAATAACATTTCATATATGAAATTTTATACGAAAAAAAAACACGCAAATTTTAAATCATCAACCAAACAATCTGTAAAATAAACATGTTACAAAACCGTGAATCATCATCATTGTCCTCAGCAGCAGCAGCAACATTATAATATGCAACATTTGTTAGTAAAGTTTTAAACTCCAAATTTTGCTACATAAATAATGTATTTATTTGAAATGAAACAGTAGTAACTTTTTATTTCAAAATTCTTAATGTTGCATGGTAAATTTAATTTATAAATTGCAGCTGTCGCCATATTAGCAACATTTGTTTTATTTGCAGCAAAATAACAGCAACATTAAATATTTTTTCTTTTATAAAATAAAAAAAATGTAGCTACTGTTTTGTTGCATCTTCTTTAATGATCTTTCTTTTCGTTTTTGTTTGTTGAAATCATAAATCAAATCAGTTATACTTCCATATACATTTTTTCCTTTAAAATTATTTATCTAACGTGACCGACTTTACAAAAACAATTTGCACAAAATACTAATTCTTAAAAACAAAAATGATTAAAAAAAATGTACTTACAAGAATTCTTCCACTAGTAATAAAATTATCTGTTTTTATAAAAAGAATCAGAAGAAGTCGTTGAAACTTTTGTATGAAAAGCACCATAAATTCGTCCAGAAATTTTTATACAAAAACGTTTAAAATGAGTGTTTTTCATGCAAAATTTTTAAAGAATTCAACATTGAAGAAATATTCTACAGCTTACTTTGCAGAATTTCTTCCTTAACTTTGGAAACCGTCCTAATGGACGATCGATGATACATAATGTTATTGGCAACACGATTGCGATGGCAAAAGATGAACTGTCATATCGCGAAAAACAAATTTCCATAGTAAGAATGTTTTCGGCAAAAAAGAGAATGTTGAACCTTTTAATCGAGATGTTGCTGTGTGTTCAAATAAGTTGAAAAATGTGTTAATTTTAATAACTTTAGGTTAGGTTAAAAAGGGTTATGCGCACAAGGGCCGCATTTCCACCCGAAGACCAATGCGGTCCATTGTGAATCCCTTCAGTATAGAAGAAGAAGAGAAAGAGAGAAAGAGAAATAAAGAAGAAAAAAGTTAAGAGGTCCGAAGAAATATAGAAACTATGTAGGACATGACCCCTCTACAGTCCCCTCATCAGAAACAGCCGTCCTATTTCCCTGACAAACCCAAGTAGCAAGCTTGACAAAAAACTTTTAATTTTTTACATTAACTAAGCGAATATGTTGTCCCATTTGGCAACGCTGGTTGGAGATAGTTAAAAATATATGCAAAAATTAGAAAAATAAAAAACCGGTTACCCGACTCCAAAAACCCGGGTTTCGGTTTATTCGAATTTAGGAAAAATAAAACCGAAATTAGTCGATTTTTTGAAAATTAAAAACTTGTAAATGGAGTTTTGTTAAGAGTTTTAACCTTTATTATGATTTTTTTGTTATCAAAGAAAAAAAGTGATTTTGTATTTTTTATTAAAATAAAAATTTGTATTTCCAAAACTTCGTTTCAGCCTTTGCAGTTGTAAAATGTCGATAATTTTGTATACTCGATAATAGATGATTATATATTCATGACAAAAAAAAAACAAAGATGTATTTCCATAGAGTTTTTCAATGCAGAAAAAAAACAACTCTGGATGTACTGAGTAGGCACATTTAAGTATTGAATACTCGATATATTTACAGCTCTGTATGTGTATTATTTAGTGTTGCCAACCTTCGTTATAATAAAGTACAGAGTTGTACACAATTAATAGTATGGTACATTAACTGTTAATAGAATATAAAAAAAAATTGTTAAATCGGCTTGTGTAGTTCTCGCTTACGCGGTTAATCTAACTTTTAGAGGAAATTGAGTACGACTTGAAGAAAACTTGTCAAATTCTTAACTAAATGCATAGGACTCTTATAATCCCTTTACAGTGACACTTTTAATTTTTTACAAAAATTCTAAAGTTGGTCATGTTAGGCATTTTGAATATTTTATGCAACTGTTTGTTATTTCATGATTTTTTTTTTAATTTTATAGTTTTTTCATTGTGTCTTTTTTTATAAAAACATATGGTGGTATTTGATGTTATTTCATACAAATAATTTGATTATATTTTACAGATAATTCAATATAGAAAAATCGTTTTATTTGTAAAATGAAAATAAAACTAAAAAATGCATATTTACTCATGACAAATGGATTGTTTGGAATAAATAAAATTTTACAAATTGAAGGCTCAAACAAACATAATTGGATTAAGTGACGTAAGCTTTGTTTTCGTAACGAAATTTTAGAAATACGAATTTTTAAATTTTCATTTTGTTAGCTAAAGTCACATTTTGTATATTGTTTAGTGTACAATTGGTTTGACTGAAAGTGTCGATATATTTTATGAATTTGGTTGTGACAACATAATACCGGTTGCCCCAATAGCAATTCACTAGTCACCACTAAAAAATTCAGTTGCTGCAACTAAATTAAATTTGATTGGCTACAAGTTCGTTGGTGAAAACAAATAAATGTTGATAGGAGAATTTTTAACGTTAAACTCTCCTTTGAATTTAAAAGAGCAGCATTGTTTTAAGTAGAATTACAGTAACAAAAAATATCTTTAATTACATTAATAAATATTCCTTATAATTTTGCAAAACAGCTCGTTAATTAGCTATAAAAATAATGGTCTGTAAATTTTAGTAAAAGTAAGTAACAACATAAAAAGTCATTAATTAAAATGATTATAAAAAAAAAATGGCAAAAAAAAATATATGAAATGACCACGATAAAGTCTTTTGTTCACATTTATTTTTTTTATTTGTTGTTCATACGACTCATTAAAATTGCATTAAATAATTTAAAAAAGGCTTAATATTTTGTAATTTATTAGCAGTAAACATGAGACAGAGAAAACAAAACTACAAAAATAAATATACAAAAAATATATTAAAAAAAAAAAAAAAAAAAACGTTAAAGAAATTTAAGACAATTCAAAGAACATTTTGTAAAATTTTATTAATTTATATTTTTCTAAAATTTATTTGAAACACCTTGGGTGTTCAAAAGGCCCAACCCAGTTTAAATATATAGAAATGCATTGAAAGCGTAATTTTTTAAGCAATGATTGGTGGAATATGAAATATATTGTAAGGGAAGGATGACCAACTTTCAATAAGATTTTAAACTCAATAATTTATAAACTTACATGCGCTTATTTACAAAGCAAATGTATATCTTATATTGATTGGAATTATACTTTAAATTAAATTGATTTAGTAAAGGGTTGAAAATATGTTAATCATTTGTGTTGGGAAAATCCACTTAACGGGTACACAGCTCACGCCATTTTTGTGTACTCTCATTTCGGCGAAAACTAAAATACTTTGCTGAAATAATATAATTTTTATAGAACAAATCATTTCATTTAAAAAAAAAATTATTTTATATTGGGCTACATTTCTGAGACGAGACACTTTCTTTTTGATAACAATACGGTAAAAATCGATATATACATATATGAAGATACACGATCATATATTGTATTTTATATAAACCTACATAAGCATACATGATCCTATATATATGTTTAGTTTTATATATAATTATACATGATTTCATATGCTTACTAGCATCAATAGAGAGATAAAATAAGAAAAAGCATGCCCATATATCCTTGGATACGAAATTTGAAGGTGTATAGCCGTATATGTTTATACATATATGATCATATCGCAGCATAAATAAATGAAATACGATCATAAATGAAAATATAGGGCCATATATTCTCAAATTTCGTATCCCAAGATATATGGGCATGATTTTTTCTTATTTTATATCTTTATTAATGCTAGTAAGCATACCATCCCACTGTGCTAATGTTAGCCAGCTGTTTTATGTCTTTCATTTCGTTGAAATGTTAAAGAAACCATAGTGTTCTAGTAAAAAAAATATTTACTTCATAAAAAAAAACATTTAAATATAAATTTTTTGTTAAATTTTTGCCAATGAATTTCCTCATCTTTAAAAAAAAAACAAGAATACTCTGTGTATGAACACAGAAGAATCGTAAGTACTTAATTGCAATTTAACATGCAATACATTGAAATACAAACACATATGAATATGTTTATAAATTCTCAATACACCTAACCCTAAATTGACATGATATTCAATTTAAAAAATGCAATACAAGAGAACTATTAACCCAATATACCATATAGCAATCAAACTGCAATATAACTTGAGAATAAGCTTATATAAATAGTGTGTTTTAAGCATTTCTTAATTTCGCTTATTATAATGTTTATAAAATGTGAATTCACAAGCAGTATTTAACAATGCTTGAGAAAAGATTATTATACATAACTTTTTCTAAAGTATGCTTATAAACAACATACAACAACAACGCAATATGACGATTGAAATAGAAATATTTTTCAATACATTCTAGTCTTGTTGTCTTTGTTCTACGCTTATAATTATAATTATAATGCATAAAACAAGTGCCATTACTTTTTCTTTAAATGTCAAACGTGTTTTGCGTGTACATTAAGTTGTAAATTTTATATAGTGAACGTGCAATTGCATATTAAATTTAATTATTTTTATTTATGGTTAAAATTAATTATTATTATTATTTATATATAAAATGAATTATTATTTATTTTTAAAATTAAAATAAAAAATAAATGAAATTAAAGAAAATAATTATGATTTCTCTTTTTCAACTATTAATAATATATTATTTTTGTAAGCTTATTCTACAATTGCAAGAATAAGGTTATAGTAATCATACACACATAATATTTTCACGAGGGTTCCGTTTTGATTTTTCTACAATTGTTACGATAGCCTTTTTCAATATATTCTCAAGTCTTTTTCAAGCTTAAGGCTTGTGTTTGTAAGCTTATAATAATATTTTTCTCAAGTCATTTGGTATGTTGGGAAATGAAAAGGCAGAAATTTAAATGTAATAGCCCAAATTTAAGAGTGAATTTAATTCAATTTAAATTCAACATCAGTTTTTCGAGTATGCCGTGCATGTATGTAAAAGGTTTAGATATCAATCAAAGGTATATAAAAAAAGATAAATTTCAAAAAATCGTTTTAAAGTAACATCATTTAAAAAGAAGTAGCGTTAATCGAGGTTTATATGTACTTGTACTTATTCATTTTTACTTTCATTACACTACTTAAACAACATTGTATAGGTTTGTGTTAATAATGACTAAATATATGCTGACGATGATGATAGGATGGCCCACAATCAGTTGGCTGGTATTGTTGCAGCTCTTTTTATTTTTATTTAATTTTTGTTCTAAAAAAAAAAAAACTCAATTATTTATTTCAACCGACCACTACTACTGGCAGCTACCACTAAACCAATTCATTGCGTTTTTATGTGGAAACAAAAAAAAAACACTATAAATGCAATGTTTTTATTGATAATAGAATTTGTTTCATGTATATTGCTAAATCCTGTATATTTGTCTAAAAAAATTTAGTGGTAAATACCTATCTATTATGTGTGGTAAATACTGGTAATTACCGTCTATTTAATGTCAAGTATCACTAATTTAAATGGAATATATTTGATAAATAATAGAAAATTTCATTTAAATTTTTCTGAAAATAACTTTCGTTTTCAAGGTTAAATTCTGGTAAAAACAATAGTACTGAAATAATGTTATTTGGTCATTTGAAAAGCAAATATTATCTGAAAATCAAATAATATAAATATTATATATAAAAAAAATTTTAAAACAAACAACATGATCTTTAGTATGTCAATTAAGCGTTAAATTTTGACTTTTTTCATTAGGAAACTTTAAAGTTTTGTGTCTAGACTTTAAGCCTAAAGTCTCGCCTTAGTTTATTAAAAAGAAATGTAAGCCCTTAATCTATGTAGTAGTGACATAAACTTAAGTATATTAAAAACTGTATCGCATGGTAAATAAAACAAGACAAATTACAATAAAAATACAAAATATTCAACCATTCTTTTGTAATATTTTCACTGAATATTATTGGATGCAGACACACACACAAATGAGAATATTATAATTTTTTATGATTTCTTTCTTTTAGTTGCCCCCAAAAACGAAAGTTAACCCTATTTTGATTAAATTAATTTGGAAAATTTTACAATTTTAAAAATAAACAAGTTCGTGCTGATAACTGAATTTATTGCCAATCGAATTTTTTCAGTTGTGACTGCATAATTATGTTGTTGATGCACATGAAATTCTATTTGTCATAATAAGGGCTGGGATTTTCATGCAAATGCATGTTTTCTTTTGGCGATAGTCTAAGAATGATGTCGACCAATTATCTTTCCATATCAATAAATTTGAGTTTAATTATACTGGATTTGTTTTTGCATATTTTTATGCAAGTGCATATTTTGTTTTTAAATGCATATTTTTTGCATATTTTAAATTTATAAATACATATTTTTGCATATTTTAGCATTTTTCAGTGATTTTTTTTTTAAGAAAAGCAATGCTCAGGAAAGTCTTTCTGCTTATTACTCGCAATGGGTTGCTTTCTTTAGAAAATAGGATAGAGGAGAGAATTGGCAAAAAAAGTTAAAGCTTTTTTAGTTTTTAATAAAATTTAAAAAAAAAAAAACAATTTTTTTTTTTAATTTTTAGTGGATATTTTTTATTTTGTCGGTGCATATTTTGGAATTTTTAGTGCATATTTTAAGCGCATATTTTAAAATTTTTAGTGCATAAAAATCTCAGCCCTAGTCGTAATCAAATTGCAATTATCACAACAAATTTTTAATAGTCACAACTAAAAAATTTGGTAACCACAAGCGAACCAACCATGCGATTGGCAATAAATTTGATAGTCAACACGTTCTGTTTTCAATATTTTTGATTTGAAAATATTGTTACCAAAAATGTTTGTGCCCTACGGTGGGCGCCAACTACCAAAAGAACACAAAATATGATGTTAATAATTTCTATAAACAAGTTCGAATCACATATATGCCGCATATTAAATTTTAAACCCCATTTCTACCTTCATTACTTACACAGAAAAAAGTATTACAAAATTCAAAGTAATTAAAAATATTTTTAAAATTCAAAATCGATTTCTAACACTTTTTTGTTTAAAATATTTGTAAATTGTACTTTTCATAGAAAAATTCTTTAAAAAGAAAAATTGAAGTTACAAAAAAGAACAAGAAGTTTTTTGTATTTACAAATTCCATTGTTGGTGCCTTTTAAAAAAAAAACAGAATTTTGTAATTTTATTCTGTGTAAGCTTCTTTAAAACCCTGTTGATTTTTATAGGGTTAAAAATAAATACCAAAACGACATATAGAATTTTCGTTAAACACAATGACATAACTTACATGTACATGCATATGTATATGGAATATAATAAAAGTGCAGTAAAAAAAAGTTGTTATTCTAAAGATAATGAGAATGATGTTGGTTGAATGATGCACGATGGATAAAATTATATTTTTTCGGGTTTCTTGTTTTTAATTTTTTTTGGGGGGAGACTGCGAGATGCATATATCAACTGCAAACAAGAAAACTACATTACCATCAATTTTATACGTTTTTTTTTTTTTTGTTAAGCAATAATAATGAGAAAAAACTGCATTTTTTTATTTTTGTTTTGTATAAAATACAAATTACACAGACACTGTCAGAGGAATAAAATATAAAATCCAACAATGTGAAGTGATAATAATAATATTTTTTGCCTTGGGGTAGGTCGCTCTCTGGTTGGTGTTTCTTTTTATTTTTTGCATTTTGTACATATACTACATTCATACAATGAATGTCCATCATGTGTGCAGTTAATTTTTTTTTACGAATTTTTTTTATTACAATCATAAATATGCACACACCATTTGTAAATATTTTTCAAAAGGGATTTATTGCTTTTTTATTACTTTCTTTTAAAAAAAAATAATAAGACCACCAACCACCCCTTGAACAATTTCTTTTATACAAATATTTATAAACATTTCTTTTTGTCAAATATTGATTTTCTTTGATTTTTTTTTTCGTATTTTATTAAAACTTTATATCTGTTATTTTTCTGTGGCGTCATCATCTTTAATTTTCACCGTCATTTTGGCGTCTTAATTTTTAACTTGCATATTTTATAATCTCACCATCTTTTTTCATAAAGCAGTGATTCACTTGAAATTTGTTCGAGACATTTTTAGTAGTAAATTCTTGGCTTTATATAGATAGACCCTAACTATATTTTTTATTTCTTTAGAGAAAAAGGAGTAAACTTAATCAAATCTGAAAAACTTTAGTTATAAAATTCTTTAAATATATTAATGAAAAATTACATTAAAATAAATGTTAGATACAATATTTTTTTTTCAGATTTAATTAAGTGTTTCTCCCTTTTTTTCTAAAGAAATAAAAAATTGAGTTAGGACCTTTCTGTATTAAGCCATCGCTATATAAGTATAAACAGTTTATCCATATTAGCTTAATAGGACTAATTAAAATCTTTTCTAAAACTTTACTTTTTAGTGTATAAAATAATTATAAAGAAAAGTTTCAAGTTTAAATTTTTTTTCTAAAAAGTTATGGTTTACCAATTTCAAGTGGATAATTTATAAAAAAATATTCTCTGCATTTTCAACTGTTTTTCTTTTTTTTTTTTTTTGTTCATATACATATTTATTTTTTATTATATACTGTTTGTGTGTGTTGTACTCGTATATTTTTAAAATCCTTCTTATCAAGGCATTTTTCGCATTCTACGTGTTTTTAACACCCATTTAAGCTTTTTTTCATTTATTATAAACTTACGTTGGGTTTTTTCCAGAATTTACATATAAATGCGTGAATCACATAAGAATGCGTGGTAAATAATGTTTTTTTCCCAGCAAAAACTGTAGCAACATTAAGTTATGCGCAGTAAAATGAAAAGTTAAAACTACTTTTTATTAATCCAAAAGCTAGTAAATCTAACACTTCAGTGATTTTTTTAATCCTAAGATTTTAAGAAGTTTTGAATATTATTTACGATTTAAATGGTCAATTACTTAAAAAAAAAGGTTCACTTATGTGGTCTACATAGTAAATTTAAGTTTGAAGAAAAAAACTAAACTTAAACTGTCCCTTATAAATTGTTAAGTAATTTTACCTCAAGTTTTTATTTTATACACTCAAAATAATAAGTAAAAAATGTTTCTTGGTGGCCTTCAAATTTCAATTATGTAAAAATACAAAAATAATGTGGCTTTCAAATACAATTCATGTAGTGCGATTGTCTAATTTTTTAGTGACAAAATTTAGTTGTCAAGTTGTCAACTTGCTATGAAAATTTTAATACTTAAAGAATGGACACGATAAATTTATTAAAAAAAAACTTATTTGCGATCTAAATCATACGAAAAAGAATGCATGAAAAGACGAACGGATAGACAAGCGATCGACCAGAAAGTGATTCTAAGTCGATTGGTGTACTGAACGATCTAGGTTTAATTTTTTTTACTTTCACAAACATCTGCAGAACCTTATTTTTACCCTACCCACATAGTGGGTGTAGGGTAAACAAATTTATAAAAAAAAAAAATGTTAATTGTGTAAAAACAGTTCTTAGAAAAATATCACAATATACCAATACAATGCCTCAAAATATGCATTTACTGGCTTAATTACCGGTAGTTTTAGATATCGGAATATATTTAGCGGAAAATGTATATTTCCTATTTTTAATTATTTTTCTTAACTTTTTTGTAGTGGATGTTTCAATTTAAAGTTTCAGATTTTAAACTGTATGTTTTTGGGCGGGCATAATGATTAGGGGAATAGTTTTCTTTTTCGCCCTCCCCGCAAACATTTTTAAAAATCCCGAGGAGAAGCCAAGTTGCCAAATTTTAAATTCTTAGCTCCATCGGAAGGCCTGAGTTATTAGGGAGGCTTTTTTTCTCCTTTTTATCCCCATTGTTACCGCGTACTTATTGGATATTGCAAAAAGTATGTTTTCAGTGTAGACCATACCACTTAGAAAACTTATTTTATATTTCGGATTTTGAGCACTCCCGTCTTAGTGGAAAAAGAATCCTACACTCAAAATAGTATTTAGTTTAATGGTTGTAGTTTAATAAAAAAAAAGTTTTATAAAAAGAAGGGAACATCTATTTATTCTCCAAAGAAACATTTAATTTAACTTTTTTATACATTTGTGGAAAATGATTTACTGCCATTTACCGATTTTTTCAGTTCATTTTTTTTTTTTCATTTATTTGAAAGTTAATAAAAAATTTACCCACAAAACGGAAATTTGTGGTTTATATGTTTTTGATAAAAATTTTGTTAAAAATTTAAATTACGTTTCCTTTTTCAAAAAAAAAAAAAATATTCAAAAAATTCCAATTTTGTTTTTTAATTAATTTGTTTGTTTATATACAAAATTATTTCAGTTTGAATTACAAGATGTTTTTATGTACACACACACATAGGGCTACTCACACAACATGTGTTTATAGAGTGTGTTAGTCTACATTTTGCAGCTTAAAAAACAAACAGAAATACAAAAAAACGAAACAATTTGAATTAAAGGAATAAGCATTTATTTTTACGGAATTAGTAGAAAAATTTTAACATTTATTTTTAACTGAAGAATTATTAGCTTTTACTGATGTCAGTTGTTTAAATACCATTTAAAAATAAATATAAGCCATTTGATTTATATGAAAAGTAAGTAGACCGGGATTTTAATGAAATGTCATTATCTTAACATTCCAACTATTTTAAATGTACAAATTTCAAAATCATAGCTCCAGCGGTTTGAAATAGGTGGTTAACAGAGTGATTTTCCCCTCTTTAACCCCTTTCTACGTATTTATTGGAAATTCCAAAAATATCTCTGGTGACATCGCCCTTACTCCAAGAAATTTAAAAATTTCTTCTCTGGGGTAGAAATTTTTATTACCAAATTTTAAGTTTCTACATCCTGCAGTTTTTGCTGGGTTATTAAGGTGGCACTTTTTAACCCCATTTTTACCACATACACTAGAGAACATAATTAATAATTTCTAGTCAACGTAGTTTGGGCAGGCCATTGCGGGGAAGACTTTGTCCCCTTTTGAACGTCCATTTTTATTATGTTCCTGGGGAAAATTCCAAAAAGCACCTTATCAATGATTGAGCCCAGACATCAGGATACATTTTTTAAATTTTACCACTTTTAACCTCAATTTTGCCACGTCAATCAATGAACTAGTCCATACTCCGGGAACACATATTCTGTATTTCAATTCCCTAGCCAAAGCGGTTCGGTCAGGCCGTTAAGGCGGAAGCTTTTTCCTATTTTTAATCCACATTTTTAACAAAATCCAGGAGAAAATTCTAAAAAGTGTATTATCAGTGAGTTAGAGGTGATTGGGCAGGCCGTTATGGGGGAGACTTTCCTTTTTTTGGCCGTCCTCTTAAAAATTTGTATATTCATCTTCGATTCGGTCGTCGTCAATTCAAAATTTTACATTTTATTATTTTCGATCAAAAGTTTTAAATATAATCACATTATTTAATCATTTTTAAGAAAACATTTGTCGATTACGAAAAAAAAACAAATATTTACTCAAAAAACGTTACAAAATAACAACTGTTTTCATTTCAATAAAAATGTCTGTATACATAATTTTTTCTAACTGTAATAATAGAAAGTGAAAGTTTTTTAAATAAATAAAAACAAAAATTTCATCATTTTTGTGCTGTGCATAGAAATAGAAAATAAATTAATATAATTGTGCACAGAAGTTTAAATTTAATTTTACTGTTGTTGCGCAAATGACAACAAATATACAATAACAACACCATCATCATAATAATAAAGTCACAACAACAAGAGTAATAATAATTGGAAAAATAATAATTGTAATATAAATAAAATTTAAAAAAAGTAAATAAACGTAAAATGAAATTAAAATTTGATAAAAAAAAAGGAAAAATAATAAATGAAATAAACGCAAATAAAAAGTTTTAATAGAGTCGGTAGTCCATAGAGATTGATAGCGAAAAAAAAAGCAACAGCTTTTGGTGGCATATTTATATTTAAAAGCGTGACAGATTTAAAAAATATAAAAAATATGTATAATTGGAAATACAAAGACACGAACCATTTAGGTGGAAGATTGATATGAAATAAATTAATTGAATGCAGATAATTTATTTAAATATTGAATAACAATAATGGAAATTTTAATTAATTTATTGTAAGAAAAAATGAAAGTAAATATCGTATTAGACATTTCTATGATAGGATTTTAAAATAAAACAAAAGTTTTCTCTGATTTCCACAAAAATTCACTATAAATGTCGTACCCCACAAGTGATCAGCAAAACATAAACTTTTGATTACTCCAGCAAAAACTAAATTTTTACTATGTACTCGAGCTACTCTTTAGGCTCGAGCTATTCGTTACCTACTCGACAATCAAACTATTTTATGGGAAAAAAATAAATTTTAATGCAATTTTTTAAAGTCAAATTGGACTTTTCCAATCTTCAGTTTTTAAAAATGTTATGATATTTCTAGAGTTTTATTGATATTTGTTAAAATTGTCCTTATCAAAAATAAATGTTTATATTTTATTGTCATTTATTTTTATAAAACTTGTAAACAAATTATATTTATAAATACTCTCCACTATATGTGATAAATCTAAAAATTAGTTCGGCATTTAAATTGTAAGATATTAAAGTATTGGCCCGGGACAGTACAAAAAAAAACTGAATCATAGAGAAATACAGGCATATTTGCTAAAGAATGCCAAAAATTCTGTTTTGATTAAATCTTATTAGACATGATTGAATCGAATTAGATATGACATATGTGATTTACTTCATGGACATATCTAAAGGGATCTGGAAAATTTGTTGATTTTTGTGGCCAGATATGAGAAATTCTGGTCTTATAAAAAAATATATGGCGTCAGATCTTTTCATATCTAATAACAGATCTAGTACAAGATCGTAGACATTTGAACCGTTTTCAAAGACTCCAAAATAAAATATATATATATAGAATAAATTTGATTACATCTAATTTGTCCCCAATTTTGAGATCTAATTATATCTAGTATAATTATATCTAATAAGATCTGTTCATATCTGATCTATGACACGGGTAGAGAAAAAATTTTAAAATTGAATACTCTTGGGCTATAAATTGTATACACACAGAAAATAGATTTTAAAATCAAAAAGAAACCACATTAAATCAACATTAAGCTTGGAAATCTAATTAACTTTATTTTCTCTATTAACTAAAATAGATTCCTTATTATTTTTAAAAATCTAAAATACCTAAATCCTACAAATATTAATTTAAATCCAGAAAATTTTATTTTAACTAATATCATATTTACTTTAATAAGTCTCGTATTTAATTTGAAAATTTTCGCATTCTCAGAAGATTTGATTTAACTTTAATTTTGTTTCTCTGTGAAGTGTAAAATATATACAGCTTTATATATATTAATCAAGCTAACTGTTGTTATGCGAGGTTTCTCAATTTTTTTTTTTATATAGGGCATATAAAATTCGACTGTCATACCGACTTTTTTTCTTATTTATTTCAATAAATGTCACGTTAATTCAGTCAGACCTTGCATACAAATTTACTTAACATTCATGATTCTGTTATTTATTTGTTGTTTATTTAATGTTCTTGGTTAATTTAAAAAGTATTTTTATATTTATAAATTTTAAATACAATAAAAAATGACATTGAACAAATTAAAAAAATCTCAAGTATATAAAAGGTTGAAAAAAAACTTAATAAATTAATGAAATATAAAATATATTCATTAAAATCTGGATTATATTTTTATCGTAAATTGAAAATAATGAATAATTTTTCTTAAATGCATAAGCAAAAAAAGACTATTTCACTTTATGGATTTTATATCCCCAAATTTCTTTCGAGCAAATAGTTGTTAAGTCTGCCACCTCTATTGCACTATGGGATATAGTTTATTTGTTTTTTCTTTTTTGACGGTTAAGGTTGGTTTAATGTAGTAATTTAAAACGTTATCATTTTTTTTTATATAAGTTTATTTTTAGTTTAGTGTATAGAAAACCTTATAAAACATGTATCTATTGCAATTGAAGAAGAAGTCTTATTACATTGCGAAAAATAATTCATGTTTTTCCAACATTAAAAATATAGTTATCATTAATTTTTGTTGTATAATTTTAAAGGTAAATAACAAATTAACTTGTATGAATAATAAAACTAAAGGCCTAATATTAGTTACGGTCTGATTATTAGATAAAACTATATTTTTAAAAATAAATATTTTAAATTATATGGTATTAAAGACAAAACTTTTTTTAGTTTTTGTTTTCAGAATTAAAATGAAAATATTTATAAGATACTTATGTTACACTAAATACGTTCATACTAAATGTTTTTCGGTTTTTCAAGTTTTCGATTTAAATTTTGTATGTTAAGACGTATTTAAAGGATTTAGTATGAACTTATTATTGTAAACTTTTCCAGTCAACAATTTAAAATATTTTGATCCACAAGTTTTAAAAATAAGTATGAATGTTAAATTCGACTATCAAGGGAATCCCCCTAGCGCGTATTTTTAATGTTGTTTTAACAACAATAAATGATTTTTCCGTTAAAAATAAATGACTATTCCGTTAAAAAAATGTAAAAATTTCACCTAACAATTCCGTAAAAATATATGATTATTTTTTATTCGGTTTTTTGTATTTTGTTTGTTTTGTGAATGAATGACCTTTTGTGTGTGTTTATGAAGATTTTGTAATTCGAATTGAAATAATTTTGTATATAAACAATCAATTTAAAAAATAAATTTGTAATAATTGTGCCGAAACCAAATAAACCACAAATTTCCGTTTTGAGGGAAAATTTTTATTAAATTTCAAACAAATGAAAAAAATAAATGAAACTGAAAAAATTGGTAAATGACAGAAATCATTTTGTATAAATGTATAAAAAAAGTTAAAATAAATATTTTTTTGAAAAGTAAATGAACATTCCTTAATTTTTTATCTGAACTGAAAACTTTTTTATTAAACGGTAAACTGCATAATATTCTGAGTGCAGAATTGAATTTTTAAAAAACAGTTTCACGACAAAAACAAAACATATTTCATATAATTCATTAAATAAAATTAAAAAATGTCGCATTTGTAAATATTTGGTGCAAAAAATATTAAAATTAAATTAAAAATTCGCGTAAAAGATTTTCGCTAAAATTTACCTTGTGAACAAAACTCTAAATGATTTTTCACTATTTTTCTTATAATTTTGCACCCATCGACGGATTTTACCACTGGGAAAAATCTTGCAGCTCTTTTATCTTTTTGGACATCGCGAACAAAGATAATGAAGCGCGTAAATAGGCTGGTAAGTAGTTGATACCATGATCTTGCTGGGTTGTTTGTCGCAAATGAAATTCGGTTAATGCAACATAATTTAGGTTGAAGCCACATATTTCAATTATATCAGGAAAACATTTGGTTGGGGCAACTAAATAATTAGGTTGCTGCAAAGAAAATATTCAGTTGACAAGAAATTCGCTTGTCACAATGAATTTGTTTTCTCGATGCATGTATCTATTAACATGAACTTTCTAGCCCTAGAAATTACAAACTTTATGTAATAAAGAATAAAATATATATTTTTTTATCAAAACAGGGTGTTTGAACTCTATGCAATTTAAATTGATTTTTTTTTATAATTCCTCTATTTCAATTTTTTATAAATTCAAGCTAAAAATATACATTACAATTTTGTTTATATTTCTAATGATGAGAATTTGCAGCTGCTTCAGGCGTGTAGAGGAGATATTAATAAACTACACCAAACCCCACTCATTTTGCTTTATGATCCCAGCAAACATATTTCTATCAAAAAGTGCTTATAATTGTGAATTTTAATGGATAAATTTAACATGGAAGGAAGTATATCTTTATGAAATCTTTGGATGTTTTTTTTTCCTAAATAATTTAAAAAATCATTATTTGTAAAAAAATATAATCCGAAGATTCGGCTAAGAAAGGAATGCTTCCTGCCTTGGACAAGCCCAAGTTAAATTCATCGATGAAAATGCTCGGTTAAAAGCACTTTTAACTAGAAATATTTTTGCTGGGATATGCTTCAAGACGATAATAATAGATTATGGTAAAATATGTGAAGTAAAATATGGTTTAACTATATTTTGTTAAATATAAATAAAATAAATTTAAAAACAAATTCAAATTTTTTTAAACAATTTCTTTTTAATTAAAAATTAAGTTTTTTTAGAGATTATAAATTAGCAATAATTGGAAATAATAACATAAATTTTTTATAATTTACTAGCGGATCCCGGCGTGCTTCGCTACGCATGAATATTAACATTGAATCAAATTCATTGGTTTATTGGCTTCTCGCTCCGCGAGTTCGATGAAAAGGAACCTTAAAATGATCATTCACTGACAGCTGTCAATGTTTATGTGTGTATGCGCTACAACGTGTATTTACCGTGTATATGAAGTCGGCACACGGTATACATACCGTACACGCTCATGGGCGCCTACGTATTTGTTGTTGTTTTTTTTATATGGACAAAATCACATGTTGACATAAAAAGTCATAACTCGACCGATTTCGTGCAAGCTTTAGATCTACACGACCATACGAACAAACCCTTAAAATTTAATCGAATTCGGTTTGACCGTTCGTGAGTTATAAAGTCACAACACACTTGCAACAACTTTTTATATATATAGATTAAAATTTTTTAAGTTGAAAAAACCTATATGCAACTTAGTTTGGCCATTAACTAACCAAAGAGTTATATTGAAATTATACTGAATATCGTTTGGAAGAGCGTGAAATCATGATATAGGAAACCTCACTGAATTTTTGATTAAAGACTTTGCATCAACCTTCTCCACCAAAATTTAGTATCAAATTAAAAAAAAAAAAAATTACCTGGCCGGTATTGGGTTAATATTGTTATGATTGTCGATCGACAAGCTGAAAATGTTTACATATCCACAAATTAGTTTAACTAAACAAATAATAGTATGGAAATTATACTGAAGATCGCCTGGGAGAGTGTTAAATCATAATATAGATATCCACAATGCTTTCGCTCTCAATTTTAATTTTTCTACCATGTATGTATTTCGAAAAATAAATTATAATTTTGCAAAATTTAATAAAAAAAATGTTTGAAGGTTATAGGACCAACTGATGTATATTTTTTTACTTAAAATAATAATGTGTAATTAATTTATAAAAACCTTCAAGTTTGACAATATTGTCAAGCATTTACATTAATTATATTGTTTTATAATATTTCTCCATTTAATACAAAAATATATTAAATTATTTTTTAATATAATTATTAAGTAGGTTGTTTAGATATTACAATTAAACAATATAAAAATTGAAATAATATACTTAAAGTATAAAACATAATAATATTTCAAGTTAAGATAAAATAAACCCACATTGAATAAATACAAAATTTATAACACTCACATTTAAGAAAACAAAAAGTCAAAAATAATTAAAAACCATAAAAGAAAAAATACTGAAATGTATTTAATATATTTTTTTAACGATATTAAACAGAGAAAATGTGAAAAATTTATAATGATCACTTGATCATTAATAATAGGTATGTACACAGAAAAAAAATTCTTATTAAAGATTTCTTTAAAATAAAATTTGTTTTCCATGAAATTTTTAATTAAATGTTAACAACAAAAATCAATTAAATAACTAATAGTATTAATTAAAAATTTAAATCAAAATTTATTTAATTTTAATTAGAATTTTATTCGATTTTAAAATATTTATGTTATATAATTTCCATAATATTTTTAGTTGAACTGTATCGTTATATAAAAAAAAAAACAAAGTTACGAATTGAAAGTTCAGAAATAAAAATATACAACGGATGTTCTCTTAAGATATTAAAATAGCAATTCATTACATTTTTTGTAAAGAATTCTTTGTAATTTTTTATTAAAACTTGAATTGTATGTTTTTAAAATTTTAATTAAATTTTTAATTGATCTACTTAAACTTTTAATTGAAACTTAATTAAATAGTTACAAATTACTTTAACTGATACTACAATTTCCTTAATAGTTCCATATTTAATTAAACTTTTAATTGAATAAACAAGTTTTTAATTGAATACCGATTTAATTTATTTTTTTGCGTGTACGAGTAACACTAATTAAATACATATGTTTTTGTTTTTTTAAATAATATAAACATTTTTAATGTAGGCTTATTTCAACTATAACAAATAATTGAACAGCAGTAAGTAGGCTGGGTAAGATATTAAATAAAATACAAACAAGTACTTTAAAAATATATTTTAAGTGTTTAAAGTAAAATTTTTAATTCTATTGGATTAGAGAAAAATTAATTTCCCACAAAATTTTACTTAAAATTCGACAGTAGAGAAAAATTGTGAAATTTAATTTACAAGGAAACTGCACTGGCTTTTAGCCGAAGAGATTTTTTAACCTATAGTTTATGTTATTTAACTTCAGTGGGATTAAGGGCTAAGAGAAGACCGAAGGAGCACGTTGCGACAGAAAACTTGGAAATATTATTTTTCTAAATTGATGTTCCCATCGCTGGGGATCGAACCCACAACTGTCTGTGCAATAGTCAAACGCGCCAACTATTGCACCACAACTCGTTAGATGGAAATCAATGAATCAACAAAATGTTAATGCATGGATGTGTGTACGAAGGCGGTCCCAAAATTAGTCGACCTAACAAAGAAAAACAGAATAAATTTGGAAAATAAATTTCTTTATTTCTTAACATAATCTCCTTTTAGCTCGATACATTTTTCCCAACTTTACTCGATACCCTGCTTATAGTAAGAACTGTTTATCTCCTTAAAATAGCCATCAAGTTTGGAAATAGAAAATAATCCGAGGCAGCTAAATCTGTGAGTAATGTGGCATGTTTAAAAATTCACTGAGATCGTTTATTTTTGATGGTAAAAAAAAAAAATACTAAACAACGTGGCGCCTTGAAACTTAAAACATTATATAGTTGCCACTTTTCATTATATAGTTGCCACTTTTCATTATATAGTTGCCACTTTTCATAATATAGTTGCCACTTTTCACCAAATTATTATTTTTTTTTCAAACTACTGCCGCCATCTAAACGTCAGGTTGGCTAATTTTGAAACCGCCCTCGCATATAAAACACGTTTATAAGTGCACGATGTTCCTAGCCCTTATAATAACTAACCCAACTACTTTTTCTCTCGTCTCATATTTTATTACAAAATATGTTTTAACAAATATATGTACATATCGTTGGTATTTTATAATTTGTTAGGCCTCTAAGCCTTGAATAGAGGCCTAACGATTAATTGTTTGGCTTTGGATATATTCGTTTTTTTTCATAATTTTTATTCACACTTTCGTTTTTTAATTTTTTGTTAGTAGTTTTTTTATTTTATTTTTTGTATTATACTGTATTAAATCGAGAAAAGCAACAGAAACAACAACAACAAAACAAAAAACGTGGTTTGATAAAATAGAAAATGAAAGTGAAAGTAGGCCATATGAAATTATCATCATCGTATACACAACAATATTTACGTGATGAGCACAGCATTAGTAGAAATACAAAATACAAAAAATTATTTAAACTTGGCTTATAGTATGTAGGCCTACCTGCCTGCCTGTAAAAAAAAATGTCTACAAATTGTAAACTAAACAAAGTGGATTCAAATATAAACTTGACATATTTTTTGGGTTTGAAGAAAACTGTGAATTACAAAATAAACCCTAATGAAATGAACGTAGAAAAGTATTAAATATTATCAAAGTAAATTTTTGAAAGATAAAAGTTTTGAAATTAAAATGTCACAAATTTTAAATAAATGAAAGTAATTGACTTAGTGAAAATTATGACAGTTTTATCAAGGAGTATTCATTTTTTTATGCTATCTTGTTCTCTCGATATAAATATTGGCGAACTGTGCACCAAGAGAAAAAGCTATAAGAAAATCTGTCTGTCTCAAAATTAGCCGACCTGACGTATAGATAGCGCCAGTTGATTGAAAAAAAAACTAAATTGGTGAAAAGTGGCAACCTTATAAAACATATGGTTTAAGTTTAGAGGCGCCACGTTGGTTAGAATTTTTTTTGAGCCATAAAATATAAACGATCTCAGTGAATTTGAAAATAAGGGAAAAATTTATCAAAATCAATTAATTAAATCGAAAGGCTTCATCACGCAACTTATTCGCCAGATTTAGCTCCCTTGGATTATTTTTTATTTCTAAACTTAAAAAAATTGACTCGGTGGTAAAAGATTGGATTGGGTATCGAAGCTATGTTATTGAATATCGCTGGGAAAAGCGTCGAGCTTAAAAAAGAGATTATGTTGACAAATAAAGAAATTTGTCCTAAATTTGTTGTGGCGGCTAATTTTGGGACCGCTCTCGAATAAAGAGAAGGAGGAGGAGGCTTAGAAGGAGTCTGGTTATAATGGGTTTTTTAGGTGTTTTTATATAAAATTTTTTAAAAATTTCATTGTACTTTTTTGGATTTTTTTAAATTTTAAAATAATTAAGAGGTAATTTTTAGGGAATATTTTTTTGTATTTTTTAAATCTAAGGGGTTTTTGAACAACTAAGGGAGACGTATTAAAAAAAAAAATTGGCATTACCAATTAAATTACTTTAGAGTTCCATTCTTATCAAAATCTGGGTTTGATTAAGCCTTAGTTCACGTATAACGAAAATGGTATAAACGATAGCAAAAAAAACGACTATTTTCTTTTAGAAGATCTCTTCAGACTAAAATAGTTTCATACTGAAATATTGAAAAACTTAATTTTGTTTAAGTTGTAATTTATCATTTTTTTTTTTTCAATCACACAAAATTTCCAATCTTTATAATCACGAGCTAATGATCACTTATAATTCTATAAAATTTTATCAATTACAATTTATGGAAAACATTTAATCCTCTTTAAAGACAATAACAAAAAAAATTGTGTAAAAAAGAGACCCCACAAATATATTGTTTAACAGAATGTTTCTCTGTAGGTGTGTTGGTAAATTTGTTGATTAAATTTTCGAGCGAGACCAACAAAATAAACAAGACAAAAGTTTATCTAACGCCATTTATATTTGAAGACGTCATATACAATACAAACACTTAGACAAAAGAGCACATAATAATAACATAAATAATTTAACCCCATAACGTACAAGGGTTAATAAAAAATATGAAAGTTTATATTTCAAACTTTAGGTCTGAAGTTCTACTTTTTGAATTTGTATGATTCATTCAACAATTTTATACCGAAAAAAAAATAAAAAAAAACACTAAATAACTTAAAAAAATAGTTGAAAACGATTTTTTAAAACCAGAATAAGCAACACCCGATTCATGAATAAATGTATGTAGATTTTGTGCAAGAAATCGCTTTGATCTTCTTTCTAAGGCGATTTGTCAACAAATTTCTGTCAATTATCTTCAGTATTGCGACCTGTAGTTTAATAAGAAGGATCGTTCATTTTACATGGACGGACGGACGGACATCGCTAAATATAATCAAAAAGTCACGCTGAGTCGATCGACATATCAACACAAACTTCATATATCCTGTAGCAAAAAGTGAAAAAGTTCCTTCTTAACCTCAAACTCTAACTAGAAATTAATACAGATTTAAACCCATTTTTTCGTTGTTTTCTATGTTCTTTTTTAATCAAATATTAAACTCTTAGCTCATCTGTGGGTTAAATAAAAAAGAAACCAACACTGAAAAAAACCTCAACAACAAAAATAATATAATGGCTGTTATTGTGCACTTGAAAAAAAAATTAAATAAAAAAATTTATAAATAAAATACAGCAGAAAATAAAAATGAAGACCTAAAAGGTAATCAGTAGAATAACAGCAACAAAAAATTAAATAAATTATAATAACATGAAAAAGAAAACATATTTTATATGAAAAATTCATGATGAGTTTTGTGTTTGTTGTGGTTATTTTTTAAAATGCAATCAAATATAAACACACACACATTATTGTGGGTTGGCAACATGGTTGGATTGGATTATGTTATGAAGACAATATAAAATAAACAAATTGGAAATTGTAATCAAAAGAAATCTGAATCTTAAGAAATTTAATAGATTTTTTCAGGGAAAAAATTTGCAGAAAATCCTACATCCAACAAATTATTTATGAGGACTTAACAAAAATGGTTACAATCCTTTAAATGTCTTTTCAATTTGCATAATTAAGGGCGAGTAACTTAACTATGATTAAGCAATAAACTTTGGCTATTTTAGAATAAGACCTGACATAAAATGTTCTTCTTTAACCAGTTAACTGTATATATAATATATATATATATATATATTTTTTTTAATTTAACACCCACTGTAATTTATTGGAATTTTTTATATCTTGATTTTAATTCTATATTTGCAAATTAAATTTGTAGTTTATGTTGCCGGTTAATTTAAATATGTAAAAAACTTACCCTGCATTTTCGGCTGCAGCAATTGACATGTGGTGTTGGGGCTCATCTGTTAGCAGCTGCAGCGTTAGATAAGCCCGTTACTTTTTTGGTTGTGTTTGATGTAAAACGGAAATTATGACAAACAAAACTTGTAATCGGTTTAAAAATTGTAATTTTTACAATAAATTTCATTCAACAATTTAAACTAGAAAGAGATAAATAAAATAAACAAAATTTCTGTTTAGTATATTTTTTTCACATTTTGGTTTTTCTTTATTTTTTGTGTAATTTTTTTGTTGTTTGTTCTCTAGCGTTATTACAATCTTTATTCTACAACAACACTTAAAAGCTCAAGTTACAAGAAACACTTAACTGTTTAGTAGGTTTTTCTTTTAATTTGCTCGTTTGGTTTAATATGAAAAAAATTCTTAAAAGAAACATGGTTGTCATATGTTTTATACTTTTCTTTATAAAAAAATTTCAATGCAAAAAAATGTGTTTGGCAACCAAGAGAGAAGCGAGCGTAAATATCAAAGTAATTATTTGTTTCGTGTTTGCTTAGAAACAGACAAGTGTTTAGCAAAAAATAAAAAATATTGTTAATTTTAACTTTTTTACTTCTTAACAAATCGTCAGCATAATACTGATTTGACCCACCCATCATTTTTTAAAAAATTTAGTTTTGAATGGATCATATATGTATTATGTTTTTAGATATTTTGTATCATATCTGAGATATTTAGTATCGTCTTGGATCTACCTGTCAGTTTTACATAAAAAAATTTAAAAATTAAAATCTTCTCTATATTTATCCTCCTTTATTCGATCTTCAATATTATAATATATTATTACTTAAAATCGAGTTCAAGATCCTTTTATAAAAATCTTCTTTACCGTTTTTCTCAAAAACAATTATTTGGCGAATAGGTCAAACAATAATAAGCTGACGAAATGTGTTTAAAAAAAACATTAAGAATTGGATTTAGACTTTTTACACCGCGATCAACCACTCAAAAAATATGAAAAAAATCTCAAAAATCTTGTGACCATAAACATTCCACTTTTCGAGTTGCAAAAGTCAAAAAAAAGTTTTCGGTGAATCGTCCTGGTGTGCACGCAGAAAACAGATTCATGGTGATAATCGAATTCCTTGCAAACTCAGTGGTTTGATTGTAGCAACCAAATTATTTGGTTTAACAGAAATTCTCTTATATTAACCGATTTTCTGTGGCCACAAACACCGGTTGGAAAAAAATTCGGTAGTATGCTTTCCCAAGGGTTTTTATTACCAATAATTTGTTCAGCTAAAAGAAACCGTACACAGAAAAAACTCATTTATTGTGACAACCAAATTTCTTGCTAACCGAATAGTTAGGTTAGCCATCGACATGTTTGTTTGTAGTGACCGAAATTTTAATCGGATCAGATATAGATTTGGTTGCGACAACAGAATAATTCGGTTGCTGCAACCTAACCATTCAGTCGGCAAGAAATTCGGTAGTCACAATGAATCTGTATTCTCTGTGTAAATATGTTCGAAGGTAATTTGTCTCGTATCAGGCATCACTTATCCCCAAGCTGATCAAAAAGTACTTTTTATTCAAGGAGCAAAAATAACTTTAGCGAAATGAGGGGGTAAAGAGGGGATCTATAAAAAACATGAAAATAAAAATCCCTTTGGCTGACACTGAGTGGACAGATATTTTTGCCAAGCGAAAAAAGCGCAAAAAGACGGTATAGGAAACCAATTATTTGTGACAGAAGTATTATCAATCAAAGAACTTTTTCCTTAATTTATAATATCCCCTTATTTTTACAGCTTAAAAATCTTAACTTCAAAAAATTCATTTCTGATTTCAGATTTACTAAATTAAAGATGTTTTAAAATACTATCAACAAAATTCCAATAATACAAATATGTTTCTGTAGCTTTTTATAAAAAAAAAACTGTTATAAACAAAAATTATAAAATCACAAAAATATTTTAACAAAATTGTACATGAGTTCATCAGAAATGTGTAAATCTACAAACTAAAATGAACACATGAACATGTTACGTATGAGTCTTCCCATACAAACTGTCCAGCTAAAAAAAATGTATATCATAGCAATGCCAAACTTACAATATTTATCGTCTTATATGACACAAATAAAGAATGCAACAATGTTTAATATGTTTCCCAAAAGTGGGCGTTTTTAAATATTGACCAATTTAGCGGTTATCTTTAATATACATAATATTTATTGTGATTAAATGTTATTTGGAAAATACTAGAAAATTTGTTATGTCAATATTTTTTTGATGAGCAATTTGAAAAACATCTATTTCAGAGTCTTTTGTGCAAAAGCCAACAACGAAGTTTATCTAACAATCAGCCATTTTTTTTATTTATATAGAAAATAAATAAAATATAATTATAAATAAATATTTATAATTAATATATAATTATAATTAATTTTAAATATACAAATCAAGAAAAGTAAAAGATTTTTTAATTATAAAAAAAGTTCAGATGTCTCTGTAGCGATTAGGATGCTTCAGGATGTTACTGGACTTTATGTTAGATAAAATATTTGTTGAATATTGTCTATCTCAATTATGTATTCAATAAAACACACTTTCTGTTGCCTAAAAACAAAATTATCAATTTTAACTGAATATTTACGATATAACGAATATATTTTTGAAAACTAAGCCGATTAACACGCTGACATTTTCTAAAATGATGGAAGAACATGTTAACTTTTTTTAGATAAATTAAATTATCTATTAGACTAAATATTGAGAACTTTATCAGGAACTTAAATCATAATATATTTAATTAAAATTGCTAAATTGACCAATTTTCAACCACGCCTACTCCGCCCAATTTTTGGAAAAAACTGAAAAAGTTGTTCTATTTTTTTTTCGTGTTATATGGGAAAATACAAACTGAAAGTTTGACATTGTGATACGACTTATACTTTTTCCTGTAGCGGTGTAGTTCATATAAAAAGCTTCTTATGCAGCCAATAAGTTTGGTTGCATTTTTCATTCATATCACACATAAATTGACTGAAAAATAAAACTTACTCGTTGTGGCATTCATGCATGAGATAAATCTTTATCATTAGGATGATCATCATATTTTTTTAATATGAATTTATAAGCATTTTATCACAAAACTGCTGCCGCAACCAAAAATATCAAAGCCGTAGCAAAAATATCAAAAAAAAAAGTAATGAAAACTAACAGAGTTGCAATTCATGTTTTTAATACTTTAATATCTCGTATAACACACATAAAGACCATGAAAATAATAGTAGTAATATGAAAAAATAAAATGTATATATTTTTTTGTAATTTAAAATAATTTTTTCTTTTTGTTTTTAACGATTTAAAATAATTAACCCATTTTTTTAACAGTTATCGGGGTGATAAAGGAAAAAGTTTAAGTATTAAACTCTAGTCATTACTAGGTCTGCGATTTCCATGCAAATGCATGTTATTTGTCCATAGTCTAAGAACGATGTCGACCCATTATCTCTTCGAATCAAGAAATTTACGTTAAAATGGCATCGATTTGTTTTTGCATATTTTGGTTTAAAATGCATTTTTTTGCATACGAAAAAAACAGTTCTTCGAAAAATTTCAAAATACACAAAAAAATTCTTACAAAAGTTCTTCCAAAGAAAATTAAAAAAGTCTATAAATAAATTCTTTTAGAGCTCTGCTTAAAATACAACTTTAAATTAGAAAGAGACGCATATACTACATAACTTGATGTCGCATGCTCACACATTAATTCTATTTATTTGTTTATACAAACAAAAATTTAAATTAGTTGTTTAAGATTTTAAAATACCAGGTCAATTGAGAAGTCCCCGGCCTGACACATAGATGGCGCTACTAGACTTAAATCGATATGATTTTTAGTTAGCCCTAACCTTCAAAAGACAGCTGTCAGATTATTAGTTTGTGAATTATAGCATTTTGAGTAAAACAACTTTTGTTATTGTGAAAAAAATGGACAAAAAGAAATTTAGCGTGTTTATAAAATATTGCTTTTTGAAGGGAAAAAATACAGTTGAAGCAAAAACTTGGATTGACGACGAGTTTCCAGACACTGCCCCAGGAAAATCAACCATCTTGGGTTGGTAGGCTAAGTTTAGACGTGGTGAAATGAGCACCGAAGACGGTGAACGCAGTGGACGCCCAAAAGAGGTTGTTACGGACGTAAACATCAAAAAAATCCACAAAATGATTTCGAATGACAGTAAATTGGAATTGAATGAAATAGCAGGCACTCTAAAGATATCAACTGAACGTGTACATCATATCATTCACGAATCTTTGGGTATGATAAAGCAAAGTGGGTGCCGCGCGAGCTCACTTTTGACCAAACCAAGTCAGTGAAAACGAAGGCAAAAATAAATGAATTGGGCTTCGAATTGCTTCCGCATCCACCGTATTCTCCAGATCTGGTCCCCAGCGACTATTTCCTGTTCTCAGATCTCAAAAGAATGCTCGTCGAATGAAGAGGTGATCGCCGAAACTGAAGCCTATTTTGAAGCAAATTACAAATCGTACTACAAAAATGGTATCGAATCACCCTTAAAGGGAAGTATGTTAAAAAAAACTAATTTTGTGAAAAAAAAAATGTGTTTTAGTATGGTAGGCCGGGGACTTTTCAATTGACCTGTTATATTGTACTTTTGAATAGCAATAGACTGAATTTTTAATTTTTATTGAGGTTTTTTAAATTTGTAGTGCATATTTTTTAGTTTTTTTACTGCATTTTTGGATTTTGAGTGCATATTTTAAACACATATTTTGGAATTTTTGGTGCATGAAAATCTCAGCACTAACAAAATTGTCACCACTAGTTAAATTGACATATTTTATTTTTGTCACTACCAGTAAAATTGTATTTCTTTACTTGACGTCTACACGAGACATAAAATCAATGTTAAAACAAGTAAAATACATGCAAAACAATAACAACAACAACAATAATAAAATGCTTTGCATGTATTTTTCATTGTTTAACATTGATTTTATGTCTCGTGTAGACGTTGATTGTTTTGCTAAGGTAAACTTTTTTTCGAAAATTTAATTCTTTAGAATTAAAGACTTTAGATTTGCTAAATTGGGATTTATTTATTTTTATTTGGTTTATTAAAATTATGTATTTAAAAAAATATTTTAAAAATTTCAATTAAAAATAACTTTTAGAATCGATTGCAGTGCTGCTTAACAAAGTGGGTTAATATTAGTGCAGCATACTCCCAATGAGTATATTTGCTTGAATGAGAGTGTGTGTTGGCTTTTTATTTTTGCAATTTAAAACATTATTCAGTCAGTCACTCAGTAAGTCAGTCCGTCCGTGTTGTTTTATTTTATTTTTATTTTTTTTTGGTTTGAGTCAGTAATTTTAGGTATTTTATTTTATTTCGTATTATTTATGTTAAACTTGCTCTTGTATCAAGTTGAACATGTTTATTAAAAGCTTGTTAGAGAGCAAGTAACAAGATCTGTGTATTTTGGATTTTGATTCAAGAAAATCATAGTAATTTTGTTCAAATATGTATGTACAACATATTATATTATAATGTTGTTTTTGAAAATTACATTGTAAATTGGTTGGTGTTTTTCATTCGTTTTTTTTTTTTTTTTGCTTTCCATAAGGTATTGTGGGTATGATGATCATTAGTTTAAACTGTATATTAAATGATTTGAAAATTAACATAATTTTATTTATGATACCTAAAAAATGCAATCAATTTTTATTTGTAAAATAGTATTACATTAAAAAGTGTAATGCGCGTACCTTTATTTTAAATAGACCGAACACATGAAACTAATCCAATCGTTAATTCAGATACTTTTATGATTATTTGTATAGGTAAGGTTAATTAAAGGAATGAATTTACACATTCCAGATCTTAGCGATTGTCTAAAAAGTATGAACTAATTTTTGAGAAAATAAGAAAAAAAATTTAAACAAATTTTTAGAAAATATATTTCGTTATTACATATTATTTTCATAAAAATAAGAAAACTTGCAAAAAGTTAATAAAAAGTTATTTTTAAGTTTATTTTTTATTTGAAATACATAAAAAATAGATGGTTTTTAATACTTTGTATATTGATAGGGGAGTATGGGGTAATGTGAAAAACTGACTGTTTCGAAAAATTAATTGCATTCTGTTAAGTATTTTACCATCACAGGCAAATATGGTTGCCTAAGGGTTTTTGACACATAACAAAAAAAAATGTGGGTCAAAAGCAAATCTGTTGGGCGGTAAGTATCTATCTATGCCCACTTACGTTTTATGAGTTCTCAAATTTGGTCAAAAAATCAAAGTATTCTTTATTCAGGGGGCAAAAAATACTTTATTTGCAGAGTGAAATAAGAGACAAGGTTAACTATGAGGATGATTTTTGTGACATAACTATTATTAAGTTGAAAATAAACATGTAAAAAAGGCTTAAATTCGACTGCGCCGAATCTTTGAATACCCTCCACCAATATCCTAAAAATGTTTTCTACTATTTTTGATACAAATAATGTAAAAATTTTTTGATGTGAAATTACGGTGGTTAAAAAAATTTTTTTGGGCTGAAAATTATTTTTGGATGCCAAAAAAATTTCTTGGTGGAAAAAAAATTTTGAGGGGAAAAAATTTTTTTGTGGTGATAAAAAAATTTTAGTGGTGAAAAAAATTGTTTGAGATGAAAAATATTTGAGGTGAATACAAAATATTATTCTTTTCTAAACGACTGGTGAAAAAACATGAGAAAATATATTATGTACCAGTCTCTACTATGAAATTGTACTAAAATACACCAATTAGTATGGAAAATTTAGACGTTTCTTCACACTTTCACTCATAACTTCTTAACCGCTGGACCGAATTTGCTCATTTTCAATACCAAACTGCTCGGGAGGATGTCCAATAAACGCTTGCATCTTTGCGCCGAGATCGCCATTTCAACAGACAGAGGGACAGAGAGCAGATCACGAAAATCAAATATAAAATCGCTTTAGCGATAGCAGGATCCTATTTATGGTATATATTAATCAGAAGATACTCTTGAAGCCAAATTAGTTTCCCACATCGTTCAACAATTTTAAATATTCTGTTGCTGTTAAGGCTAAACAAATAAAGTATTGTATTTCCCAAAATACAATATTTATCTGAACTTTAGAAATAAACAGTAATTCAAATAAGGTAAACTTTTTCCTAAAAATTGAAAATAATTTTCTATAAGAAATTATCTGAACTAACTTTTCAATAATCTTTATTTATAGTTAACCTTTTTTTTTTAAAAAAACTATAGAACGAATTTTTGTTTATTTTTTAGTATTTATCTGAACTAATTTTTAGAAGAAAAAAAATAAAGAAAATAATTTTATTACTTGCCAAGGAAAAAAATTCATAGACTAGTAGCCAATAAAACTACAAAATTTTTAAACAATTACAGAGAAAATATGAACTCAAATTAAGTACAAATTTGTACTCGTTTAACTTAACTAAATTTTATTATACTGGAATTATTAAATTGTGATTTTAACTTTTTTACATTTACGATGGAGTAGGTTCGGCCTATATATCGATAGAGATGTTTATTTTTTAAATGTATATTTTTACAAAATTTTATAAAGTTACTATTTGGCGGCAACAATTTTAATTCTTGAAAACATATTATTGTGTGTTTAATAAAATTCCAAAAATTTAATTTGTTTTCAAGAAGTTTTACTTTTTTTAAGTAAAATTTTACTTTAATTGAGAAAAAGTTTTATTTTTAGTATGCAACTATTTAGTATAAAACTATTTTAAAATCCAATCGAATCGCGAATTGCACTCCTCGTGATTTGTAACCTACTAAAATAGAGGGGGCCTTAAAATAAATGTTACGCCTCTTCTGTTGTATGCTGTCTTAAAATAAAGTAAATTCGGATTCGACTGTAAGCCCTTTAGCATATATATAATTGTTTATTTACAGCTCTAAATTTTTTTTGAAGTTTTGTTTATTTTCTTCAATTCCAAGAAAGTATTTGGAAAGTAAATATAAACTAATTTTTAATGAAAATTCTGTTTTACATCATATTAATTTGTGTACAAAGAAACATGCTAAGACATGCACTAATTGCGAGAATTTGCGAAATAAAAATTTTGTACAGTAAAACATCTAAGCACAATAACAACCAACAGCGGGAAACTTCTTATAATTCCATGAATTAAAAATTTAATTATCGAACACTATTTTATATTCAGATAATTATCATTATTATAGCTTAACTATATACGATAACTCATAAACTCAAAGTACACAGTACTTTTCGTATGCTTGTTAACTTTCAACGTGGATAATTGTCAACGTTTAAAATTCAAGTTATGCCGATCATTAATTCAAGAAAATTTGATTTAAGAGTTTTTTATAGCCCGATTTGACCCATATTTAGAATGTATATTGGTTATGTGTAAAGAAAAAATTTTACAAATTTGACAATTAAGAAATTTTACGAAAATTTGTAATTATATAATTTTGAATTTTTATGTATTATTTACTGCCTGTAAATTATCTAATATAATTCGTTTATAGGGCTTTTTAAATTCAGATCGTCTAGAGGGGTTTTTTTACCTTTTTTTTTGGATATTTCTCAAGACGTAACTGAACACAGTATTTAAGGCCCACGATAGTGTGAACAAAAGGGTTTTTTTACAATATTTTCTATTTACCTCTTTCGCTGTATTTTTTCTAACCTGCAAACTTTTTACGGAAAAATTCGTTTATAGAATGTTTTACTGTTAATATATAAATAAAAAAACAAGCATAGCAAATTATAATTATTATTGATTTTAACAGGCCAAACAACAGGGAAACATGTGTTTTTAATTAACAGCAACATACATACAATTCGTTTTGGTAACATAAAAATAAAATTGACAGAAAATCGACAATGAAAATAAAAATTACAAATAATTAAAAAAAACACACTTTTTTAAAATACTGAAAACAGAAAAATGTAGGGCAGCATGGGGGGGGGAGTCTATGTGGGATATTAAATTATCTCGCAAATTGTCTGAAAAAATTAAATTATTTTTTTTAACACAGAATGGCACAGGCAGAATCACTTTTTGAAAAGTATCCCTTAAAAGAAGATAAAACTAATTTTAAAGCCAACTCAGTTTCCCATTTTGCACTTTATGTAGTTGGGAAACGTTACGAGAGAAATCATATTAACGAAACGAAATTAATTTCATCAATCTATTTTCTGAATTTAGAAACTAAAACTTAAACTTTCATTAACGTCACTTTAGCGATCCAAAAAAAGGAAATTCCTTAGGTTTGCTCTTTGGCTTAGAAAATTAAAAAAAAATCTATTCTTTAGATTGTTTTTTAATGTCTTAAAACTATTCCGGAGAGTTTAAACAACGTTGATTAAGAAGAATACAAATACACATAAAAATTATTTAACAATTTTTTTTTTTCATTTTATTGTATGTCAATTTGTTTATTGTTTGAAAACAATCAAAAAGTTTCCGCAATATTAAAAAAAATTCTCATAAAAATGGTCATTCTTTATGATTTTTTTGTTGTTGTATATTTTTCAGCATGTTGCTGACAATGTTCATATGTTGCTGATGGCAAAATAAGTGTTTTTTTTTATTATTCCAATACATATGCTGTATGGTGATGTATTGCTAAAGTTGCATGATGTTGTTTTTTTTATATTTTTTGTCTCCAACAATAAATTAAAAAATTGTAGAATAAAAGCATACCAAAGATTTTTATTATACTGTTGCTAGCGCGTAATCTACAATATGGATCTCTATCATCTCTCTACTCATTCAATATTTTTATGTTGTTAAGTTGATGGCAAGCACTGAATAAAATTTAACTAAATGCAGTCTTCATTTTCGATTGAGAAGCTAAAAGCTGATCACTTTTGCTTTGAAAAGTATTTCAATCAAGAATAGACTTGTAAGTTATCCTCTGCTTCTAAACTACTGAACTGAACTACTTTTTGAACAAATATCAGAATTATAATATTTGCATATTTTTTAAACAGAGAAAGAAACTTAAGTCGGCATTTATGACTTGAATTTACATTTTTTTTTAAAAATATAATTTTTTTTAAACATTAAAAATTAAAAAAAAAATCGATTTAAGCGTAACATCATTTTTTTTTTTTTTGTAGAATTTTTATAAGACTTTCTTTGAATGATTGACAAAAATGTACAGAAAAAATTTAAGTTGTTTATGCTAACAATATTGTTATGGTTAACGCCATAAAAATTCGTCCTTTGCTTGGTATTTTTAATTTAAACAATATTTTTAGAAGTCCAAAATAAGTTGCCCTTAATGAAAATCCTTTGAGTGTATCTGCATAATTATGATAATGTTGCACACACTCAAAATATAAACTCACACACTCTCTATTTGCGTGTTTTGTATTATATTTAAATAATACAGTTCTACTATATCTTGGTTAAATTATGTGTAGTATATTTTCATTATGAAAAAATGTAAAAAAAAAATAAAAACAAATTATAAAACCAACTGCGTGCAACTGCATTGCGTTTAGTTGGATTTTTTTTTTGTAATACAGTTTTATATTGTTTATATATTTAGTACTTATAGTAGTTTTATGATTATTATTTTTATTTGTAACATAATTTCCTGTACGCGTGGCAAAAACAGAACAAACTTAATGAAATAAATAAAAAATATAACGACAAGGAAACAAATGTGTGTTGACGATAATTGAAATGATTTAAAAAAAATATATGCAATCTTATGATTATAAATAATATTTAAATTAAATAAAAATGTCCATTAAAGTATATTGACGGAGAGTGAATAAATTCCCAAAAGTTTTAAAGAATGAACTCATAACATAAATAATTATTTTCAAAAAAGATAAAACAAAAACAAAAACAAAACACATACAATTCCTTCGGGAGAATTATTTCCTTTAGAAAAACAAAAAGATAATTCAAAATTGTGTGTTTTATATTAGCTGCGGTTCGTTAGTAAATTACAGCTTAACTCAATAAATCATGGGATTAGCTTCGTCAGCTTTTTCTTTAAATTTCCTGACCTCTACAGGAAGTTTATTCTACATACGACTAGTCCGACCTATGAACGAATTTTCCCTGACATGTGTTGTGCGATTCACTGCACAATCGACCACAAACGAATGAACAAAAACACCGGCTTTCATGGTAATATTAGGCCACATTCCGATGATGCTCCAATGTATCGATGGAACTGGATACCCTACTGTCATTGATAAATATACCTTGAAGCTCCTGTTTATATATGGGGAATGTACCTGGTTATACATTAAGTGGTTTCAAAACCGCCGGTATGGCAAGGCTGTAATCTAAGTTGTCATTTATTTAGAGAAAGGTTTGTCATTAACAAATATGGAACGTTTAACAATCGAAGACCGCTTAAAAATTGTTACAACTTACTACAAAAGGGGTGGTTTAAACGTGGCCACATTTCGAGCATTGCGTGGTGATTATGGTCATTATAATCGACCTATTGTGCTAGGAATTATAAAGAATTATAAAGAAATTTAAAAAGATTGGAAGCTTTACAGATGTCGTCAGGCCTGTGCATCATCGCAATGTCCGCACTGCTGAAAATATTGCTTTTGTTAGTGAATGTGTGGCGTATAATCCGAATTTGTCGATTTCACGGCGTTCTCAGCAATTGGACCTGCCAATTTTGCATGCAATTGAAGATTATGAACTGAACGATATGTGGTTTCAACAAGACGTTGCCACGAGCCACACCACACGACTGATTTTGGCTCTATGGGAAGTTTCCAGAACCCGTAATTTTAAGTTTTGACGACATAAATTGGCCACCATGATCATGCGATTTGATGCCGTTCGACTTTTTTGTGGGGCTACGTCAAAAACCATGTCTATGCGGAAAATTCCCTTACGTTGGAGCATTTGAAAACCAACATTCGTCAAGTTATCTCCGAGATACTGCCCCAAATGTGTGAAAAAGTGGTCGAAAACTACCTCAAAAGGATCGACTGCTGCAACCAATCTAGAGGCGGACATTTAAATGAAATTTTATTTCGTACGTAATGGCAAGGTTCAAGCATTATAATGAAATAAAAGTTTCATTGGAATCATAACTATATGTGTGTGTTTTATTTAACCTTATTTTTGAAGCCCAAAAATGGATAATCCAGTATAATCTAATTTAAATATTTGATTTGACTAAAGATTCAAAAAGTACAAAATTTGTTATAAGTACACCACACAAATTGGCTCTCTAAACCCCTTTCTTACCCAATCATGACCATGCAGTTTCGGTAGGAGATATTTTTATTTTGTTTTTTTTTTTTTTTAATTTTCGTAAGCTGCAACTCAACAAAAAAAATAGTTTCACTCTTCACCTTCAATTCCTCCATGAATACATAATTATTTTTAAACAAATTTGAGGTATACCAGGAGATAAGTGGGACGAGTGTTGCCAAACCCTTCTCTACAAACCACCTTCAGACATCCCAGTTGGCAATGTCCTAAAGACGCCTTCATGACGCTGGCAAATTAATAACACGCAGAGAAAAAACATGGTTGCAATATGATCACTGTTACTATATTGTG
This sequence comes from Eustalomyia histrio, assembly GCA_949748255.1. Lineage (NCBI taxonomy): Eukaryota > Metazoa > Arthropoda > Insecta > Diptera > Anthomyiidae > Eustalomyia > Eustalomyia histrio. The sequence goes on from OX456526.1 coordinate 152,323,536, forward strand.
CTTGCTGCAATCGGATATAGTTGTCACAACCAAGTTATTGGTTTTCTAACCATCGACATGGTCGCTACCATCATTATTTAGTAATTATTTTACTATTTTATGATTGGCACCTTCTATTTCATATCATGATTGGCTGTAACCATACTGTGGTAACAAAAATTCTGACTATGACAACAATCAATAAATACTTATACAATCAAAGAAAAAAGTTCTCAAAGTCTATGATTTTTTCCTTAACAATTATTCTTCAAAAAGTCCCTAATATTAAGTTTTTTTAGAAAAAACATTTCTAAAGGAAATATTTTTAAATTTAAAGAGCTTTTTCATAGTTTCTAAGAACTTTTCCTTTAAGAAATTTTCTTAGATTATGGATCATATAATCATAATCCAGGAATCATAATATAGTTATGAGGGACCATAATATGATAATATTTTGAGCATACTATGATTACGTGCGATCATATTATGATAAATTGATTATAAAATGTTTATTAAGGACCATAATATGGTAATTTTTGAATCATAATATAACTGTAGGGACCATATTATGGTAAAAATATGCTTATTTTATTATCACAATATGATAACCATAATATAGTGCGATTATGGTTGGCACAACCCTAAACATAAAAATATATAATGCTCTTCGAATATGATTGACCCAACTATGTTTTTTCTTTGCGTGAAGACGTTATAATGACGTCTTTAGGAAAGTTGCAACTGAGATCTTTTACCTAAACAATTTTAGACGTCAGAAGCCCTTGGAAAACGAAAACCAAATAATTTTTTTTTTACAAAAATAACAATAAATCATAAAGATTTGAAAAAACAACAAGATAACAAGAAGATCGTTGCCCACTCATCTAGAATAATTAAAAAAATCATACAATCAATATAATAAATCATAGTGTGAGGTAAAAAGTAGACATTCGAAGTTTTTTGGAGAAATGTTTCTGATTCATAAAAAAATTAGATTTTTATCATTCTAGATTATCCAAAAATGTCCTGGAGAAGTTTTTGGGGCCTCTAAATATGAATCTGGCATTCGATTTTTAAAATTCGATTTTTAAAATTCCATAAATCCGAATGATTATTTAAAATGTTAAAATTTGGAGATTGCCGAATACGAACCTGATATAATATTATCAGAATTTAATTTGTTCTTGATTTGTTGTAAATAGAATTTTTTTGTTAATTTTTTGCAAAATAAAAAAAAATATTTTTCTTGAGTAAACATTTTTCAAAAGTAAGCTAAAGTAGTAGTTACTTTAACGGTATTTGTTAGTTGTTTTTATTGCAAGAATAGTTGAGTCCACAAACTTTTCAAACGATTTTTAAAAGCAAATAGTAAATATGACTAAAAAATATACTGTCATATCTGTCATTTTCAGTTGGTTTAAGAAACAAAACTTTGAATCAGTTGTTACAAAAAACACTGCTTTAAGCATTCCTTTTGTATACATATTTTTTTAATATGGTTAATACATCATCTGAGACTTTAGGCATATAAGCTTTTACTGGGTGCCTTATTTTAAACTTATTTTTATATTAATAATCGTAATGTCATAGTATCTTTTTTTAATTATAAATATTTCAAAAATATTATAATTATATTAACAAAAAAAAATAATAATAAATCAGAAAACACGTTTCATGTTCAAATAAAAAAAAAAAAGAAACTTCACAATTTAAACAACTTTATTCTTTGGAAAATTACGCAACTTTTATTTCACTGTTAAAGATTACAAAGAAAAATTTTGTTAACGGAAAGTAGAAAAAAGAAGAAATAAAAAACTAAAAACGTGATTAAAAATAATGTGAATAAAAAAAAGAAACTTGGCTCTTAAGAAACCGGTTATTTATGTTACTTCAAACTAAAGTTTTGTAATAGAACATCAGGGAAAATAATAAATCAAAAAAGACAAGTCAGCAACGTTAAAAGCAAGCAAGCAAACATGAACATGAAACTTTCAACATTTACCAAAGAAAAAATATTTATTTTTTTCTTTATAAAATGGAAAAAAAAACATAGTTTTAGAATGAAAAAAAAAAAACACTAAACTTTTTATATAAACATAACATCAATAATCTGCACATTTTTACCGTTAACATAATGGCTAAATCAACATTAAAACCAAAAAAAAAGAAAGAAAACTGATTCAAGCCAAACTAATAACAGCGCATATAATTTCTGTGCAAAAGCCTTAAAAAAGATGTTGCAGCAGACAGCAACCTACCAGCCAACAACACAATGCATATTTATTTTAAAGGTGTCTACTAAGAAGTCTTGAGTGTCTAGAAAAAGAAATTTCATTGCTATTTTTAGTTAAAGCCTTACGGTGTTTGATACAAGATATTTTAATACTTCTTAAGCTTTTACACAAAATAAGAATAAAATATCATGTTTATCTGTTAGTGAAAATCAAATTATTTTGATTATAGTTATTAGAGGTATTAAAATTATTTTGTATTATTATTATCTTTGAAAACTATATTATAAGAGATATTTTTTATATATAAATTTAAATGGATTTGAATTAAGAATGTATTTGAAAAAGAAATAATGAATTTTTGTATAAAACAAAAAGTTATAAACTATCTAACCGAATTTTCAGTTGCGTATAATCAATTGAATTTGTTCATAACGTCGCAGTCACAAATAGCTAACGGTTCAAACAATAATTCACTGATAGAGCACCCGCCAGCGAAATCACACATTATCAAATAATATAAAAATAGTCGCCAATGGATTACTTTACACCTTACTTTATTAAAAAAAATTACAGGCGATGAGCATCAAGGTAATTTATGGACCCATTACTTTAGGTGGTAACTTATATATTATTTTTGTAAGGAGAAGCAACACTCAGGAAAATCTTCCTACTGGATAATGTGTTACTTTTTTTGGAAAGGTTATGGAAAAGAGATGAAAGGTGGTGGAGGATGAAGGGCTTCAAATATGGCAACACTGTAACTGCGCAAAGTAATAACTCTTAGAAAAGTTGTTGCCCGCCATCTGACGAAGAGTTGGCGGAATTGTTGAAGCTTTTTAAGTTCGTAGCCCTGATTTGTTTTTTTTTACTTCGGTCAGGTTAAGTGCTATGGGAACATCCAAGAACGTTGAGTTATGTATGATGTCATCGCTGGGGATCGAACCCGCAACCTTCGGTGCAACAGTCCAACGCGCTAACCATTACACGCCCACGAGGATGAGAAAAGTAAAGTGTATAAAAATAGATTTTCACAAAAAAAAAATGTATTAAAAAATATAAATTCTATAAATTTTTGCTGTTTCCCCAATGCTTTTTCGACGCTTTTTGAACAACTGGTCCGAGCATTTAGTGATCTCATCATCTTTGGTACACATCCGACCGAAAATGGAATGCAACTCCCATATATGAACAAGTGTTTCAAAGTATATTTTGGGGCTATGTTAATGTTTATCAACGACAGTGAGAAATCCAACTTTATTGATTCTCTGCAGCATCGTCGGGTTGTGTAACTCTGTTCTGGTGATATAAGTAAAATCATTCAGAGGGGCCGAGTTTCAATTCCTTCTACTCAATTATCAATCAGATCTCATCCGTTTATATCCCATAATCCAGTGAATCGTATTACAAAGATAATCAGCTCTTTCCTGTAAATTATAATGTAGAAAAGTTGAAGTCAAAAGTCAAAAAACATTACTCTCTCTCTCCTTCTTCCCATAACCTATTTTCCTGATATCAACACAATGCAATGTATTAGCAGAGAACATCCTCCGAGTGTTAATTTAAGAAGAACAAAATTCAAAAGGACTTTTCTATAGAAGGTAGGTCTGCATTTGGACCGCTTCTATCTAAATTTAATGGGGTTCGTCCAAATTAATTAAAATCCATTTAAGCAAATACCGGGTGGTTAGGTTTGTATGGAGACTATTGGAGGAGCAATTTGTGGTCCCATTTAACATTCCCAGCCCTAATTTCAAGCGGATATCAATCTAAATAACATTTATTTCCAATTCCTTGGACTTGGAGTTCAGCAAAAAGAAATAAAATATTTGCGACAGCGTCTTAAGGTCCAACTATATTAAGCGAAGTGGAATTAAGGAAAAGAGTTATACCATCTAAATACAATTAAAGTATCCATATTTAGCTTAAGTCAACTTTTGAAAAGTTCCTTCTCTATTAATTCAGTTAATTTACAATCGAAACTCATCTAACCCAACATAACAAAATAAAAAACATGTCAAAAAAATATATGGAAATAAAAATAACAACTAAAAAATAAAACTATTTAAATTTTAAGAAATTAAAAAAATATGCAATTGAGCGAATCTCAACTAATTGATTAAAGTCAAATGTGGGAGTCATATAATTTGGGGCAAACTTAAGTCAACTTTTGGAACAAAGCTTTAGTTATTTAAGCCAATTGTAGTTGTGCCTTTAAGTTGCGATCACAATTGTGGAGTACTTCACTCTGTAGCAAATTAAACTGTTTTTTAACACAGTTTTGCATTTTGCTATCTTTTTAATTCCACTCCAGATTTACACTTGTTTGACTCTAGAGTATAAATTTGTTGCTGTTCACTATTTAACATGACAAATATACTTTATAAAAAAACATCACAAATTTGTTAACATCTCTAATTGTCAAGAAATTAAAAAAAAAAAAAACATAAAACTAACATAAAATATATTTGTTTGAAACATTCTAATAAAATAAAAAAAAATAATTTCAAACTAAAATCAGTGAGAATACAGCCAAGTAATTCTCTAAAAGGTATGTAAGTATTGAAGTGCCAAATATTTTTTAAAGTAAAAATAGAATTACGTACACGTCACGTGAAGGATCAGCTGATTTCATCTTGATACATGAGTTAAAACTAACACTAAATTAACTCCACTCTGTATTTTGCACAATTATCATTTCAATCTGTGCTACAATATAGAGTTAGTTCACAATTGTGAATCTGACTTTGTGTGTGTTGGAAAGCGACGTACACAGAGTTGCATACAGTTAGTACTATAAATACTGAATCGTTTAAAAAAAGTAACCAGATTAATTATTGGATTAACTGTTAATTGACCAAATTAAATTATGGGTTAGTCGACTTTATTAGTTTAGTAGTTAATCCACTTTTTACTGGATTACCTTTTCTGTGTCAATTGGGTATTAAAATATATGTATATGAAATACATAATCATAGTAATCACAATTAAAAGCAGCTTATTTATTAACAACATTTTCCATTTCAACACTAACTTAAATTTTAATAAAAAATAAATATATACAAAAGGTATAAAACCAATAATATAAATATTGATATTACTGTTAAAAAAATAAAAAAAAATATGTGTACTCTGTATTGAACAGACACTCTAAAAGATAACAGCATATTTATATGAATACAACAAAAAAAAATTTTGTTAATACAACATACATAATCTATACAACTCATTAGCAGTTGTTAATAATGTACACAATACACTTATCAAAAATATGTCAGTAAAATCAACTAAAAATAACATTTGTTTTATAAATTACAAACGTTTAAACTAAATTTCGAAATCTAGTTGGTGTATAATATAGTATACAGTACCATGTGATTACCATGCAGTTAAACTATATTTCCAGCAGTACTGGCATTTTTCTATGAGTGTAACCAGTAGTAAAGTCTACCTACAGCACTGTATCCACCACCCAGTAGTAGTGATAATAACAATATCGATCATTATCATTCAAAATATTACACAAATACACACACACACACACACATACACATCAAATTCCATATCTTTTTCTTATTGTTGTTTTAATATTATTAACATTTCAATTCTGAAATAAATATATTGTTGATTTTTGTGAAATATATATATATATATATATATATATACATACATTGTATTGTAGTAAATTTAAAAAGATGTATATGTCGGTATTTTCCCTTGTCTGAGTTTGTAAATTAAAAATTTAAATTGTTCAAAAATTGAGGTCAGTTAAATATGTCTATATTTAAAAATGTTTTAACACAAAAATATAAATTTATAAAATGTTTTTTTTTTTATAAAATCACAAGTAAGAGTGTTTTATTAATACTAGAAAATTATTTGTATTTATGTCGGTGCATTGTTTATTAAAGGTTTGTTGTATTAACAAAAACATTAATTGTATTTACAAATTGTGAAAAATTCAATTAAGTTTTTCTGTGTACACAACGCATGAGTAGTTAGAATTTTTTTTTTTAGCACAATAGGCCAGAACTTCGGAATTTATCCATATATTTCCGTGAAATGTTAATTTTTTATGGATATAAATTTATATTAACCCTCTAATGATCTTTCTTCAGATATCGATAATATTTCGACTCTATATATTTGGCATTGACAACATATTATGGCAAAGATATTAAACTTTTGATTTATCGCTTTATTTTGGCGATATAGCACAATAAAGGTTAAACACCAAATCAAGAAATACAGTATTCAAATACATAGTTCTGATTTTTGCTATAAATAACACTATCAGTAAAATAAAGTTCCATACCAAATATTGATGATCTAGTGTTATTTTAGAAGTTTTAGCAATTTTCGGTTTTTGAATATTGCGACACTAAACATTAATAATGAAGTGAAAAGTAAGTGGCCTCACATAGAGATGGCGTGGCAACCGCCAATATTTTGTTGTTCATTCAGTAGGGCCAACTGTTAGAAAAATTGTGTCATTAATTAGGAAAAAAGTTACCATTACACTTAAAATAGTTTGTAAGTTAAAATAACAAAAAATATAATTTACAATAAATGATATTTCATTTAAAAACCGGTCTACTTAATTTTCATTTAAATAAAAAGCCGTTTGTTATTTATTTTTAAATGTTGATAAAACAACTGACACATCCGTAAGAAACAAATGAAGTTATCAGTTAAAATAAATGTAAAAATTTAACCTACAAATTCCTTAAAAAATAAATGATTTTTATCATTTATTTAAAATTTTTTCCCTTTTTGTATATTTTGTTTTTTTTTTTTACAAAATGTATGTACGCATAGCTATAGACACTTTTTGTGTAAATGTGTTTGTGTAGGTATGTGTGCTTATGAAGTTCTTGTAATTTGAACAGACAGCAAACAAAATTTAAATTTGTAGTAACTGTTACGGATATAAATAAACCACAAATATCCGTTTTGTGAGTAAATTTTTATTAAATTTTAAACAAATGAAAAAATAAATAAAACTGAAAAAAATGATAGTAAATTATTTCGAATAAATGTATAAAAAAGTTAATATAGATATTTCTTTGAAAAATAAATGTATGTTCCTTTATTTTTAAATCGAACGAAAAACTTTTTTATTAAACTACAAACAGTTAACTACATAATATTCTGAGTGTATAAAAATTATGCTGAAAAATTAATTGCAAACAGTTTCATGATAAAGCATTGCTTTTTTGGTGGGAAAAAATACTTTTCAAAACAAAGAATGGATTAATACACATAATGGTGCATCTTCGCCGTCATATTGAATAGTTAAAAGGTGGTATTCCGAATTAAAACGTGGTCGTACGAGCACAAATGATGCAGATCCTCCTGGTCGTCCAAGTGAGGCAGTTACCGAAGAAAACGTAAGAAAAGTGCATCAGTTTGTATTGGATAATCGAAAGACTAAAGTAAGTGAAATTGCTAGCATCATACAGATGTCAACAGAGCGAGCTCTGCGTATATTACAAAATCATTTAAACATCAAAAAGCTTTCTGCTCGATGGCTTTCGCGATTTTTAACAGCTGAACAGAAGCTGAAACGTGTTCATTATTCAAAGTGAATTCAACAGAATTTTTAAGTCGATTTATAAAAATGGATAAGACGTGGATTTATTATTATACACCAGAGTCCAATAAACAGTCTGCGTAATGGTTTCAAGTAGACGAAAGCCGACCATAGCGGTCAAAGACTCAACAATTAACTGGAAAGGCGATGACCAGTGTTTTTTTTTTTTTTTTTGGGATGCACGTGGTATAATATTTTTTGATTACTTGGAGAAAGGAAAACCAATAACAGATTGGATGAAGAAATTAAAAAAAACGACCCCATTTTAATAAGAAAAAAAATCTTTAACCATCATGACAATGCACTGGCGCATTTATTTGTCTGCTTTGGCTTCAGAAAAATTGAAGTCTTTACATTACGAATTGTTTCCCCACCTCCCCATATTCTTCAGATCTGGTCCCCAGCTATTATTTGTTTCCAAAGAAGAAGTCACATCAGAGACGGGAGCCAATTTTAAAGATGTTAGGAATCCAGATGTTAGAGGATTGTTGTAAGAAGTGCATTTCACATAACAGAGATTATGTTGAACAATAAAATTGATTTCAAATCCAAAAAAATGGTTTTTCATTGGTAGGCCGCGGAGTTTTCACTCCATCTAGTACAAGGTCTGAGTGTATTAACTGTGCTTAATTTATTTATGTTGGTAAATCGTGTCCTTCCTTTCTTTTTTATTACCAATAATGTATGCCAAAGAGTAAATATATTTTTTGGCGATTTTTAAATATTTTTTTTGTTTTAAAAAGTAATTTTTTTTCAAATGTTGAATTTACATCCTTCCCGCTGGGAAATCGTTCGTTGAATAAAAAAAAGTTTTAAGACAGAAAAAGTAGTAAATTATGATTTCTATCGATATCAAGTAATTGCTTTAATAAAAAAATATTATTTAGCCAAAAACAACTTAATATCTGACAACCGATTTTTGGTATTAAAGGGTTAGTTAGATTTTTCACACATTTTATGAAATAATTGAAACTTCCCTAGTTTCAACTTTTTTTTTTTTAATTTGTTGGTAATGCTTGTATAACTTTAGCGATTATTTACTTACTAATTATATTATTTCATTGGCATTAAAGACAAGAGTTTAAAATTTACCTGCAAATAAAAGAAAAGTAATTTTTTGATTAATTGATTGTTTTTACCACAAATAAATAACTAAATACATATAAGAAATCCTGTTCATTACAAATTAAAGTTATTATCAAACAAAAAACCTTCTACGCATTTTAAAATGTATTTTTTTAAATAAATATTTAAAAACAAGCAAAACTAAAAACGTTAGTAGAATATTAATTATATAACACGATAAACTTTAGAATGATAAAAAAAAAACGGCTATAAAAAAAATTAAAAGTTAAAAAAAAGCAACATAACCCGCATAAAAAAATGCAACAAGGAAGTAGTTTTCTCTTCAAATTACCATGTTATCACTTTTATAAGGTAATGAAAAAAAACTACAATTATAAGGGCCAACAAAGAACACACCTATCAGCCCTCTACCACTGCTGGTTAGTGGGTTCTTTTATGAGGTTCTTTTTCAAAAGCGGTATGGAACAGAGGAAGGTGGTCTTTTTTTATATCTTGTCTTATGGGTTTGAAGAAGAAAAAATACAATACAAAGCTTGTCAACCCATACCATACGATAGCAAGACCACAAATGTATACATTTGGTTTTGGTTAGTTTAAACAATTGTGAAACTTTAACTACAAACAATAAAACATGTTTTGCATATTGATTTTTGTTTTTTTTTTTTATAAATAGTAGAGTAGGTGGGGGTTATGTGGAAGACCTATTCTAATTTCCAAGTTAATTGCAAACAAATTGGAAATATTTCATAATCAACTAATAAACTTAAACTATGAAATGAAATAAGCAATAAGTATTCCGAAAATTGCAATTTTCATAAATAGGGGGTAATGTGGAACATATATTTATAAAAGTGGGTAAAAGATTCTAAAATAATAGTATATCCCATAGTATCCGCAAATCCCCCATTATCCCCATATCCCCATATCCCCCCAATTATCCCCATATTCCATATTATCCGCACTTACTCTACTATATTGTAGTAGTTTATAACGTGCTTTATCATTCATTACAAAATTTCCTTTAAAGTTAAGAAATAAAAAAATAAAACATTTTTATAAAAATTATCAGAGTATTTTAATTTTTCGTTTAACCATCAAATTAGAGTTAAACAAATCATATGAGTTGTTATTGTTGTGTTGAAAGAAATTTTAAAGTTTTTATTGTTAATTTTGAACGTGTTTGTATTTCTAAATTAGTTAAAAAATAAAATTATGTATAAAAATAGTGATTAACGGAATTTTTGAAAGACAATACATTATATGGGATAATAAATATTTTATAAATCAATGGAAGAAAACAGATGGTTGGTAACCAGAGACATGATTAAATAAAGCTACCACTCCTACGATTAACCCTCTAAAGTCTTTTGTTTGCCCACAATGTTTGTGGTGAAAAATGTAAATATGGAAAAATATTAAAATTTTGATTTATCAAAAGTTAAAATAAAAAAACAGTTGCACACAATTAGTAGTACAAGTACAAAGTGAGATAACAAATAAGTGATTAATCACAACTGGGTCGACGACTGACGTCAGCAAATGTCGTTGCGAAAAATTTAAACCCTGGTTTATGTATTACTAAAATGGTCTAAACATAAGCAAAGTAACGAAAATATATTTAGGTTTCCCCTGTAATTTTTGGCGAACTTCTATTATTTTCGAATAGATAACCAGCCCATAAATAAAGTCAAAATATTTTGATGTTTTGAAAAAAAGGCAAATCAAAACTAAAATTTGGTTGTGATTTTTGGTTTTACAGTGTACATTTTTTTAGTGTACAAAAAAATTCGTAACATATGGCAATGCCACAAATGCTCAGTAATAGGCTTTTTACACTGAACAACATCTTTGTGAAACGCATGGAAGACGTTGAAAACGTGAAACATGTGTTTGCATTGGCAACATCTTTCATCTGTTATTTATTAAAAAAAAAAAAGACGTATAATTTTTATTAAAAATAAAAAATGGATTTAGAGAAAGCATTAATTATTGAAGTATTTGTTGCTTTGCAAGAACAAACCCGAATTTTAATGCAGTGCATTGAAATATTAAAGGCCATTCTGGAAGAAGATGATGATGAAGAAGAGTTTATGGAAGACATAAGAATGAAATTCTTACATGTGCCGCTCATTTTATTTTGTTGAATAAATTTTTTTTTATTTTATTTTCTGCAATGTCAGTTTGCCAGTGATGGCACAAAGAAAATCGATTTTTTTTGGTAATTTTTTTAGTGATGACACTTAAAATAACGAAAGATGTAAGATGAAACAAAATGAGAAGGGATCATCTTTTGTAGATGTAGAAAGATGTAGATTTTTTGGCCTGTATAATTCGAATGGGAAGATGTTAACATCTTTGCAAAATGATGAAATGAAAAAGGTTTGCCAATTCACCATGAAGAGACTAATAAACGAACAATGCTTGGAAATCTTTGAATTTTATTATTAAAATTGGTGCTGTGTGACCATTTTATGTCTGTCAAAATCGACCCACCGAACAGGCTGTTCAAGCTCTTGTGACCAAATTTCGCACCAGTTTCACTTTATTGTACATAAATCCACAAACCCGTATGCGAAGAGTGTGTGTTAATCGACGACCTCGAAGATTTTACCTAAGGACCACGCTAAGAAACCATTCAAAGTACAGCTGCTGCAAGAACTGAAGTCAGGTGACGTACCACAACGTCGTTTGTTTAGTCAGTTGGTTTTACGAATGGATGAAGATTCATTTTTCTACCGAAAAATTTTCTTCAGCGACAAAGCTCATTTTTGACTCAATGGGTACGTCAACAAACGGAATTGCGAATTTGGTGTAAAGATCTGCCAGAGTCAGTTCAAGAGCTTCCAATGCACCCTAAAAGATGAAATGTTAGGTGCGGTTTGTGGGCCGGCGACATCATTGGACCTTACAGTCAATGAAACAAGTTATTGTGCAAAGAATTGGAATGGAAGTATTGGACTTGGTTTCAACAAGATACCATGAACCTATTGAGAGGCGAGTTTGGTAAGCAATTAATCTCACGTATTGGAGGAGTTCATTGACCGCCAAGACCATGCTACTTTAGCCCACTAGACTATTTTTTGTGGGGATACGTGAAGTCTCTCGTGTACAGGGACTTTTCACAATTCCAGCCCTGGAAGACCACATTGCGCTTTTGGAGAGCAAACATCTATCACTTGTTCTAAGACATTGAACGAAATAGTATAAACAACACAGTTTTTTCTTGCTTCGAAAATGTCGAATTTTGAGCCAACAAAGCATCATTTCCTGGAAATTTTTACTTCTTCAATTTGAAAAAAAGTTCAGCTGAAATACATCGATTGCTCACCGAAGCTTATGAAAATGTTTCATCGATTTTAGCGTGCGGGAGATGGTTTGTGCGGCTTCGAAGTGGCGATTTTGACCAAAGGTACACTAAAGGTAGAGTACGTACAGTACACTAAAATAACACTAAAGGTAATGTTCTACATTGCATTACAAGGTAGTGTACGTACAGTACAGGAATTGTACGCACAGTTCAGTGTACATTTCGTACACTACCTGGTGAAGGTTGACTATTTGACGATATTTTTATTGAACTTTTTTTTTAAACAATTTCGTTTGTCTAACTTTACTTTATATCACAATTTACATCAAATTGTTTTTTTTATAAAAAAAAACAACTAAATGAAATCACAAACCATTTGTAGTCATCACAATCAAAAAAGGATTTTATATGCTTTTATTTTTATATTTTTTGAGTAATTGAAACAATTTTTATTGTTTTCATTTATCAAATGTTATCAAAATGAAAATAAAAATATTTTTCTCACAATTTGTTTTTTTTTTTAATTTTTTATACAATTTTATTATGAAATTCCAAAAAACAAATATTTTTTTTTAATCAGACTTTTCTTGGTTTTATCAATAAATCATATCTTTATAGTATGAGAAGATACACAAAAAAAATTAATATAAATTTTATTGCATTTTTTCCACTTGATATTTTTTATACAATGCTGGATGTTGTATATGTTTTTTTTAGGAAACACCAAATATTTTTACACACAGATAAATAATATTTTGTCTAGTAAAAAACCCTAAAACGATTTAACTAACACAATAATTTTATGTTTGTTAATAAAATAAAACAAATTTTAACACTAAACAAACATTTAAAGACTGTGGTAAAGATTGAGATAGTAATATGGAAAAAATATTAATAAAACCCAAACTTCTCTATAAAAAAAACAACCTAAACTGTTAACTACTGCTGTAACTACATTATCTCAGTGTTGTCATCAGGCCTGGGCCAAAATTATTACTATTACTTTTTCTTTATCATTAGGTAATGAACACATTTTCTTAATTTATATTCTGTAGAGTACTGGTAATGAAAATATTTAAGTTGTTTGCTTTGATTTTTTAGCCTATTAACAGTCAACATTATTGAACAAAAACTATTTTGATTGTCGATGTAACATTTTAGTCCCGTTTCACGCAGAGCAACTTTTGTCGCGGCGATTCTTGTCAATTCTCTTTTAAAGTTGCCTTTTATTTCACATAGAGAAACTTTTTTCAGCAACTTTCGTCGAATGAAAAAAAACGAATGAAAAAACGTATTGCCGAGAACAAGCAACTCCGTACCAACCCCCACTCTTCTTTCCCCTCTCTCCAACAAACTCAAGAGTTGCGCGACAAATGTTGCTCTGTGTGAAACGGGACTTATATAAAAAACAAAAACGTAACGGGAATAAGAAATTATAATGATTTTTTTGTTTAATTTTTTTTGGCATAATAATACATGGTAGACACATTAAAAAATATGTTCTCTCGATTACAACAACAAATGTTTAAAATTCATGCAAAATATAAACAAACAAAAATCTAGAATGTCAAATAACTTAACCTGGTATAATTTTGACAATGATAATGAAAAAAAAAACTAATTACTCGCAACTCTGGCTGTCATTATATAACCCAATAAACAATTTAAAGAAAATAAAACTAGATAAAATTATCTTTATGGATTTGCAGTAACAAAACATATAATTAAGATTATTTTTACAGTTAATATGTATTTTGTTAAGGTATTGCTCGCAAAACCTTGCGGACTTTAGTTTAAAATATATTAAAAAATAAATTGACGAAAAAAAATGTTACTTAATTTCCGTTTACGCGGTTTTGATCCCATTTATAATTGCGACAAATCAAGGGTGCCCTGTTTATGCTAATTGTTAACTGGTAGTAGAATATATAGTGTCATAATAATGACATTTGTTGTTGTAAATTTTCTTGTTATTGTAGTTGTTTTTAAAAGTACGAATTACATATTATTGCATGTTCTGTTTTTCTTGTTTTTTGCTGCTCTTTAACTATTTTTTCATTACATTTTTGCTTCCTTTAGTTGTTTTGTATTTTTTTCATATTTCATTTTCAGTTTAATGATTTTTTGTAGGTTTTATTCTTCTTTATTTAGATTTTTCTTTGCTTTATTATGTTTTATGTCACTTGTCAAGTCATGTGTAACATAAAACAACAACTACGGCTTTTTAACATTCAAACAAAAGTGTCGACGAAAGAATTTTAAAATCAAACAAAAATAATTTGATGGGTTTAATTTAGGGAGATTTAAAAAAAAAAAACAAACAAACAAACAACGGAATTTAACACCTTAAATATCACAATATTTAGTAGTAATAATTAAAATTTGTTTTAGGAATGAAAACTAATGTTCCCGACAATTAAAATAGTTTGCCGTGCACCCGGATATATACTTTGAAAACAAAACTGATGTACAATAAATAGAAATTCGAAATTGAATACAATTTTTTAATTGTTTTAAAGAATAAAGAATGTCAGTGAATTTATAATAGATGAAAAATTAGATTTTATAGCAAGAAAAGAACGATTAAGAACATCAAAAATAAACGAAGTGAGTTTTACAAAAACACAAAGGCCCTTCGTAATCATTAAAATAATATTTATTATTTTTATAATTTTCAAAACTTCGCTAATTCGTAAGTAATCCCGTAATTAATTTATCGTCATAATATCATTATTAAAACTTTGACCCTTTATCCTTGAATTTCTCCATATATTTAAATACATTTTAGGCGGAAATAGTTTTAGAATGTTGTTTCGCAAAGTAATTTTTTTGTCACTTATTTTAGGCCTGTTTGCTAACTTTTGATTAATTACATTTTTTATATTTACTTTTCCATCAGGTTTTAGTTTTTTTTTTGTCATTGTTATTGTTGTTGTTATTGTTTATAATAATACATAATTTGCGTACATTTAGCTTATACAAGGTGGAGCAATAAGTATCACCCTATTGAAAAATGCTACCATTTTTGCGAATAACATCATATGTCAGTTTGGTTTTAAAATTCGTGAAGTAGACACCTTCGAAATTAGAAGTGAACTACCTTAAAAGTCCAATTTTTTGTTACGGTATATGGTGAGAAGAAATTATTTTTTTTCTAAAGATTTTACTCTTTAAATAAATTTGTTTAACCTTTTGAAGTGGTTGTCTAAATTTAATTTTTGTTTGTAGGCCATTCAAGGGGGACGTTTTCAGTGTTAACTGTTTTAATAGCACGTGATCCGCTTTTCAATTCATTTAGCTCTCCTTGTCTAACTCGTTCCCTTTCCAATCCATTGCTTTTTTGTTGTCTAGTGTTTCAATTCCACTGTTTTCCCATTCCATTTCACTCGCTCCCCGTTTCATTCCATTTTGTTCCACTAACTAGTATTTTAACTAAACACTTGTTCCCTTTCCATTACATTAACATAAATATCTTGGTATTGACGTCACCTTTCATGGGAAATTCAAAAAAAAGTTCGGTTCAACTTTGACTTTAAGCAAACGTTACAGCGAAAGAAAGTCAGATCATGTTTTTTGTCCCACCCTGTATAATAAATTTTCATACAGAAGTCATAGGTGTTTGAGGATAATTTTATATTGTGAAATGATTAATGATCTAATTAACATCATCTGTACAAAATAGCAAAATTATTTTAGGTACTTTTTGCGAACATAATTCTAGAAATTAAAACAATTTTATTGTATTTTGTTACTACATTTACTACAGTTGAAAAAATGTATAACTATTGGAATTTCTCACTACAACTTACTACTTTGACCCTCTAAAAATAAAAATATAAATTTCCAATACAAAATCGTGTATTTTAGTACAATTTATATTAGTTTTACAATTTTATAGAGTCTGGTGAATAAAACTTTCCGTCATATTTTTTCACCAAACGTCTAGAGGTGAATAATAATTTATATTCACCTTTAATTTTTTAACCTTATAAATTATCTTTCACCAAAAAAAATATTTTTTTTTTTTTTCAACAAAAAATATTTTTTACCACAAATGTTTTACCACCACAAAAATTATGTTCGCGTTCAAAAAAGTTTTTCACATCACATTTTTACACATCGACCATGTTTTCTCATTTCTATTTTTTTTTTCTAAAAGAGAGGGTTTACAAAAATTGGTAAATGCGAATTTAATGTAAAAACTCTTCGTAACCTTGAAAAAAAAAATAATAATTTTTAAAACAGAAAAAAGTCTTCAAAAATCAAAAATATCCTTGACTTTTTTCTCCAAGAAAAAAATCATACAATTTTGTAGATGCAATAAATGTTGCAAGAATTTCGAGTAAACCAACATTCTGATTGCTAAAATCTTTTCAGTTAAAAAACTATATATTAAAAAAAATTAATTATATAATTTTGCTATTCTATACAGATTTTTCCAATTTTAATAAAAATAGTAAAATCGAACAAAGCAAATATTTTATTTACAACGAGAGGTTTATGGTTGGGAGTTCATTCCCTTAAAACGCAGTAAATTTGGAAATCTTGTTTTAAATTATATTTTTCTAGAAAAACAAAATCATCTAAACACGATCTGTTGTTAAAATTAAAGACTTAAATCTATTTTCTATCAATGTTTTTATCACGTCACTTCCAAAAAAAAAAACACCTCTAGCAAATATTTAAAATTAAAATAAATTGAATTGCTTCAATTTCGTTTTGTTAATAGAAGCCACACTTATGCATTTTACGAATTGCATTTGAATATAATTAAAGTTGTTGTTGAATGTTGTTGATGTTTTATTTGTGGTTCTATTTGTGATCAACAACAACAACACCATGATTGTATTGAATAGTACAGAATCTTAGTAGAAATAATACAATTTAAAATATGCCACATTAATACATATTTTAAAATTTATTATAAAACAAAATAGAAACTAAAATATTCCAGCAAAAAAAAAAAAAACTACAATAAATAGAAAACAAAAAAATATTTAAATGTTAATTAACAAAAATTTCAAAATAACAAAAGTTTATAACTTCAAATACGATTTTATTTTTTAATTTATTTAGCAAATAGTAAATAAAATTAAATCGTTTAAATTTATAATATTTGGGATAAAGAAAAAAGATGTTAAACCAGTTAACAGGAAAAATGAATTTAACAAATATTTAAAATTTATAAAATTCTAGTTAAAAAGGAGAAAAAAAATCCATACATATATATTCATATATGTTTGGATCCAAAATTTGAAGGTATATATTCTTATATGATACTAGCGGATCCCGGCGTGCTTCGCTACGCATGAATATTAACATTGACAAAACCACATGTTGACATGAAAAAATCACATGTCGACCAATTTCGTGAAGATAAACCATCTATACGACCATACGAACCAACCCTAAAAATGTAATCGAAGTTGGTTAAACCGTTCGTGAGTTATAAAGTCACAACACACTTGCAACAATTTCTCATATATATAGATATATGATTCATATATGTTCATGTATATATGCTCATAGATGGATTCATATCTGCTAGTATGTGAAAATATATGACCATATACAGCCACATAACCTCAAATTTCGGATCTTAAGATATAAGAGAATAGTATGGTCGATTATTGAAATATGCATGAACGAATATGGTCAGGTATGTCCCCGTATGATCATGTATGCTCACATAGGAGAATTTTTTTCTTTAATTAAATTAAAATAAAAATGTTTACACAATTTTGAGATTATGACCAATATTATACACAGAGAAAATTTTCTTCGTGATATTATTAAACCTTTGCATAAAATTAAACAATGAATAAAATAAAATTGTGGATAAAATTACCACAATTTTTCCTATTACAGAAGTTTTATGCATTTAATGAGCCCAGCCCAGCGTCTGCTGACGTGTAGTACAATGAAATTTGTAGAAAAAATTAGCTGTCGCTACTAAATTTTAGTAAACTTTTTGTAAAGTGGAATTTAAAATCAGTTAGCTAAAATCAGCAAAAAAAAAAATACTAATCATTATTAATTTTAGTACAAAATTTCAAATAAAAATCAAAATTTTTTTAATTGTTTTCAAAAAATATTTTAAACAAAATTAAAAAAAAAATCAAAGACTTAAAAATTCACTTTTTAAAATTAGTAATTTTTTTTTTTGCTAATTTTAGCAAATCGGTTTTCAAAAGTTTGTAAAATGATTTCTGAAATTAGCAAAAAAAAAATTGTAAATATTCTGTAATTTATAAAATGTAAATAGCAAAAAGATTTGCTAAATAAAAATTTTTTTAATAAAAATTAGTACAAAAATAGTAAAGTGGGATTGAAAAAAGTTTACAAATTTTTCTACAAATTTTTTTTTTCTGTGTGTTTTCTCTGTGAACAAAACATTTGTACAACACACTAAAATGCAAAATTTTAGAACTTTTTCAATTACGCGTTATTATTTTCGCGTTTAGGTATGCAAAAAGCACTAAGTTGGCATCCCTGAAAGTGAAAGGTATCAAAATTTGCAAATTTTTATTGTTTTTTTATTTAATAAATAAATTTGTAATTAAATTTCAAACTATTTAGCTTTCAACAAACTTTCTATTAAAATGAACTTGAAACTTTTCCCTTAAGCTTAGTAAGTTGTTTTTGTCGTAAAAAAAAAATTCCACACAAACTTTAAAGCCCAGAAAACATATTTTAAATTGTGAAATAGAAACATGTTTTTTAAATGTCACTTTTTTTTACATGAAAATATATCAGTGTTGTATAATAAATGTGCTTGGGGGGGGGGGGGGGAGGAAATTCTACACAATTTTTACCTGGAAAAGGAAAGGATTTATATTAAAAATCATTTCTTATAAAGACTATAAACTTTTTTTATGCTATTGTATATTATTTTATTTTGTTTTCATTTCACTGTAATAAAATATTAGATCATCTTTTTAATATGTTAATAAAACAGAATTTCTCATTTATTATTATGTATTTTTTGTGGGTTTTTAACAACAAATTATAATGAATTTGTGAGTCCCACTTTTTTAATTTGATGTTTTTCTAAGTAAACAATTATTTTTTTTTTTTTGTTTTTAATAATAAAACTTTCAAAAACTTAATTTGTTTTTTTTATAACCCGCTACATTTTGCACAGATTATCTTAATATAAACTAAATAATTACTATGCATAAAATTTTTTATTGTAATATTTATTTCCGCTTAAATTTATTTACAAAAATATTTAGTGTATAGTTTTTGCATAAATATTTATTTTTTTTTTTGAACTTGAAACAAAAGCGAGAGTACTTTTTTTAAATGGTTAATTTAAGGCCTTAATTTCTTTATTAGGGCTTTTTGTTGTTGTTAAATTTTTAAAATAATAATGTAATAATTTTTTGCTATTATGCAAAATAGGACTTTTGATATAAATAATAACAATACAATGTGGTATAGTATGATTTATTAAGTTTTTAATAAGTTTTTGCAAAAAATAAACAAAATATTGTTTTTCTAAATCGAAATTAAGCTCCTCAAAACTCATCATGCAGCGTAGAGATTATAACAGATAAGTGCGGATAATCAATTGGTATGGGTAATTGAATACTTCGGTTACGAAAATTAAAAATCATTTGAGACAACAAAAATTCGATTGTCGCAACAATAATATGTGTTACCCTAACCGAACCAATCGATTCGAAATATATTTCGTTGTCAGCGCGAATGTGTTTTCAGGTGTATTAAATATTTTTAAATTTTAGCACATGGTTTTGTTTTTAAACTAATTTTACATAATTCTCTACCTTTAGTTTTTTTTTTTTGTTAAATAATGCGTAAATACGCGGCCAATGTCAAAGTTGTTTTGTGGTTGTAGTATTTGATGTATTATTATATTTTTTTTTTAAATGTCTAAGGGGTGTAAAAAATCTTGAGGTTAATGGGTTTACATAAAAAATTATATTGAACTAGAAACCAAAACAAAAATCACTTAATAACATAATGTCATAAAAATATATTGTAAATATTTTATTAACAACTTTAACCATTAACGTTGTGTTTTATATTAGCATAACTAACACATTAAACAAAATAAATGTCTAGCAATTTTATACAAAAAAAAAAAACAAAAATCTTTAGTATAAAATTATAACTTTCACAACCGCTTTAAGTTTTTCAAACGCTTTAGTTATGTTTTAGAAATTCACTGGAATTCCAAGTAAAAATCCAGCAATATTTTACAGTTTGATGGATTGAATTAAAATTAAATTAGATTTTACATCAATAACATACAGCAGTAAAAAGAGATAACAAAACCATATTTGGAAAAAATTAAAAAAAAGAAAAAAACAAGCAATCGAATTTGAAACCTACTTTATTCTAAGCAAAATTATTACTATAATTATTATTTCCTGTGTATCATCACAATGGAGTAAATAATAAAAAAAAAACTGAAATGGAAAAAAGCGCCAACTGGATCATTTGTTTATGTTTCCATATCTCGAAGATCATTTTTAAAAAACTGAATATTTTTTACAACACCGCAAAAATTAAACAAAACTTTGAATTTCAATAAAGCGCTAGAATTGCCAAAATGGCCAGTTAATGACAAATGAGTTGAAATCAAGCTATTCAAACAATTTCAACCAAAAAATATGTTGAGAATTACCCAGCAAAAACAGGGTTTCAACTACCTACCAGCCTATTTACATACTTGCTTAATTACTTTTGTTCGCGATGTCCCAAAAGTAATGAGTGGTTATTATCTTCTCACTTACAAAAAACACAAGGTAATGAGTGGTCATTACCCTCTGGCTTACAAACAGCCAAAGAATAATGAGTACCCATTACTTTTTTGACATCGCGAACAAAAGTAATTAAGGGAGTAAATAGCCTGGTAAGTAGTTGATACAATGTTTTTGCTGGGTAGCTTAATGGGTTAGGTGAATTTAAAAATTCGTACTCCTCAAAGGCAAGAGCAAAATATTGCCCTTTATATTGCGGTTGCCGTTGATTTTTACAATTTCAAATTTTTACAACTTTACAATTTACAGTTTACAATTTTTTTTAGTTTTATCAAAACTTTTTTTTGAAGTTGGTAGTCATGATTTCTCTCTTGTTAAATTAACATTATCTAGTGCTTGAACGAATAAGTTTTTTTTTTATCACAACTTATTTTATGAGGCAATACGTGGTGAAAATTTGAGCAAAAAATGTTCACAACTCTGCCAAAAATTATAATTTCAAATTTTTTATTTTTCCTTCATAAAAGCACGAGCTTTATATATGTATTTAGTAACAGAAAAAAATGTTTTTTTTTAACTTTTGATGACTGGAGTTATTCTGACTACGCCGAGAACTTTTTTTTTTTTTTTGAGAGGTCAAGGAAAATGAGGTCCTAATAGATACATTTTCAAAATTTTGAAATTATTTAAATTATATTAATTGTTTGGGTTATAAATGTCAGATTGTCTCTTTGTGATAAGTTCTTCAACAAACCGTCAGCTGTAGGAATCGAATTCGATTCCTTCCGGTTTTAATCAATTTCGGATTTGTGATAGAAGAGAGAACAGTAAGAGATACTTTTTAACAAGTGAGGTCAAAAATTACTCGTTTTTTATTTGTGCACATCGTTAAAGTATCCCAGCAAAACTTTGGTAATGGGTGCAATATTCTCATGCGTTACCTTGTAATGATAGCTCGTTACCTTTTTCATTATTTTCAAGCATAAAGTAATAAGTTACTTATTATTTATTACGTAATATATGATTTAGAAATGTAAAGTAATAATTGAATTATTTTTGAAAATCTATTTTAAGATACATTACTTTGTGTTTTTTTGTAAGCAAAAGGTTAATGTATATTTTTTTTAAAACACTAGCGAAAAAACGAAGCGCAACAATTCATTTAAGTTTAAAGCAATCAAATACTATATGCGTCGATAGCTCATTGGGTAGAGTTCTTGGCTGGCAACCAGATTTCCCTGGTTTGATTCCCATCTTGACCACATTATTTTTAATTACAAATATTTCAAATAAAATATTTGTAACAATTTTTTTTTAATAAAAATTCCTTATTTTTAAAAATCTATTTTAAGACACATTACTTTTTCCATTCTCGTAACCATATAAGTAACCCCTAACATTATCACCTCTTAAGTAATGGGTATATACATTACTTTAAGGCTCATCGCCTGTAAAATTTATCAATGAAGTAAAGTGTCAAGTAATCTACCGGCACCTATGGCTATACATTACTTTACCCATTATTTGGTAATGTGTGGTTATGCTGGGTATTTAAGAAAACTAAAATTTTGATACACATATCCTAACAAATCTTCCTTAACAATCTTATTATTCCGAAATGTCAAAATTCTCACTATAAATGATCAAGATTAAGTATAGTCTGGTTGATCGATTTACCCCAATACAATATTTACAGTAAAACTGTTCCATTTCTAGATCCTGGCAATTTTAGAATTCCGTAAACAAAAAACCAAGCCAAACTCTAAAAAATATTTACTTTTGATATTTAATTTATGTTTTTATTTCAAAATTTCTTTCAATTCTTTTGCACTTTTTTGTGTGTCATTTAAACAAAAATATTCACACAAAAATTTCGGTAACTCTTTACAATTTTACAAATAAGTAATTTCTTAA
Organism: Eustalomyia histrio; assembly: GCA_949748255.1. Lineage (NCBI taxonomy): Eukaryota > Metazoa > Arthropoda > Insecta > Diptera > Anthomyiidae > Eustalomyia > Eustalomyia histrio. Next base: position 152,346,375 of record OX456526.1, read on the forward strand.
GACAACATTCTTTTGAACAAGAATTACATTTCAATGGACTACAATTGTTGCTGTCAATGATGTCGTCGTTGTAGTTGTTGTTGTCTTTTCTCACATCCAAGGTTTTAAGAGGACATTGCCTGATTTATTTTAACCCACTTTAAGGTCAGCAGTACAAGAAACTCACGTAGGAAATTAAAAATTTAAATAAATTGCCATTTACTTTTGAAGCAAAAAATAAAAAGTAAAATAACAACAACAAAAATACAAGTTTTATTATTATTATTATTTTTTTTTTTTTTTTTTGTTGACTTTATTTTTTTCATTTAAAGCAATTTTTATTTACACCATCAACCATTACCGGTGGCATCATCTCTCACTCATAGAGTACATTAATGGAGATGATGATGATGATCAACATCAGTAGGAGGTTTTTTGATCATGATGCTGGTGATGACGAAAAATTTAAATAAAAATAAAGCAAGAAAACAAAAAATAAATAATATACATACAATATTATATGTATGTATGATGGTTTAAAAAATAATATACAATAAAATAAAATAGAAAAAAATTTGTATTTGCAATTTAACCAAAGTTTTAAAATCTATAACTTTTGAAATTAAAAAATTTCACCATTATGTTATTTCCCTAACGTCTTTATTAGGTAAACTTTTTTAATCTATTTCCAAATTAATTTGTACAAAGTCCACATACAACTAATAAACAAAACAAATATTCTTTAAACAAAAATTTAATATGGTCAAATGTTAACATAGTCACCTTAAAGGGCCAGTACCAGTACCAACCAGTAATGAATACACTCACTCACTCACACTCTGGGTGATAATAAAAAAAAAAAAAACTATAAAAAAATTTCAAAACGAAAAACTCAGATTAGATATTAAAATAAAAAAACTTTTTATTTTAATAATTCACAATAAAAAATATTTATACTGATGATTTATAAAAATAGTCTTAAAATTTTAAAAATATTGTAAATTATACACTCACAAGTATGTGTATAAAAAAATGCTCAAAAACCCCCTAAAATTATTTAAATATCACTTTGAGTACAATGTGTTTTTGCATTAAATGTGTCAACATTTTTATTTCAAATAATGTTTTAAATTTAAGTTGATTTAAAACATCCGTATATACTCAAACAATACCTGTCAAAAATATGACATGTCTTAAGCTTTCAAAACAAATAAAAAAAAATATATTTGCAATAAAATGCATAAAATAACACAAATTAAAAAGTCAACAAAAATTGCAATAAAAAAGTCAATTAAATATTTTAAAAATAAAAAATTGAATTTTTATAAATAAATACAAAAAAAAAACTAGGTGTGAACTAAATTATTAGCTTACACAGAGAAAAAAAAATATAGTTAAATCAATTATTTTATCACATTTGAATTTACATTTTAATTTTTTTGCAAAACATTTTTAAATTAAGTATAAATCTTATTAAAGTAAATATGATTCTAGTTAAAATAAATTGTTTCAAGTTTAAATTAATATTTCAAAATTTTACATTTTGTTTTCGCAATTTACTTAAAAAGGAAACGTTCATAGTTTCAAATCAAAGTTGTTTCTGTTTTAATTTAAAGTTGTTTCTACTTGAATTTTTTTTAAAAATTTTCCCATGAGTTTTAAAAAAACTATATATACGTCTTATAGGCTAAGGAATTTTTCTTAAGTTAAACTTTACTTTTATCATTGTAAAGTTTTATTGTTGGATTGTATAAAATTTTATTTGAGATTTTCTCCATTTCGGTTATCTTGAACAATGACAATTTTGTAAATTAAAATAATATAAATATTTGTAATCATGGAGAATACACAGAAAAATTTATTAGGCAATAGCCGAATGAAATGCATTTTGTGGGCAGCTTCTTTAACATTCACAACTCAAGGCTTAAATGGAAAAAGCCACATGAGAAATAATCCACGTTAGTTTTATTAAGTTGAAATTTAAAATTTTTTTTGGTAAAAAAATTTTCGTATTATTTTTTATTGAGCTTAAGATCTTTTATTTATAAAAAATTAATTATAAATACTTATTTATCCCAATATTTCGTCAAAAAAAAATTTTCACTAAAAAAAGTTTTTCCCCGTGAAATTAATAAAATTTCGCCAAAAAAACAGTTTTTATCAAAAAAATAAAAAAATAAACACCCCAATAAAATAAATTCAGAAGATATGAAACGGTTTAAAGAAAAAATATTTGAATTTAACATAAAAAAAAGTTTTTCGAAATCAAATCTACCGTATTTCAAATACTGTATTTTAAAATAATTTGTGCGAGGAACTTGTTTTCCCTTTTTTGCTCTTTGGCAGTTTTCAAGAAAATCTTACTTTAAATTTTTTCAATTTCGATTTAATTTGATCATCTTTGATGAAAATGTAAGACATGTTGTTCTTAGATTTATTTCTTATGACATATTCAAATTTCGTCAATATCGGAGTGTTTAGGTTGCAATACTTTTCTTGTTAAAAGATTTATTTCTGAACTGTTTGTATTAAACAAAATTCCCGATATCTACCTTCTAAAAAAAACATGCAATTTACATGCAATTTGTTTTTGTTGTTTTAAAAATGTCTTTAATAGAATTTAACAACAACAATAAAAATTAAATCATAAAATATCCTTAAACATAAAATTTTAAATTTGACATAAACACAATTAAAACTACAATCCAACAAATGATAATAAAAAAACTAACCACAAACTGTCAGCCCACAAAGAAATTTAAAAAGAACAATCAAAAAATATATTAATAAAAAGAACCTAAAAAATTCAAATGCTGTTTTATTGTTTTGTGTGGTAAATTGTTTTATTTCAAATTTCGTAGGTTTTCTAAGTGTTGGTAGTACGAAATTTGGTCGTTTTTTTATAATAATATTAAATTAAAGCGCGGAAAAAAGTTGATTGCACTCGATTTTTCGATAAAGCTTTTTCAAGGTCATCCCCAATAAAAAGTAAAAAAAAAAAAAATTGTATTTATGTGCGGCTGGTTGTGTTTCGTTTCGAATTATTTTTTTTTCAAAGGTAGTTTAACGTAGTATTAGAATAGCGTAAGAATCATGAGTTTTTTTGTTTGTATGTTTGTGTTGCGATGTATAATATTTGAATTTTTTTATATTAAACCGCCATAATACCATCGAAATATTATTTTTTTTTGTATTGTTTTCTGGACTCTTTCTCTCTAAATTCCAAAATTAAACAACAAAAATAATCTTTTTAAAGTTTATTTTTTTTTTTGAGATGCTGGAGTTAATGGGAACACAAAAGAGGAATTTATTTAGAAATTATTAAGATGACAGAAGGATGTATTAGTTTTTTAAGATTTTTTTTGTTAAATATAATTACACGCTGAAAAAACGGCCTGTCCTAATCTGCCTGTAAATATGTTTAGAACAGATAAAATGCCTCTTCCCGCAAATATATATGTTTGCCTAGAAACATAAAATATTTGGAAACAAACTTCATACATATAAAGTAAAGATCATATAATTACTGCAAATATATTCAAAAACGTCTTTTTCCTACGTGTACACAGAAAAGAAAAAAATATTTACTATCGCGAAAATTGCAAAATTTTGTTGCCGGTTTTAACCGAAAATAATTCGATTTTCACCAATCAGACGCTTCGGTTTTTATGGCAATTTTTTTTTTTTTTTATTTTTCCAACTAAAATTTATCTAAGTACTTTAGGTAATTAATTATTCAAACTTATTAGTTGATTGTAAATATTTATTAATAAAAATTTCAGAATTTTTGACAAATAATTTTATAATTTCCAGACCTATTGTAGTAAAAAATCATGTTGTTTATTTACTAAGAAATTTATATTTTCCCATCACGAGATTTTATTAAAATTAATAATGGCCAAAACTGCTCACAAATACAAAAAAACACCTAAGCAAAATTCATAATTTTTTATGCCGTTTTTTCTTGAAATAAAAATTGGAAAAATTGAAACAAAATTGATAAAAAACAACAAACAGAAATTAAATTTAGATACACAAGGAACAAAACTAGAAACAGTAAAGATAAAGTAATAAAATAACAACTTAAAATTAAGTAAATTAAAGCATAATTAATGGGTGACGTGCGACCAAAATACATTATCACAATACATACACGCACACACACACACATCACTCATTTAATTCGACTGACAGCCATTCAAACACTCAAACGATTTTCTGGTGTCTACTGAATGAGTATATGAGTGTAGAATTGAACACAAATCGTAAAGAACAAAACAGAGTTGATTAGTAACGTGTAGAGAACAGTGATATCAACATATTTTTAGTTTTAAGCCGCGTATTTTGTTCGTGCTGCAAAAAAATTCGTAAGACTGGCTTGCTAATGAACAACAATCATGATGCCCGTCGTCGTTCAGTGAGCACATCGACTCGCCATCGATGCGAGTTTGTCATTTCACGCACCACCTTTAATGAGAATTTTGCACAAATATCACGAATTATTCGCCTCTAGGTCCAATTGACCAACATACCATCCACTTGATTACGGCTTCTCAGTTTGGGCCTTACAGAAGCTCTAATCGGACATTACATTTGACCGAAAAATCATCTTTTCTGACGGAGCGCATTTTCATCTCGTCGGCTGTGTCAACAAACTAAATTCACGGATCTGGGGATCGAAAAAAAAAAACGCTCGTCATTTCCGAGAAGCCATTGCATCCACAGAAAGTGACAGTTTGGTGTGGATTTTGGAGAGGTGGCATCATTGGACCATTTTTTTTTTGGAAATGCAGCTTAAAATGCTGTAGTCACACGCAGAGAAAAAACATGGTTGCAACATGATCACTGCTAATATATTGTGATTGCTGCCATCGGCTATGGTTGTCACAACAATGTTATTGATTTTCTAACCATCAACATTGTTATAATAAATATTTTACTATTTTATGATTGACACCTTCTATTTCATAACATGATTGGCTGTAAACATACTATGGTAACAAAAACTCTGACTATAAAAAAAATATGAGAATTATGCAACCACAAAATGCTGGCAACAATCAATAAATAATTATACATCAAATAAAACATGACTTTGGCATTTAAATTTATAATATTGCCTTGTTTTCATTAAAACCAAAATTTGATCAGTGAAGAGTTTGTTTTTACTACAAAATGTCTAAAAAAAACAATCATATTTTGCTTAATGCTGGGATTTTATATTAATTATTAATTATATTAATTATGAATTATATAATTATTAATTATATAATTATTAATGTGCCATAATATGATATTAGATAGTCATATTATGTATATGTAATAATCATAATATAATAAGAAGGGCGATGTTGAATGAGTCAGTCAGTCAGTAACGTTATTCCTTTATATATAGAGATATATATTGTTGTAGGGATCATATAATGATAATCCCTACTATGGGGACCATAATATGATAACATTTTGAGCATACTTTAATTACATGCGATTATATGATAAATTTAAGATTATAATATGTTTATTTAGAATCATAATATGCTAATTTTTGAATCATAATATAACTGTAGGGACAATAAAATGATAAAATTACGTTTATTTCATTATCATAATATGATAACCATATTATAATACGACTATGGTTGACACAATCATAATTCCAAAAATGTATGATGCTCTTCGAATATGATTATCCCAACCATGTTTTTTCTCTACGTGCAACGGCGAGGAATACAGGGAAATTATTACGGACTTTTTATGGACTGAAATGGAAGATAGGAACTTTGATGATGATCTTGAAACTTTCAAGCTCAAAAGCCAAAGAAAAATCCACGAAAGAGCGATCAAAACGCTGTAAAAAAGAATAAACACTATGTGCTTCATTTTATGATTGCTTATAATCACTTTGATTTGGTAATACATTCAAGCTTAAACATGACCTTGTCATGGCATAGGTCAAAACATAGACCGATTTTAACTACTGCATCTAATTTCCTTTGGAATTGCGAACTGTAGTTTATTACAACGGTGGTTCACTTCACATGAACGATTCAGCAAGTGATTCTGAGTTGATTAGCATACCATAAGGAAGGGTTACGCCTATTATCAACAGAGTGGTGCAGGGTATACAAAATATGAATCAATTAAGTACAAAGCGAAACATATAGAATCAGTAGAATAAGAACAATCTTAATTAAAAATATTGTGTTATTTGAATTCGGAATCTTAAGAAGAAATTACGAAAAAATATGCAGGACTGCAATAAAGAGTAATATTTTTTTTATTTTCAAAACCTTAAAAAAAGCGCTTAATATGGCATCAAAAAACGCTAATTTGTCATCACTCACAGAGTAAAAAATCTACAGTAAATACTAGAAGCATAAAATGCCTATAGAAAAAGCAGCTCTAGCAGAGAAGAATTCTTTTAAGTACTTTAGACGAAAAGAGATAAATAGCTGATTGTTTAAATAGACAAAACAAAACTCATATAATTATTTAATTGTTTTGTTATGGTTGTTGTAATTTTTTTTTCCATATATACAAACAAAATCTACATAAAAGTCTGAAGAGTATCTGCGGTTTGAGGTTTTAATATTTTTATTTTTTTTTTTTTTGGAATAAGTTAGAATTTTTTTTTTTTAATGTTCTCGGTTTTATTTAGAATAAATAAAAAGCTAGTTTAACAACTTAAATACTTAAGTAGTAATAACTTGAAAATACTCTGAGATTATTTATATTATGTAATAGTTTGTTGGTACACGCAGGAAAAAGACATTTTTGCATATGATTACAGGCAAATACATATTTGTTTATAAAATACATAAACTTCCAATTATATTATATTTATGGTTATTATACATTTGTTTCTTAGGCTAATATTGTTATGTATGTATTTCTCCACCTAAACAGATATATTCGCAATTGTAATTTAATCATTATTATACTTGTGGGATGCAAACATAATAATGATGAACATGTATGCATATATTTGCCGGTGGATATTTATATTTATATACATATGAACATATTATATTTGCAAGCAAACATATTGTATTAGAAACACGACAAACATAATTTACAGCTTTTCCAAACATATGCATATTACCAGCAATATTTTATTTCTAGCAGTTCGTTTTTTTAGCGTGTATATATTACACGTAGTTTTGCAGAATATGATTGACGCTTTACGCAATTACTGAGATGTGGGGCCTAAGGATAAATCTAGAAAAGTCTAATATAATGATATTTAGAACGGGTTCTAGGTGCAATCGTAGTCTCTCTTTTGGAAATGTGACAACAATGAGATAGGAGCAGCGAATCAATACAAATATCTTGTGGTAATCTTAACATATAATCTGTCTTTCAAGAAACATCTGAAAACTAAACTTGTCTCGTCCAAAATTGTTATTAATGCCACTTGGTTAAGCTATATTCACTGTCCAAAGATCATATTTTCGATTTAGCTAAAAGTTTTTCATACGGCTGCTCAGTTGTGGAGTTTTCTAAGATTTAAAGAAGTGGAGAAATTGCTAAGATATTTTCTGAAGAAAATGTTATACCTCACGATGAATACTTCCAACTACATGAAATGGGGTTACATTCATTATATTTGGAAACCTTACAATTGCATTTCATTTATATTAGGAAAGTTTTGAACCTATACATGTTTAGATTGCCTCGTTTGTTAGCTGAAGAAACCATTCGGCAGAATATTTTCTGGTTTTCGCATTGGGGGTCTTTATGCTCCGAATGTGGGTTTACTTTGGACATGGTAGTTTGGAGAAACAACATACGGTATGTTTACGATCGTAAACTGAATAGATTGAGATCTTTGGAGTAGGATAATTTTGTAGCTTGTGCTAGAAACCCAGGTTTGGGACTCCATGATATGTATCCTGTGTTGGAATATGATATTCCACCGTACTTCCCCGCGACAATAATTCGGCTTTCCTAGTGAGTTTGATTATGAAAGCTGGGGTGGCTTATTAAATTTAAATACACGTTTCTTCAATGAAGGGGCATTAAATTTATGTTCGTTGTGCAATTATAATGAACATGAAAACACATATCATTTAATATGCAGATGCCCAATTTTTTCTGGCTATCGTTTCACTTTCTTCGGTAAAAGATTCCTCACAATTAATTTGTGAAATGAATAAATACTACTACTACTGACAAAATAGTCGTTGAAAGTGATTTGCCGACATTTATAGAAAGGGGTTTGCTAGTATTTGTTTTACAATACCCAGTTAAAATTTAACAAACAGTTAAATGGGAAACAAGATGGGAAACAGTGTCAGCAATCCCAGTTAGTAGCTTAAGGGACATTGTAAAAATAAGACTACTCAAGTGTTTTCCATAAATAATATAAAATTTTACTATAGCACGTTTTGCCAAAAAGTGCTTTGCAAATATTTGTTTTAAACAATTTACCACTCCCAACGTTTAAAAGAAGGTTATGTGAGAACTTGTTTCACAAAATGACGACTTAAATGATTATTCCTTTGCGTATTTAAACGGGGAATCATTTATAGCGACAACTAGAATAAATGTACAATTACGAATTTCTGAAAATATGGCATAAATGCGCAAAACGCATTAAATGCAATTAATTTTCTTTAAGTAAATGTTTCTTTCTACATAAAAATAATTGATTTCTTTCCTTACAGAACATTTTTGCTATTAATTTCAAGTTATAATTAAATAATTTTAGTTTTTAATTAATAAAAATGTAAATAATTTTTATTTTTATTTTATAGATTATTCACTCAAATCATAAAAAAAATTATGTGCAAAAACTTTCTTAATATTAATATTAAATATCTTTTTAATATTCGTAGTTCTTGACATTTTCAAGTTGACAATATTACGATTTGAAAATGCTAATTTTTTCATTTCCAATTTTCTAATTCCAATTAGAATTTCATTTTAAATCGTCCAGACAAAATGTCCAGAATTGAAATTATTTATTTATTTATTTTATTTATTAATCATATAATTACAAATTATATGTTAATACCTTAACCGAGCACTAGCAACAAAGGCCTTCGGCTCGTTGTAGCGAAAACAGACCAGAGCCTCTGGTGGGAATTGAACCCACGACCCCCGCACTGATAAGCTAGCACGCTACCAACTAGCCTACCGGGGCGCTCGGAATTTAAATTAATGATGTTGATTCTGTTCGGAAATTAATTATAATCCTTTATATAATTTGTAAAACTCAATATTACCTTTTATAGTATATAATTTGTTTTTACAGTTGAGGCAAAAAAAAATAAGTATAAGTTCCTTGTAATTTTTTTGCTGTGTGAGGTATAAAGGTAATCCAATTTTTATAAATAATCCATTTTTGGTTTTTTGGTAGAAGGTGTGATTTCAAAAAGTATTTTTTATTTGTTTATATTTTTTAAATATTTGTAAATATAAATACACTTTTTTGGTTAATGATTATAATAAATATAAATATTTGTTTAATTTTTAATAATATTTTTTATTTATTAATTAAGCGACTTTTTTATTAATAAATACGAAACCGTTTGACATATTTTTTTATTAATTTAAATATAGACACTTTAAGGGATATTTTATAAGAATTTTTATTCCAAAATTTATTTAAAATAATTTTTTAGTTATTAATTTATTTTAAGAATAAATATTTTATTTTTTTTTATATTTAACAACTTTTTGCACAATATATATTTTTAATCATATATTTTTATTTTGTAAATATTTAATTTTTAATAACTTTTTATATATTTTTTTTTTATTGATTTTCACCAATTTTTATAAAATTTTTGTATTTTTAATATTTTTATTTTCAATTTCAGTATTTCTTTTAAAAAATTTTTAAGATATTTTATTTTTTAACAAAAATTATTCAACGAGTCAGCAAAAACTGCGTTAAAAAAGAAATAAATTTCATTAGTATGCGTTTTTTTTTAAATTTTTTCGAGAGCCGAGATATTTTTATAAAAAAAAAGAACGTCAATTTATTTAATAAAAATAATAAAAAAAAATTAAGAGATAACGTTAAAAAGAGCAGATAAACTAAAAACAAATCTCTCTTTTTAAAAAATCAAAAAATAACACTAGATTTACGAAACGAAAACGAAGGCAAAAATCGGAATTTTATTGTTATTTAAAAAGAAAATTTAATCTTTTTTAAAAAAAATACTTAAATTTATTAAATAATTTTAATTATGCAAGTAAGTTTTTGTAGATTTTGAATTATTTTAGTAAAAATAAACTATAAATATGTTTTTTTCTTTGTGTGTTTTGCTTATAATTCTTTAACACTCTCTCACTCTGGGAGAGTGGGAGGAGGCTTTTTTCAAAAACGCGAAGATAACCTTTAAGTTAAAGGCGTAACGAAACAATGTGGCATTTGAAACACTCAAAAATTCCGTAAGGTAGAAACAAAAACACAAACAAAATCAACACAAAAATATAAAAAAGACGATGTTTAAAAATGACAAAAAAAAAGAACTGAAATTTTTTCTTAAACCGAAAAAACTAAAATTAATTTGCGTATTAATCAAAAATTCCTTTAAAAACACACATTAATTTTTTTTTGCAATATATTTCAAAAGTCTTTATCAATTTAAAAGTTGTAAATTATAGTAACGCGTTACAAAAAATCAAGTAAGAATTTTCTTTTTTTTGAACAAATTTTCTTTTTTTTTCTTTATTTGGAATATATAGAATATATTTTTTTTATAAAAGTCGCGTACGCGCGACACTTTAACTTCCACCCATCCGTACCAAACGAAATACAAACTCGAACTAAATATTTAAATAAAATTTTCTATAGGAAAAAATACACATATACACTAGGCACTAAAAAATAATATCACTTCTTTGCTCTTTATTTCTCTTTAATTTAAAAAAATAAAACACTATGGTAAATGGCATATTATGGAGAGTAAGTAAAATATCTTCAGTTTCCTCCTCTCCCAATAAAAAATATACAAATACGTATTTCTATATGGCAATGCTATTAGTTGGAAATTAATCCATCCATCTCTTTTTGTTATTCATAAATTTAAGCATTACCAAGAAGAGTTTAGCATATGAACCGGCATTTTTCCTGGTGTTTGTGAGTTTCGTAGTCCGCAATGAAATTCATAACATTTTTTGTTCCGAGTAGAAAAATTTATATTATTTTATAAAAAGGCGATAAAGTATCTCATAGATAGATACGTAGGTAAACACAAATACCCAACACCACAGATATACAACATATAATAAAACTAAAATTCATTTGATATTCCAATTAAAATATCTTAGAAAATATTATTAGATTTTTGAGATTAAAAATTTTTTTATTTAATATAAATTATTGAATTTCTATTGATTTTCAGTTTATTTCTTTTATATAAAATTGTCTCCAACTTTATACTAGATATTTTTGATGACGAAACACATGTTGTGGCAGTCAAGTTAGGATGACCAGTCGTGTTCATTTTTAATACAACTAGTAACCAAATCGTGCAGTGAATTTTTTTCAAATTAACTTTCTTCACAAAGTGAATAAAAAGTTTTGAATACGCAAAAGACAAAAGGCTTTTTAGCAAAGCCTATAAAGATCTCAAAAACTCTCTTAACGAACTAAAAAAGTCTATCAACGTCAAGGTACATTGATAAAATAAACAAATCCAAGTACTATAAGCATCTTTTCTGGAAAGCAACTAAGCACTTAAAAAGACCATGAAAGCGGAACATCTGTGTCAAACGGACGGATCTCGGTGTCGGTCGGATATTAATTTATCTAACGCATTTGCTAAACATTTAGAGAATATATTCTAACCTCTACAACTTAATATTATTGCTGACCAGGAAGAACATAAAAAAGTCATCTGATTTTGATTTGATAGGCGCACATGTAATAAAAAATCTTACGAAGAGAAATATAATATTCTTAACTCGGAAAATTTTTGCTCGAATTTTTGTTTTGGAATTCTATAAATATTTTTGTAATAATGTGCCCAGCATTACTAAACTTTTGAGTCCTATTTTATCCAAAAATTCGAGAACCAAATTTCAAACAATACATTAACTTCTATACATTTTTTTCATATTTTTTCCATAATCAACTATATAAGAATCGTATTACGTCAAGGAATTCGAGATATCTCGCAAGTAACACAGTAGCCGCTATCAACAACAAGAAGAACGAAAACTTTTTTGTTTTGCAATCGGACAATCAACAAGCTGATACACCCAGAAAATAGTCCCAAACGATTTTGGCGCTAAACCCAATCGCCAAAACTATAAATAAGCTAAAAACTTGGTTTGATTCAAAATTATTTCGGTTCCCACTTAGGAAGGGATTGCTGTAAAAACTGTGTGGACGACGAAGAGGAGGAGACAGTGCGCCATTTATTCCCTGAATGTGCAGGACTGTAGAAATGACAATCCCACTCTACGAAATGTATTTTGGTCCGGTCACGAGAAATTTATTGCGAAAATCCGAATGGTTTCATGTCGTGGGGTTTCCTGAGGCTGAAGTAATGACTGAGAATAATCGCCATGGGACAAAAAAATCCCGAGTGCACACGCCATCCGGCGCGATTTTGCAATTCGCGCAGTTAGATGTTGGCAGCCTTTGACCGCCATGTTGTGTTGGTGGCGCTGTCTAATCTGTTATTATTCAGTTACAGATGCCAAAGCACCATGGCAAGTTACACGATTGAGCAGCACGTCCAAATGAAAATATAAATGAAAGGACATAAAAAATGAAAAATCATCTTTAGCGACGAGGCGCATTTTTCGATGAATGGCTATAGTAACAAGCAAAATTGCCATATAAGGGACGTCGCCAACCCACACGAGGTTCACCAGGTGTCAATGCATTTATCACCGTCAACGGCGAGCGCCGCGAACAATGACGACCGATTTATTTTGGCCCAAATTGAACGATATTGACGTAGTCGACATGAGGTTCCAGCAGAATGGCGCTACGTGCCACACAGCGGACGCCACGGTAACATCTACCCGCCCTTTTTGGATGGCCATTTACTTAACCTAACCTTAATCTCTAAAATGGTCACATAGTCCAATAACTCCGATTTAAAATCCTTTGAAACTAATATGAAATTTTTGTTACAACACAAACAATAGGTGTGATCCAATAGGCGTGAAATTTTTTATGATGTATTCTTGTAGTTTTGCAACGAAATTGTAAAAAACAACTTCATTCAAGAACATTGAAATTAATTTTCCATTCTATTACAACCAATTTGGTCACCTTAAAATTAGTATTTGGTATACCGTGCTCCACCAAAAAATAAAAAAATACTTCGTTATCTCTTTAACAAAACGCAAAAAAAAACTTATCAAAGAGCATAAGAGAGAAGTTTTGGCCAATGTACTTATGGGCAAAGAGAGAAACAGTATTAAACTGCTGCTTCCCTAGTCTCTTATATACATTTGAACAAAAAAAAGCTTAAAATGTACCATATTTCAAAAAATTCCCATAATTAATCACAATTTTTATATTTGAACAGAAAACAGCTGTTTTTTATTTTATTTTTTCTGAACCAAAAAGAAATGAAAAAATATTACAGAAACTTTTAGTAAAGAGTTTAAGAAGTAAAAAAGAAATCGTATATTAAATAAAAAAAAAATGTTGGTGATACTAAAATAAGAGAAAATATTAAAAAAAAAAGAGTATAATTTATGTACCATAAAAAAAAACAAAAAGTTTGTTATAAATCAATAAAAAAAACATAATGATTTAAGATTTTTGTTGTTAGTTATAAAGTTTTTCTATGAATGTGGTCTTTAAATGTTTGGAAAATATTTTAATTTTGTGTGTGGAAATCAAATGCCAGAAAATGTTTCTATTAAACTATTTTAATTGAGCACTCGTTTTTCAAATTATTTCTTTGGCTTTATTATAATTTCTATTTTATACACTTTCACTTTTACCGTTGAGAATTATTAAAAGAAGAAGAAGAAAAAACAAAGTTAAAGTTAAATCATTTCATGATTTCTTTGTGATATTTTACTTTTTACACCTGACCTACAATGTGTATAATGTGTCTACGCTCGATCGTCGTCTACGCCTTTGTTTTGTCTAAATTTGGAAAGCGAAAGTATTTCATTTTAGTTATTTTTTTTTTTTTTTTTTGTTATCGTCAAGTTTGTTGTGTCGAGCAACCGCATGACGTATTAAAAAACTTCTGAAAAATGCCAACTTTTCAAAATTAAAAATTAATTTTTCACTTTATTTATTTAGTGATCCTAATTGATCGGTAATAGATGTGAAAAATTTATTTAATAAAAATACCATTGATGGTTTATCCGAATAATTACATGGCAACCCTAAATTATATTTATCAAATATTGATGAATAATCTAAAACATAATGGTCTCTGAAATCGAGTTTTAAATCCAGTTTAAAAACTTTAGTGGATTTCGATTTGACAATTACAACATTTTTGTAAATAAAAGAAAGTAAAAAATAACCTTAAATTAAATAAAAGTGTATTAACTCGTAGCTACTAGAGAGTCTATATATCCCATAATTATCCCGGTATTTGCAGTCATCTCGGTCGACCGAAACGAAAACATATTGCGAATGTTTAAAGGAGAAAAATATGTGGACGTTCCTAATTTCACTTTTTTTCCTAACATGAGAAATCTGAGGGTTTTCTCTCAATTTCCCTGTTTTCCCCCTTATAACTTTAGAGTTTCATCTTATTTCCAAAGCGAATCCCTATTTCTAGAAAATCTTGAGTTCATTTTGTTTTAAAAAACCAAACAAATGGACGAGTTCGCCAACAAATAAAAAGAGAAAGAATTGAGCGAGACTGAGATGGATAAGAGACCCTCTGTTTGAGTATGTTTCTAAAAATCTATTAATTTATTAGCGGATACAAAATTTTCTACATATATTACGTATCCGCCAGAAACAACAATTACAGTGTCGTGCAAAACATAAGCAACACAACCCGTATTTAAATTGCGATATTTTATCAATTTGATTATTTTAATAAATTATTTTTATGCCAGATTGTAAGTGATCAAACGAAAGCACAAAAATTCCTAAAATCTTAAAAACAGAATGTTCAAAACAAAAGCAAAAAAATTTAAAAATTATGCAATAACAAAAAATGATTTAAAATAACGGTACATTTCTTAATTTTAACCTTCTTAATAGGGTAAAATATTATTTGTAACAGTTTTAAAAGTAAGTTTATAAATTTTGTTGGTACTGGTTGGTCCAATATGAATTTCCAGGCATAAATATAAGCAAACTTTTAAAAAAGAGAGAAAAGTAAGCATCCGTTGCTAAAAAGTATAATATAAATAGATCTTTAGTGGCAGATTCATCGTTAAAAAAAGTATCCGTAAAGCATTTTGGAGGACTTTCACGAAAAACCCCTGCGTGTGATGATAGAAATATATGTTTCATTTAAAAAAAAAAAAATCTGTTTGCTGAGGTTGTAGATTCTCTAAATTTTAATGAGCATAAGAAAACATTTTATGAAGTTATAGGCCAGCTAAAAAAACAAACACATCCAAAAAAGGTAAGATATCGAAATTGTGGTTTTTAACTCTAGTAATTTTTTGTTGTTATATTTTTTTAAGATTAAGTTTTGCAATAAAATACCCGAACTGAACCCTACAGAAATAGAATACCGTTTTCTTTAGTGACGAATCAAAGTTCAACTTGATAAATTCTGATGGTATGTCTACAGTTCGGCGCTTACCTGGCAAGAGGCGTGAGCCATGCAATTGAAAAATGAGTTTTTAAGCATAAAGCAGGCAACATGGGAGTGTGGACTTGCCCATGTTGAGTGGAATATTCCACTAAGATGCCAAGATAATGACCCGATATATACATCATAATTCATAGAAGTGAATGAAGTTCAAGTCTTTAAATGGGCGTCACAATCACCAGACTTAAGCCATATTGAAATATTGAAGGGGATTGTAAACGATTCCGAAATCGATACGAAATTCTATAATCTGAGTGAAAACGTATTCCTGAAGCTGTAATAAGTAATCTTATTAAATAAATATATGCCACTCAGATGTGCCCAAGTTATAAAAAATAAAGGATCATATACGAATTAATAAATTGTTGCTTTTGTTTTGCACACATTTATATGAAGATCTAAAGTGTTTAAAGTTAATTTTTTAAAAAGAATTAGTGTAAGTTATTTTTTTTTTGTGTGTTAAGAGTATATAAATGTAAAAAAATTATAAAAAAAAGTTTTTGTTGAACTAAATTCTGAAATAAATGATTTTATTTTTATGGAGTTTGTTGCTATTGTTTTGTACAACACTGTAAGTTGGACTAAAAGGCGAGATATTCAGCATCTTTCTTGTTAATCACGATTTCGTCAGAATTTTAATGTTTTAACATTTTAATACATAAATACAATCATATATTTTAAAATAAAATTTAATTTACCTTTTTTTAAATTTTACAAATTTTAAAATCTGGTACATACCTGCAAAGAAAAAAAAAATATCAATTAATTAAAGGATAAAGTAATATTTAAAAATTAAAATAAACGATTCGTACAAAAAATTTCTTTTAAAAAAACACAAAGTTATTGAAATATTTTTCACATACCAATGGCTTAATATAAAAAGGCTCTAACTCGATTTTTTGTTACTTGACAGGAGAAGGAAAAAACTAAATAAAATACGAAAAATTTTAGATACAAAAAAAGTTTTAATGCAATTTTTAATAAAAAAGATGCAACACATTTATGGAAATTGCATTAAAACTTTTTTTGTATCTAAAATTTTACGTATTTTATTTATTTTTTTTCCTTCTCCTGTCAAGTAACAAAAAATCGAGTTAGGGCTTTTATATATTAACCCATCGATACATTTCCTTATATAAAATTAAAAATATGTAATTTATAAAGGCCCATTAATAAATTTCAGAATAATATGGATTTACATTTATTTAAAATAGTCTGTAAGTTGAATAACAAAAAATGTAATTTAAAAAACATGATATTTCACTTCAAAATAATTCCACTTGCTTTTCATTTAAATCAAATGGTGTTTTGTCATTTGTGTTAAAATCTTGTTTAAACAACTAACAAATCAGTAAAAACAAATGATTATTCAGTTAAAAATAAATGTTTAAATTTTATTTCCATGATAATAATTTTTTTTTTATAAAAATTCCTTCTATTAAAAAAAGTAAATTAAAAATTACGAAAAAATATTTCGTAAATTTCGTATATTCTACAAAGGATTTTCGTGATGTGAAATAATAGAATATTTTGTACAATGCACAAAAAGTTTTGTATATATTACGTATGAATTTATTTTTAATTTATTTTTATAAATTAAAAATTGTTAAAAGTTATACATAATAACATTAATATATAAAAATTCTTTCTTTCCTAAATTAAGAGGTTTTCTAGAAGAAATATTTTTAAAAAAATAAAATAATTAATTAAAAATAATGAAAATACTAACTATGCTGAAAAAATATAATAAAACCTTAACAAACAACTTCCGCATATAAAGCAAAACAAATATGGTTTATGAAGCAAAAAAAATAATACAAAACGCAAGAAAAGAAAATAAAGGTAACCAAAAAATACATTCAAAAATGTGAATTAAAGCAGAAAAATACAGCAAATCAAACAAAATAAAAGTATTTAAACAAAAGAAAAAAATCTAAAAATAAGCAAACACCAGCTTAATTTTTTTCTGTTATTTTGCTAAGAAGCATAGAAAACTTAATTAAATGTAAGAGAGCAAAAATTAATAAGCCAACTTAAAGCTAACAATGCCTTTGGGCTAAACACTAACCAACCTACACCTGTTGGTTTGACCACCACTAAAAGTATATTTTAAGCCAAGAAAATCTGTGTTGTTGGTAACAAAATTTCTGCTACATTATAATGACAATAAAACTATTTTAGATCAAAAAAAAAAATATATAACAGCCACAAAAAGCATGACAAATAAATACATATTCAGCATAATCAAAAAGACACAAAGAAAACGAAAACTTTTCAAAATCTCCCCTCCCTGCATCTATTTATGTTGATAAATATAAAGTTTTGTAAAGGTTAATTGTGAGTAAAACTCACAATCAGATGGAAAAAAACTTCAAAGACGTAGTAACTACTACTACATTGATTTCTAACTTAACCACAGGCTTGCCGTATAAGCACTTTGGCTGCTAGATCTAGCACTTTATAGCACGAACTCATTTTATTCGAAAAAAATAAATATTTTTTTATAAAACTTTGAAAATCTATTTTTAAGACTCATTATTTTTGCAAATACTGGTCAACATATAAGTAAACACTTATTATTTTGCACGACGAATAAGAAAAGTAAAAATATTTATAAATTTGTAGCAGAAGTTTTATTTTAAAAGGCAATAAATTAGAAGCAATTTATGTCTAAATTTGTTAGTAATTTGAAGTTTAAATGTGAAAAATGTTTAATTATTTTTGACATTCTGAAGTTTTTTTTTTCTTCTAACTCACTTTTTCTAGCACTGTTTCCTCGTCTAGCACTTTATAACATTCCACCAATGGCAACACTGCTTAGTCACCTAACTCTCATTGTCGACAACTAACGACAAAAAATTAACAAAATTTTTGTTTGTTAAGCAAAAATTTAATAAAACAATTTTTGTATACAAATATAAACCCTAAATACGCTGGTGTTTGCAAAGTTTGTTAATTTTACAAAATTCAGATCAAAAAAAAAACAGATTTAATAAGATCCTAGAAATTTGTTTATATAATACGTGTTTATTATGACAATGGTGTAAATATAAATAATTGGGAAATCCCCAAAATCTTAGCAAAAATTTGGGAGCCAGCCGTTAATACCATAGAGCAATTCTTAGATTTTTGTAGTTATATGTCTAATGTAAATAAATTCTCAGACTCTGGCAGAGAATAACTTTTACAGGTAAAGGTCGCAATACTAAAGCTAATTGGGCAAAATTTGGTATATTGCATTGGCCCAAGACGAACCCTATTAAAAATGGTTGAAATGGTTGAAATTGGTCCAAGTTTTGAACTAGTCTTGGGTGAAAGGTAGTCTCTTAAATGTATGTAATTTCTGAAAACAAGCAAGATATCTGTTTCAAATTTAAAACATAGAAGTATCGGACCTTGACAACTTTGAATGTAATTTGTGAACGCACTATTTCACTGATCATCTAACTGTTACATTCCTTTTTTCAGTAAATTCAACATATTCATCATGGTAAATTACACGAACAACGTATGCAAATTATAAAAATGTATTACCGAAATTCGGAGTCGGTGACCGCAACTTTAAGAGCAAAATCATCTTCAGTGACGAAGCTCATTTTTGGCTCAATGTGTTCGTCAATAAGCAAAATATGCGTTATTGGTTTGGTGAAAATCCACATATGCTTTATGAATCACCACTTCATCCACAAAAAATAACTATTTGGTGCGGTTTGCATGCCGGCGGCGTCATTGGGCCCTTTTTTTCTTCGACAATAACGATCGTTATCGCGCCATGATTACCGATTATTTTTGACCCGAATTGGAAAACATGGACTTGGACGACATGTGGATTCAACATGATAGAGCCACAAACCATAAAGCACACAAGAAATGGACCAGCCAATTGGCCGCCTCTTGAATTTTTTGCTTTGGGGTTACGTCAAATCATTGGTCTAAGCCAACAAGCCGACAACGTTGGAAGAACTCAGAGCCAACATTGAACGCGAAATATCGGCCGTTACGGCCGAAATGTGTGACCGAGTCGTCGAAAATTGGGTCCAACGAATCGACCGATGCCGACGTGCACGCGGTGGCCATATGAACGAAGTCGAGTTCCATTCATAAATGTTTTGATTGTATATCAAGTCGATCATAAAGTTTTGGAAATATCTCAAATGGTTTGCGTTTTATTTAAAAAAAAGTTGCAAATAAGGACTAATTGGAAAACCCTATAGTATACCAACCAGTCGACTAGAGAATCATTTTCTCAATGGAATTCTATCCTTATAATCAAACTAAAGCTTGCAAATACAAAGATATTATATGAAATTTGGCACATGGAATTCTCTTGGATGAACCTTTTTAAATTGATTAGAATTGGTCCACAAGAAACTTTGTTTGGGTTTTAAAGGTTTTACAGAGCCATAAATCATATCTCCAAATTTAAAGCAAATCTTCCCTTTTGCTTATATCTATTGTTCCGTTTATTTTTCCGACCACATAATAATGATCAGGTGTCGAATTACGGTATTTTTGATAGTAATTTTTCGATCGAAATATTATTTCTTAAAATAAACATTTAAACGGATTTTTTTTAATTCGGTTAAAGTTGGTGTTTTTTTTTAAATTAATACAGTTATATATAATTTTTAAAAAAGTTTTCAAACGAATTTATTCGATCACGAATGCCCTAATTTGAACCCAGGTTCCTTCCCGCAAATTGGTCCGCTTCCTCATATTCCGACACAAATCATAGGGTATCTCATGGTCGGGGCTTGACCAACTATATTTTTTTTTACTTGTTTTCTTACTACATTTATATTTGGATTAACATTTAAAATGTTTTTGAACACATTTTCAGTTATTTTTACCATATCTTCAATTATTGTACATTCATTAATTGCCTGAGTGTTCTACAGTTTTTCCAGCCCTGGTATAATTTCTTTTAGAAAAATTTTAAAAATAAAATACATGAAATCATTCTTGACAATTTCATACATTAATAGTCGTATGATTAGCCATTCAGTTGGTTCTTTAACAGTCTTATAAAGAAAATTTGTTGTTGTTTTGCATGTTAATTTGAATTATTAGTGTGTTATAAAAATCAACAAAATGTCTATGCATACGGCTGTAAACGTTTAAGTAATTTTTTTCTTGGCTTTAAATTTAAACTTTTTAAAACTCTATTATGCAAAAGAATATAGAGTTAATTTCGTTGTGTTTTATTTTTGGTTAGAAAACTGCTAACAAAGCATATAAAAAATTGTTTGTTACTTAATTTTGTATATTTTCTGAGCGTTTATTTTATGAGAATTGGAAAAACTTAACTCTTTTTTTTCTAATTTTGTACAGTCAGCTAAAAATATTTAAACAATTAACAATAATTTTATTTTATACAATACTTTTAATAGTTGTTTATTTTCATATTTTTTTTAAATGTTTTAACAAATTATAATGGGTATTTTGTTGAAAAAAAAAATACGTAGAATTACTAATAATTTTGAAACCTGTCTTGAGGTGGTGTTAATATATATATGTAGTTGAAGAAAAATAAAATTATGACAATATGTAATGATTGTGTAACTTTTGAATAGTATTTTTTTAGAAAATAAATTCAGAAAACTTATTCTTAAGTATACACTAAAAATAATAAATATGTTTGCAATTTAACACAAATTTTTTTCTAATTTTTTTATCTTTAATATTTGTCCCATGAAGATAAATTAATTCTTAACTTGATTAATATTTTAAAAAATTGCATTTTTCTGCGTTTTATAAAATGTTTCAAAAATACTATGAAACGTTACAGTGAAGAAAAATCTATGAAACAATTTATAGATATGATGAAGCTTCTTCTTTGAGTCTCGATTCCCCTTTTGACATAGACATCCACAACGACGGAATTTATAGAAAGCAAAAAGGGCCTGCCCAAACCCATTTGGCTAGAAAACTGAAATTTGCAACATGCGTTTCCTGGAGTGTTAGTTAATTCAGAGATAACGTGCTTTTTTTAATTTTGAGTAGGATCTTGGTAACTTTGAGAGCTAAAAAGGGGAAAAAAGTGTTCCCATAAGCGCCCTGCCCAAAAAACTTTGGCTAGAAATCTGAAATTTAAAATAGAGTTCGGACTATGTATTTATGACATTTTTGCCAGGATGCGTATGATTAATATTTTTCAATTCCATATTACTCATACGCAACATTTATATTTTTTTAAGACTTTTGATAAAGATAACAAATAAGAAAATTCTATCAATAAAAATCCTTAGATTTAAAATTAATTTTCTTGAATGTTATTTTTTTCAATTTGAAAAATTAAACAGTAGCACAGCGCACACAATCTTATTTAATATTCTGTTAACTATTTTTATTGGCTTCTTTTATCGTATAAAAACTAACAGTTTTTATGTTTTTTTTTTTCTTTCTTAACTTTTTTTTCTGTTTTAACCACACTCGATGTATAAACCGAATAACTAACACATACTTGGTTGTCTTCTACTGCTTATTCTCTCTCTTTATAAACATCTTCAATTACTTGTTTGACAACTTTAATTTCTTCTTATAGCAGCAACAACAACAACAACAACAAATTCAAGTATGACGTCTATAAAATATATAAAATAAACGATTTCACCATTATAAAGTTAAGACAAATAGACAGACGGACTGGACTAGAGGACGGACACATATAATCATACATCTACACTTATATCTGTTACTACTGTATTTTTATAATATCGTTCAAAGGTATAAGACTGAAAATAAATACATATAAAAACAACAAGAGAAATAATAAAATCAAACATGTTTCAAAGACCACATAGTAGAGTATGTATTGTTTTCATTTGTACTACGCGTACTGTGTATGTATGTACGTACGTATAAATATAAAAATAATTGAAATAGAAATAAAACTAAAACTAACAAAAAAAAAAAAAAATGTCTCAAAATAAAACATTACATACAAATAAAATATATATGTATGTATAAAACCGAAAGATATAACAGTTTAATTTTAACTGCAACAACAGAAACTAGAAAAACTTAAAACTACTTTGCTTACAAATGCAACTAACTGCTCTGCTGACAGTCTATGAGTGGTCGCTTAAAAGTAACTGTTAATGATTTTTTGTTTGTAAATTTTAATAATTAACCCTCAAATGGTAAAAAACTACGATAAAAAATTATCATTACATAACAAAACATACATAACATATATATGTTACCTGTATGTACGTATGAGTATTATATTGATATTGAATTTTTATTAATCATACGCTTTAACTCAAAAACTAACACCGAAAGAATTATCTTGTATTATCGTTCGAACTCAACACACCAAATATTTTGTAAACTTAACTAATTTATTTCATAACATTTTCTACAAAATTTTATTAAATTTATATTGTCCTAATAAATTAATATTTTATTCATTTAATAAAAGTTTCTTTTGTTGAATTATTTTAAAACATTTTTTTTTCAGTGGAGATAGATTAAACTTTATAAAAATTAATATTTAAAATTTGCATGTTTTTAATTTGAAAAATGATTAGAAATTAGAAATAAAAAAAAAATAAATAATTGCAGAAGCATTAGAATAATCTCTGGGACACCTATATTTTTACCAATTTTTAGTAGCACTTTGACTGCTAGGTGCTAGTTTATCACTTATTTGAAATAAAATTATTTTTTTTAGTTAATTTAATTTTATTGCTTAAAGAAAAAAAACATTTTTTTAATATAAGTACTTAAAATGCTGATTGCGAAATTTATACATCTATTTATACATCTATGTCTATCCAATGAGACTCTTTGAAGAAGCCTCTTGCAGAAAAGAAGGATGCAAAGACCAATTGTTCTACGCGTAGCCGGGAATCCAAAAGAACGCCCCGCCCGCGTTGAAGAAGGGGCAAGGAGAAGTCATTTTATGGTTGGTAAATTTGCAGAGTGGCAGGCAATGGAAGAGTTAAGCTATGGCGTTACTGACTCCAGCAGCCTTTACTTACGAAATCCCTGCAGATCAGCAAAAATCTTTGAAAGACGTATTCAGTACGAGGGTCTTGGAATTCATAATGGAGGTAAATTGTTATGCAATCAAGTTAGACGCGAATTCAAAAGAAACGCTTTTGTGCTTAAACTAGCTTCGCATAATGGCGTAGAATCTCTCATGAATCTAGTGGAGGGCATAGAATCGGGTGGATGAAAAATTAACCCTGATGAAGATGACCGAGATTTTATCCCTTATAAAGGGGTCCTCTCTAATTAAGGGATGGCGTAGCAATCTTCTTAATCCGGATATACGAAAAGTTCTTTGTAAACAAAGAAGATGATGTTTCCCTTGCACTTAGGAAACTACAACAGGATGTACAGAGTTAAAGTCATCGAGCCACCAAGCTACTGAGCCAATCATAAAAGTATCTCATACTACAAGTTTTCAATGAATTTATTTTATTCATATTTTTTTTGGGATCCAAAATGCATTTGTGAAGGGCCGATGTTGCATGTGAACCACACCTAAACGTCGTTTTTTCTGCATTTCATTTGGCATTTCTCAATTTCAGACTAACTCAATTTGAACCATGGAAAGATACACAATCGAGCAACGCGTTAAAGTTATCAGGCTTATTATGAAAATGGGCGTTCAAATCAAAATGCATAATCGGGAGAATTGTGGGCAAATTTCAGCAAACCGGGTCTGTGAAAACACCTGTGCATGCTCGCACAGTTCGTTCTGCGGAAAACATTGCCATGAGGTCGGCCGAGCATTTACCGTGAATGGTGTTCGCTATCGTGAGATGATAAAGAACTTAGTTTGGCCAGGAATTGAGGATATGACCCTGGACGATATGTGGTTCCAACAGGACGGTGCCACTTGCCACATAGCTAAAGAAACAATGGCTCTTTTGCGCGACGAATTAATGACCGTGTTATCTCACGTGGTGGCGATGTCAATTGGCCGCCAAGATCATGTGATTTGACATCGTTGGACTTCTTTCTTTGCTGTTATTTGAAAGAAAGGGTGTACGTCGATAAGCCAGCAACAATTCAAGAGCTAAAGGATGACATAATTCGGCACATTAACGGCATAGAACCTCAATTATGTCTCAGCGTCATCGAAAATATGGATCATCGGATGAAGGTGTGCCGCCGAGGTCGCGGCGGCCATTTGGCCGATATTTTGTTCCATACATAATTGAACCATACCATATTATCATAATAAAAAAAATGATTATAGTTTCCAAAATAATTTGTTTTTATTCAAAATCAACATCGGCCCTTAAAATTTAACCACCCTTTAGTATAAATTTTATTATTAAATCGGTGGATGGATGGCTCGTTGATTGGCTCTGTACATCCTGTGTAGTTCTAGTATCCCTGCTGGAACTTACCCAGCAATCAGAAACCAAAAAAGAAAGTAAAATCTGAGACACCCAAGAGGAACCTACGGTGGTAAAAAGGTCATTTATGACCAACCCGCAAATAGAAAAAGGAAGATTTCCGACCCAAGAGACCTATGACGATAACAGAAAATAAACAACTCTGAAGAGGAAAATTTATAAAAGATTTGTCATCAATTTTTATAAAACACTTAACCATAGTTATTACAACTTGATATAACTAATTTATTTTTTGAGCTTAAGATTTGTTTTTTTATAAAAATATTATTTATTTATTATTATTTATATTATTTTATTTTCCTGAAGATGCTACACAATGGAGTAGCGAAATATTGAAAAATAAATAATATTTTTATAAAAAAACAAATTTTAAGCTCAAAAAATATATTAGTTATAAAAATGAAAAAAATTATAAAAAAGAAAAAGGTTAAAAGATAAGAATTAAAACTTGATAAATATGATGAAAAATTGATAATAAACGATTTTTGAAACAGTTTTATCAATATAATGAAACGTTTTTCTCTGTGTGTAGATGCAATGTTAAAAGGTTATGCTGGCTAAACATGAGATTGGACATCTTAAAAAATGCTCAATCCCATTATTAGCTTAATTTCTTATTTTGGCGATTTTTTACTAATTGGTAATATTAAAACATTTCGATTGTTTTTTTTTTTTTTTTTTTGTTCTTCTTTTCGGATTTGTAGCATGGCAGCCCTTACGAAGAACATTTGATATAAAGTGCATGTAATACATATGGCAACACTGATAGCAACCTTTTTTTAAATGCGTATGATTAATATTTTTTTTAATAAATTCCATATCACTTATACGCAATCAGAAAATATTTTTATTTTTTTATTTTATATAAATATTTTTGTATTTTTTTTTTTTTTTGTTGAAAAAAAATAATTGTGGTACATTTTTTGCCAAAAAAAAACCGGTTTAAAAAAATATAAAATTTTTTAGAAAAATTTGTATCATAATTTCTAAGAATTTCAATTCCAAGGGTCATTGAAATTTCCGGTTTTTTACAATATTGATTTATAATTAAAAAAAATTATCTTTGATTTTACTTATAATATTTTTTGATTCCAAATAATTGTAAACAAATATCTTAATGGAATATACAATACCTTGTTTTTAACGTTAATTGAAAATTCATTATTTAAAACAACGCCGAAATTAAAACAAAAATAAAACATAGCAAATATACAAAAATGTGCATGATTCACTTAATAAAAAAAATGTGACTACACTTCAGTAAACATTTTAACAAAAAAAATATATATATATTTACCACCATATTTTATAAATCACTTGTGTAAAGTGAAGTGACCTTTGTATGAAAATTATTTGTATAGAAACAATGCAACACTTTAATAGAGTGTTTTACAAATTAAAGCTTATATTTTCTTTTTTTTTTTTTGGAATTTCAAAAAAATAAAAAATAAAAGAAGAAGCAGAAGCAGAAGCATTTTAAGCAATTTTAGTAAAAGAAGATAATTTAAAAAACAAAATCACTATTACTTGAACATAGTAGTATGAATACTTTAATTATTATGCATTAGTAGTTAATGGTTGTTGGTGGCGGTGGTGTTGATAGTAATTATACATGTACATAATTATACGTAGTATGTACAACAATTACACTCAAACAAATATGTTGGTGAATTAATAAATTAAATTTTTATTTCAATTTGAAGAAATTTGAAAAAGATATATTTTTTATGTGAAAAATTTTTAGTCTACTTTTTTTATAATAATTTGAGTAACAAAATGTTTTAAAACTTCTTTTACTAACTTGCATTTTTGAGTGTACTTGACTTCGCATGTTGTTGTTGTTGTGTAGCCGAAAAAAAAACAAATAAAAAATGAAAATGGCGAAGAAAATTTAAACTTAATGGAAAATGTTATTATTTTCTATGTAATTTTGTGCAAAAATAAAATAAAGAAAAATCTGAAAACCATAAAGATTTAACAAGAGAAATAAAAGAAAACCATTAGAAACGATAACGCACTCAAATAGCAACTGCAAGCAATAACTAAAGCAACAACAAAAAAACAAAAATTATATTTGAACAACAAATTCATTCATTTCATATCAAACTAAAACTAAAATATATATTTCTCTATTTACTCACACAGTCAGTCAGTCGGTTAGTTAGTCAGTTACTTACAAAATGAAATGACAAAAGTGATTAACAAAAAGACACAACAAATAGTAGATGGACGACAGACAGGCTGACTGACAACCAGATATTCCAAACTAACAATTTAAGGGGCGTTCTATGTGAATATTTTTCATAGTTATATTTGCTGTAGTTAGATGTGAATCTAACTAAATGTTGAGTAGAGTACTGTAAGAATTTTAGTTGCAAACACAAAAAAAAAATGAAATATAAAATTTAAATGCATATGACAACATTTACAAAATTGCAAAAACAAAAAAAGATATATAATGGTTTGTATGTTATGCCACAAGTTGTTGAAGTTAATGAGAGAAATTATTAAGATTTATTAAAAAGACAAACAATAAAATATACAGTAGTACTCATAAAGATGAAGACAAAGTGGAAGTGGAAATAGTAAATGTAGTATCTCCAACAAAGACCAAGACCAAAAAAAAAATATCTAATGACTGCAATGACATTTTCTTCTTTTTCGTCTTTTAAATATGTTTGAATATTTGCTAAATCTTCTTTTTAAAAACATCATTAACTTTGTCATGGTGATGGCATTGCCAACTTTGCAATTCTGTATATTTTTTTTTTTTTCAAAAAATAAAATAACTAAAAATGACAATTATGAAATACATAAATAAAATAGAAGGGGTCAATTTAAATATAACAATTATACCTTCACAAATCATAGTCTTTCACAAAATAAAGAACTTCTTTGGAATCACTAAAAAAAAAAAAGTGAACTAGAATTTAGAAAAATTAACTCATTTAGAGGAAAAATGTAAATGAAAACGGCGCCAAAGATACTTTTTACTTATATTTAATAAAATTTTCCTTAAAATTAAGAAACAAATTTTACTTAAAATTTGGTCAAAATTTCTAAATTATAGAAAAAATTTTACTACTGAAGTAAATTTTTATTAGAAAACAGTAAAATTTACTCCTAAATAGTTCATACATTATCTAAAATTGTACTGTTAGTTAGGAAATGTTTCCTTGGTTTTAAGAAAAATTTTATTTTATTTAAGTTCATTAGATAATTTTTTTTACTAAAAACTAGGACTTAACTCCCTAAAAATAAAAATATATTTTCTAACAACAAGTTAAATAGCACTTCTTTTAAGTGAAAATTATCTTTATCTGACAGTCAGATCCATTTCGTAGTTAATTAACGGTTCTGCTTGAGAGAACTACAACGTGACACACGGCATCTATGGCTAAGGAACACTGGGGGTCCTTTGTCTTCTTAAATTAACTAATTTAAAGAAATTGTTGCAAAAATACAAAATTTCACAGTTACATTTCTTGTTATTATTGGAAAATGGATAAGTCATAAGTTTATTTTATGACATTTTTAGCTTAATCTTTATTTGACATATACAAATTTAAGCTTTTTAGTTCGAAAAATATAAAGTTTAATAAGCGCTACTTTAATTATAGGAAAGCCATTATGTTGTAATGTATAAAATGTGCGTGCAATATTTTGCAAACAAAATTATTACATAAAAGCGCAAATTCGAATTTTTTTACCCTTTGCTAACGAAATTTTAAAAAAATATTTTAAACTACTTTAAGTTCAATGTTAAATACTGTTAAGATTAGAGATGGGCATGTGCACCATTTTTGAATCGCGCACCAAAAATTACAATCATGCACGATAATTTTTTTAAATGGTTACTTTAATTTGTTTCCTTTAATAATATTTTTTCTTGAAAATTAGGAAAACTAACTGGTTTGTTTTTAATTGATTGTTTTTTTTTTGGAAAATAATATTGAAAATAATTGAAACGTTTTCCAACAAAAAAATCCTATACCAAATTTTATTATTCTTTAAAAATTAGAAATTTTTTACTTGAAAAAAAGAATATTTCATAAAAATTTTCAAAATTTATTTAAACTAAAAAATTTTCCTTAGAAATAGTTCATCAGTTTCTAATATCAAGTAAATTTTTATTGTTACACAGGAAAAAATGTATTACTTTTTGTTTTTAATTGTCTGAACTAATTTTTAGAAAACAATACTTCAAAATTATAAAGTGGTATACTTAAAAGCTGAATTTGGAAATGGCTTTCTAAAATTTAGTTAATTTTACTACTAGCGAACAAAAAATTAACACACATTAAGTTCAAGTACTTTCTCGATTTAAGTTATACACATTTTTTGAACTAAATGGGAGTAAATTATGTCCTAAATTTTTTTTGAACTAAACTTATTTTTGTTTACATTTGAGTATGCAAATTTCTGAAAACTAAGATGTTTTTTCTTAAAATTAATAAATTTTTATTTCTGTTTTTTCCTAAAATCAAAAATATTACTTAGGAAAAATGTGAACTATTTCTGAGTATATAAACTATTTCGTTTTTCGTCAAACTTAGGAATTTTTATTCTTTTTAAGAAAATTTTTCTAAGTTTTAATAAAATTTTACTTAAATTGAGGACAATTTATAGACTATTTTGAAGGAAATTTTTGATTACATTTTAGTTCGTCTTTTTTTTTAAGTGAATCATTTCTAAATCGTTTTGTTTTATTATATTATTTTCATTTTGAATTTAAATAACTCACGATTGCAACAACTGAATATTAAGAGAAAACCCAAACGAAATTGTTAAATAGATTAGATTCAAATGGCACTTCGCAACACGACCGTCGAAAGACGTTACGAGACGGCCACCCATAAACCTGAGTATCCTAGCCCAAAGCATGGGATATTCGCAAGAACATGCTTCGACGTCTCCGATTTCAACTCATAAAATCCACATATATCAGTGTCCGATTGACCCTTTTTGTACTGTTGGTACTTGAGATCACAGTGCCCAGTAAAGTACCCCGTCATTTTAAAAATTACAGTTCTTATAAAATTTTATGTAATTCCATTTGAATTTATTGCTTTATTCCAAAATCTTAACCACAATAAATACGCATACAATTTTTTTGTAAAATCTCAACAAATAAAATTACAAAAAAAACAACAAGTAACTAACAAACTAAGCACCCTCTACAACTACTAACTAACACCACAACTTATTCTAAAAATCTAAAACAATTATTTTAAGTACTAAAATACTACAAAGATATAATTAAAATTTTATTAATTCATAAACAACACTCAAGTTAAATAAAATCATGTGCACAAGTTATTATCCAAATCACACACAAACATTGCAAGGATAGCAACAGGACAAACTATATTTCTAAATTGCAGAAGTGTAGGGTGGGACTCCTTCTTCCCGCAAACAATATAAAGAGAAAGTATTTTTTATTTGTTACATTTCCAAAATACACACAACATAAACTCTTATTATTATTATGCGTTAATTATAAAATTATAAGAATACTTAAGAATTTGTTTTGTTTTGCATACAATTAATGAGGAATTTATTTTCATTTTTTTTTTAAATTAAAATTTCATCTTATTTAAATTTATCTTTACTTGCTTCTCTCCCAGTATTATGATAATTTTGTTTTTATTTGTTCAAATTTAAATTTAATCAAGCGGAATTTAACAAGATTTCCATGAAATTGATTTAAGTGATTTTATGTTTTATCAAAAATATGTTATATAAAAAAATAAATAAGATGAAATAAAAATCTTCCAATACATGTTTTAGTGTTAGAGCTGCGTAACAAAAACCATAAAACAACAAAATTTGATTTTTTTTTATATAAAATACCAAAATACTCCCCAAAAAACTCATCTATACACATGAGACATTTCGAAATTTTGTACAGGTATGTGTGTAGCATATAATGTATGCTCAAAAAGTACACGGAATTTTTTATGTAAAGTATAAAAATAAGGCCCGACAACAAATCAGAAAATAAAAATTGGAAAGCTTTTGATTAAGCGAATTCCATTAAAATTTTATCAATCTTATAATAAAATATATTTCTTGGAAAGTGTTTATAATTAACAATTTAATTTTATTCAAATAACTAGGGCTCGGAAGTTTATGTAAATACATGTTTGTTGTCGTTAGCTGGAGAACAATGTTAATAAAATATCTTTTCAAATTGACAAATTTGCAAGAAAATTATATCAATTTTCCCTACACAGGGATGCCGTTATGAACAGCAAAAAGTTAAGTGTATTGTAAACTTCCATCTGTCATTTCGATCTGGCAACTCATTTGTATACGAGTATTAACAGCTGTTCAACAAGACGCCTCCGTATTTTTTTTTAATGGAAAAATTAGAAATTCGTGATGTCAATATTTAGGTAAAAATGGTTTATCGGGACAAGAAATTCATAATTATACGGTGAATGTGTAAGGTGAAAGTGGTACTTCATATGAAACAGACAAAAATTGGGTTGCTGAATTGTAACTTGGTCGTCTATGCATTGAAAATGAACCACGAAATGGACGACTTAAAACTGCAACAACAGCAGAAATAGCTTAAGTATGCACATGATATTCTGTTAGGCGATCGATGAGTGAAATTGCGTGAAATAGATAAAGCCATAATCAAGTCCATTTTATTTTGCATCGAGAATTACAGATGAAAAACCTTTTTTTTAGATACCTTCCGCTTTGGTTAAGCTATTGGAAGTCCACCAAAGAAGACCAAAGGAATTCAATCGGCTGGTTAGGTTATGGCAACGGTCTGCTAGGATTTCAAGGGTATTTTATTGATCGACTATCTTCAAAAAGGTAAACCCATAAATTCAGTATATTTTTGTAACCTTGTGGAACAATTAAATGTGAAGTTTCGAGAAAAACGACCTGGTTTACAACACAAAAGAAAAATATTTTTAATTAAGACAACGCACCAGCACAAAAGCAAAAATTCAAAGAATTAAAGTACGAATTGCTGGACCACCTTTCTTATTGTCCTGATTTAGCTTCCTGTGACTTCTCTACCTGTACCCAAATCTAAAAAAAATTCTTACTGGCAAAAGTTTTACCGCGAATTAATATGCAATTGCAGCTATAAACAATTATTTTACAGAGCTTCAGGATAAAATATTTAAATCATGGGATATAATTGCTAGAAAAGTGATGGACTAAGTGTATTGAAGTTTCAGAAGATTATATTAAAAAAACAAACTTCAATATTAATATTCAATTTTTTTAAAATAAGATCGAATAAAGTTATATTATTTTAAAACAAACTTCATTTAAAAAATCTAACTCTTGTTTTGCATTGTTAAGCTAAGAGCATTTTGAATTGCCCTCGTAATTTAACGTTAAATGACTTTCACCAAAAAAAAAATATGTAGTAAAAAATGCAAAATATACGTTTAAAATATTCACTTAAATGGAAATATGCACTAAAAATCCAAAAATAAACACGAAATCCTAAAGAAATATACACTCAAAATTTTTCGATTTAAAAAAAAAACAGATTTATAACTCGAAAGATTTGGTTTAAAAATGAATTAATTTCAAAAGAAATGTTTAAGAATATGACGACATGGTGTTACTCAGTTTAGCTTAGTGATGTGTTAAGGTTTTCAAACTCTTAATTTTGTTAATTTTTAGTTTAAATCTTAATTTCGGCTTTTAAAATTATACAATAAAAATCAATAAATTATTAAAAAAAAAAAATATGCACTTAATTGTGAAATATGCAACAGCGATTCAAATTTTTTAACTAAAAAAAGTATTTGATCAAAATCGTTTTTGGAGTTCAAACATGCAGTTGCATAAAAGTCGCTGCCATTTTAATGACAAACAACAAGACACTGATAAAAAAAAAAGAGAAAAATATGTGATATTTGAGTAAAAATTTGGAGAACATTAAAACAAACTAAAAATAGACACACATTAGACACCAGTCGTAATTCAGCTTGAAGTCCGTATTAATAAAACGAGGGTTTATAAACCATTTTTTTAATTACTCATTTCAATTGTTTTCATTAAAGTCCAACATTTGGACTTACTTCAGTAGTTTTTTTTTTTTAAATACAAAAATTATAAAAAAAGTTTTTCATTTCTAAAGACTTCGGCCCTATGCTCATTGTAGAAATTTAAAGAAACAAATATATTTGAAAACTTCGGTCTGGAACAGCACACGAGTCTAGAGTAACAAAAAGCTTTTACTAATTTTTTTTTAAATATATATTTTTTTAAATAACCCCCAAGCAGACTGAAAATGCTAAAAAATTAAAATAAAAAAAATAAAAAATCTATTTTATAAACCTTTTATTAAACCGGACCGTCGGCCCAAAATGCTCCAACATAGACAAGAAGACTAAAAGTCAATTAAACACATTTGATATACACATTTTAATACAAAAAAATCACTGAAGTTTCGTTAGAATTCAGGTCAAAAACATTTCCGATTTTAGATGAGCTTGAAATTCTTATACTTTTGGAGCATAGTGTTTAATAAAAAAAAAACATAAGATCTTATCCTTTTTATCGCAAAGAAAAACAGTCCAAACATGCTTTTATAATGGGGTTTTTGCCATTTGCTGTTTTAAATTTTGTTCAAAGACGACAAAAAAGGGGCGCTAAAGTTTAATATTAACAAAAAAATATGTTCCATATTAAAGCCATACACTCGAAAAAATATATATAGAAAATCTAAAGTTTTCAAGTTGACGGTGTGTGTGAGTGTTAAATTGAAAGTTTTGCAATTATTGTGCCATTATATTGGATATAATATTGACTTTGTTTGAGCTACTTAATATAGAGATTGAAACCGTATCAAAGCCGTAATTGCTTTTAAAGGCTTTTATATCAAACTTTAAAGTACACTCAGAAAAAAAAATAAGTATAAAAATTTGTAAACGGGTTTCAATCCCACTTAACTACTGTACTGTACTGGTTTTTAGTAAAAAAGTTATTATTTAGCAAATCTTTTTGCTATTTACAATTTACATATTACAGAGTTTTTACAGAATATTTACTAATTTTTGTTACTAATTTCAGAAATTATTTTACAAATTTTTGAAAGCCAATTTGCTCAAATCAGCAAAAAATTTACTAATTTAAAAAAGTGGATTTTGAAGGAAATATTATTTGTAATTAAAACTTACACCTACAGACTTAAATTGCATTAAAAAAAGTGATCGGAAGTGAATATACTGACTCATGCCTAAAAATAGGACATCGACTTAAAATAGCACTAAAAAGTTTTTTTGGTTCTAAAAATCAGCCCTAAAAATAATTAAAATATTTTACAAAAAGAAATTATAACAAAATGATAAATTCGCTAAAGTTTTTTCAATTTTTAAGTCTTTGATTTTTTTTAATTTTGTCTTAAATATTTTTGGAAAAAAATAAAATAATTTTGAATAAAAAAAAAAAGATAAATTTGAAATTTTGTACTATTAATATTTAGTATTTTTTTTGCTGATTTTAGCAAGCAGCTAATTTTTCTACAAATTTCATTGTACTACACGTCAACAGACATGTGTTGCTAAGATTAGCAAAAAATACCGCTGGGATCAAATTAGCAAAATTTCCCGTTATAACAGCAAAATTTTCTGTTGCCATTACAGACTTTTTTTGGTGAGTGTAAGGATGTTTACGTCGTAAGAATTAGAAACCTTCGGGTTTACAGCCTATTTAAATTTTGAAAAATTTTTGTCTAACTACCATAAATAAAAGAACGAGTTCTTACTCCAAATTATACGATTATTTTTTTGAGTGTAATTATAATTTAGTATAAAGTTTTCTTAAATATACTCTTTATATGTTTTTTTGAGTTTATTTTCCTTTTTTGTAGTGGTCAACAAAAAAATATGATACTTTAAGTTAAGATTTCTATGAAAAACAAGAACACACATTTAAAGAATTCTTGGAATTGTTTAAAATCAAATAAAATATGTATATATTTTCTTCTCTCGTACTCGCAGCGTTAATGTTAAGAAAACATTTTGTTTATAACTTTATTTATTTTTAAAAATTTTATTATGCCACTTACTTGGTGGTCGACGTTTCTAACAAACATCAGCAACAGCAATATTTATACTTTTTTCTTCTTTTTAAATGATGCTACACATTTACGCCTGTTTAACAACAAACAACTTAAATAAAGAGGAAAAAAATGTGGCAACAGCAGAACCGTAAAAATATAACAAAAAAAAAGTGCAAGCTAGAATTGGCACGACCGGCTACAACGAATAGAAATCTTCACACAATTTGCACAAGAAATCTAGACTAAATAAATTGAAGCAAACAAATTTAGGTGTTACAATTGATATTTGACTGTCGCTCATTTGCGAGAAGACCGGCGTAACTAAAAAAAAAAGCAATTTCGAGATAATTGCATTTAAAGTTTTCAATTTAGTAAAATACAAAACAATTTTGGTCGCCATTTAATGAGGGAAAGAGATATCAATATCATTTTTTGATATGTTTTAGATGTGACCCACATTTCTGCATCATTACCTCAAAAATCGTGTTTTTTGAGTTATGCCGGCCTTTTTGCAAATGAGCGATATGTATAAAGCCAAAAATTATTAATAAATTATCGTTTAACTAAAATACAAATATTAAAAATGGTTTTGTTATAATATCCTAGCAAGTGCCAGATCGTTCGGTTGGGCGCCATAATACGCCGTATCACAAACAGAATCACAAACTCACTATACCTACATTTTATATTACAGCGAAGGGGTATAATATTAAAAACACAAATAACCCAATACAAGCGAACAAACACATTATCTTATGGCAATCAGATCTTTGAAGAATTAATTCTTTTTTGAATGAATTTAAATTTAATCAAATTTGATTTTCAACCCTTGAATGATAAAAAAAATCGATTTTAAGCCAGTGAACGGCAAAAAATTGAATTAAAATCAGTAAACAGATTTTTTTTTTATTAAATCACTGAACGGATTTTTTTAAATCACTGAACGGATATTTTTTTAAAAACACTGAACGGAGATATATTATTTTAAATCACAGAAAGGTTTAGTGAAATTTTTGGTTCGCATTGAACGTATTGATAAATTGAACTAATTATTGTTTTTTTTGTTCAATTTATAAAAAATTAACGCATTCCTAGTGATTTTAATTATTTTATTTGATAAAACAAACTATTAAAATTCATTTAATTCTTTGGAAAACAAATCGAACGGAAGCAAATGCGTATATAATCCATTCAATTAAAGGTCTTTGTGGATTCAACTTTTTTCAACTTAAATTTCAATTCAGAATTTAAAAATTGAATTAATGAATTAAATCTTCGATGCTCTGATGACAATGCACACACCTCATAAATATATACATTTTTTTTTTGTTTAGCTGCTACTTTTACTGTTGATTGCCTCAAATTTTTGCAGGCAGGGTATCTTGTATATATTTTGGCAATTATTTTAAATTCAATTAAAATTAATAAACACAAAAAGTGTATTAAAGTCTAAATAAACACTCAAATATAAAATGCATTAAAACAAATTGTTGACATCATTAGTTTTGTGGTGATTTCAAAATCAATTTCAATTTTGTTTAAGGAAAAATAACTCTTTATCTCTTAAAAATCGTTTCATTTTTTAAACTGGTTAATATAAAGATAAAAATAATAATAATTATTTTAATCTTTATCCATAGAATAAAATGAAATTCATCAATTATTTATATCAGTCCGTACGCCAGGTCAATCATAATACCACCACCATGAAAGTGTTAATTTTTAATCAAATATCATGTTTTATTAATCATGTTAAATTACTGAAGATGTGCTAATTTATTAAGTGTATTTGTAAAAATAATATTCAACAATAAATTGAATTTAAAAGTTTTATTATAGTTTGTTGTAAATTATGGCAGGAAAAAGTTAGGGATTGTTAATGGAATATGGGTAGAGAAAAGTTAAGAAAATGAAGCAGATAAGAACAAAGAATTTTATATCTACAACATATTTAAATCAGTATGATTTACTTAAAAAATGTGTTAATTTTTTGTTGCCACAAACGAAATATTGGGAAAAAATTTGCTTGACACACCAATACTATTTTCTCTTTTTAGTAGAAGTGTCATATACACAACGGCCTGACATCCCAAGATTCCCAAATGCAATCTTCGAGTTGACTCTTTCATTTCTATTTTGTTATCCCTGGTTGTGCAGGTGCATAAAAGTTTTGGTTAGCAACAGAAAATGTGTTTATGCGAAGTCGCACACTCATTAAGAATATGCGAGCATATTCATTTTTCAGATATGCTCAGGGTTGGCAGGCAAAACCTTTGAGACAATGATATCGATTTACGACATGTTCAACTGGATACCATTTCCCTTAAAAACCCTTTAACAAAATAATTAAAATACCGTTATCCTTAATAACTCAATTACCGTTGCCATAATAACTAAATTGACATTGGTCTTTAGAACACTGTTACCGAAATAAATGAAATATTGTTATCTTTAAAATACTTTATAAATAAATAAAATACCGTTACCCTTATAAAACAATTGCCCAAATAATTTTTAATAACATCCGTTACCAATAACCGCATCTTTTCGATTGTTAACCCCGTAGAAAACAGATTCGTACTGGCAACAAAATCTTGCCAATCATCAAAGGGTTGAGTTCTGACTACCAAATTTTTGTTCAGATAAACGAAATTATATTCTCAACATCTCAAACTACATTTTTTTTTATTCCAATTGATTTTCTGTTGTTACGAAATAAAAAAAATATTACGAAATAAAAAAAATATTACGAAATAATTTCCAATTATATCTTCGAACCCACGACCCCCGCACTGATAAGCTAGCACGCTACCAACTAGCCTACCGGGGCGCCCAAAAAATTTCGGTAACCACGTCCGAGCAATTTGATTGGCAACAAATTCTGTACTGTTTGATATATCTGTGGTCTTTCCGCATACACCCTGGGCAAAAGATTGGTTGTGCCACACCAAACCATTGAAATTTATTTGTTAAGCATTACAATAAAAATCAAGAACTAGATTTTTAAAATGTCTATTTTTCAATGCACTTAGTCCCTTGATTAAATAATTCTATCATTATTCATGATATGTGCCTCCGTATAAAACAAAATTAATTTAAAAAAATCGCGTAATTTTTTCAATAGAAAGGGGACAATTTCCCTATTAAATTACTTTTTGAAATCCTGAGTAAATTTTTTTTCATTTGAGTAGCCATTTAAATGTTACTACGCGTACCGCTTTTTGGGGCCAGGAAGGCCTCACAGCCCCAAAAACCGAAGATAGAAATCATTTTTTTTAAGTTTTTTTTTTGAGCAACTCCTGCTAATAGGCTTTTTACACTGAACAACATCTTTGTGAAACGCGTAGAAGATGTTGAAAACGTGAAACATGTATTTACATTGGCAACATCTTTCATCTTTCACTTGTTATTTTTTCAGCTGTCAAAAAAATAAAAAAAAGACGTATATTTTTTGTTAAAAATAAAAAAAGGATTTAGAGAAAGCATTAATAATTCGAGTAGTTGTTGCTTTGCAAGAACAAACCCAAATTTTAATGCAGTACATTGAAATATTAAAAAGGTCATTCTGGAAGAAGATGAAGAAGAATTTTTGGAAGACATAAGAATAAAAATCTTACATGTGCCGCTCATTTTATTTTGTTGAATAAATTTTTTTTTTTTATTTTCTGCAATGTCAGTTTGCTAGTGATGCCACAAAAAAAATCGATTTTTTTTTGTAATTTTTTTTAGTGATGACACTTAAAATAACGAAAGATGTAAGATGGAACAAAATGAGAAAGGATCATCTTTTGTAGATGTAGAAAGATGTAGAATTTTTGGACAGTATAATTCTTATGGGAAGATGTTAACATCTTTGCAAATTTTTGAAAGATGCAAGATGTAGCTCAGTGGAAAAATACTTTAAAATACACTTTAGCCAATTCAGCATCCCAATTTTTTACTGTTGCATAAGAAGAAAAACGACTGTCACCGAATTATAATCAGTAAAAAATTTCGACTTTCCTTATATAACCACTAATTTGGTAATGAAAGATTTTGCTGGGTTAATTTATTATAACCATATTGTTTACTTTTCTAATAACAAGACTTCTACTTCAAACAATTCTTCTTCATCCAAAAAAATATTAATGTTTTTATTTTTCCAGTTGCATAAGTTATTAATCGTAGGAAAAAGGAACACTACACCGGGTTCAAGGACTAACAAAAGAATTACTTTTGAAAAATATAAAAATAACTGACAAAATACTGACGGTTAGATTTGAAATACTTATTTATATTGTATATACAACATAAATCATATATAGAAAATTGAGTATGTAATTGTAACATTTGATTGAAATTACTTGTTGAAACGCCACAGGAGGTTGATGGATATTCTTGATAATGTTTGGAGCATTTTCAAATGAAAAATACAATCATAACTGTGACACTAGGAGCAGAGTAGTTAGTAGTAAGAAAAAGGAAAAATCAAGTAGATTTTGATTTGACATTTTGTTTTCAATTCTTTTAATGGCAACATTAATAGCATTTAAGATTAAGTTTGCCTCCATCAACAATCCTGTGGAGAGAAGCTAGAGCTTTTTATAATCAAAAGTATATGTATATGTGTGTCATTGATAATAATTCAAATGTTATATTGAATGTAGTACATAGTATAACGAGGGTTGTGTGAGAAGTTTGAGCATAAAATCTCAATTCCAAATTAAATAAGTATATTAACAACATTGCATTTACCGACCTTGGGTTCAACTCCCAGCGCAAAGACATTTCAAGTATTACAATCGTCAACTTATGACTGGAAATAGCAAACTATTGAAATAAATTTCTGAGCAATTTCAGACTCACGATCACAAACCAAAAATTACGCTTACGCACGATCACATGAGTTAAATTTTCGCTTACGCTCACGAGTTGAATAAAATATTTATTTATTATTTAAACCACTTGAAGTGTTACCATACGAATAAAAGGGATAATTACGAAAAAAAAATCGACTCACGCACGAAATTTGTTTTACCACTAACGCTCACGTAATTTAAATTTTGGCACACGAGAGATTCACGTGAATCACGAAATTTCATTCCTCTATATGGATTTAGTTGTTGCAAGAATAATTTTAACATAACATCCAACAAACCCTCCCTCGCATGTTACAAAATAATATTTATCAATTGTTTTTGCAACATTGTTTCGTTGTTGATCTTAGAAAACAACAACAAAAATTACTATGACATGTACACAGAGAAAAATAATCTTAGTTAAATTAATAATTTTATGATATTTTAATTTAAATGTTTTATTTTTAACAACATTTTTTAATTAAATATGAATCTTATTAAAGTAAATATAATTTTAGTTATAATAAACTTTTTTGCATTTAAATTAATATATTACAATTATACATTTTGTTTTGGCATTTTAAAAATTATTAAAAAGATACACTCACAATATATTTTTCGTTACCGACTGTGGTTTATTTAAAAATACGTAGAGATTATTTTTAAATGAAGAATCAATTCAGAAATTAATCAAAAATACATCGAAATATATTTTTTAACTATTTGAATCAGTCATTAAAAAAATAAACTATAAAAAACTACAGATTTTCAGTAGTAGTTGATATTTTCTGTTTAATGTAACATTTTAAGTTTTCTGTTTCTAAAAATAGAAATTCAAATAATTCCTTTTTGTTTTTTTTTATCTAAATAGTTTGTATAAATACAAAATTACTTCAATAAAAATCACAAAAAATTATTCAAATATGCATACACACATAGAAAACCAAAATATATACATCTGTGTGTGTTGTATTTTGTTTGTTTTGTTTCCAAACAAATAAATCAAAAACTTTTAATTTGAAAAACAAAACCACAAAAATCGTTTTTTTCTAACGTTTTGTTAGTTAAAAATTGATGGTTATTTTAACGACTTTCGCTTGTTTTTACTACTTTTGTCGATTATTAAAGAATGATTGAAAATAAACAACAAAATGAACTGAATATAATGAAAAATCATTAGTCCTCTTTTTGATTGTATTTTCAAATAATTTAATAAGTATTTTAGATTGTTTTTAACGAAATTATATTGCGAGTGTTTTTAAATTCAAAATAAAACAAACTTAGTTTGATTTTACAACTGTTTCTATTCAATTTATGTTGCTTATGCTAGATTAAAAATAAAATTAATTTTTCTGTGTGTAATTATTTAACTTGTTGATGTCGTGTGTTGGTCACATGTAGTGATATATCACATACATTCACTTACACATGACGACAACATGTTGTCCTTTGCCGTTAAAAGTTTTATCTCAACAAGATTTAAAGACGTTAAAAAAATAAAAGAAGAAAAAATAGCAAATTTCAATTAAAAACTCATGGTTACTG
The DNA here is from genome assembly GCA_949748255.1 of Eustalomyia histrio. NCBI lineage: Eukaryota > Metazoa > Arthropoda > Insecta > Diptera > Anthomyiidae > Eustalomyia > Eustalomyia histrio. The sequence continues at coordinate 152,387,884 of OX456526.1, forward strand.
TGTGACTGAGTGACTGAGTGACTATTACTCTCGTACATTTCGTGGACTGTTTAATGTTGCAAATCATTCAAATAAATCTTATAAATTTGTACAGTTATTCACCGCAATATCTTTCGCAGTTCTTGATGTTGTTGCTGCATGTGTGTGAGTGTGTGTATAAAAAGATATTCATTGTGTTGTTTGTTTTATAACAACATTTTGCGGTAGTTTTCTTATATTTTTGCAATTTGTGTGTTTTATTTTTTTAGATTTTATTTCTTCTTGTATTTGTTATGTGTAGTTTCCTAATGCCATCTTAGCTGTCAGTCTATCAATTTGTGCAGTTTGTCTTTTCTGTATGTATTTTTTAATTTGTTTTTGCTGTAGTTTACTGCTTCCTCTATGGGTTTCCTCTTTTCTGCTTTAAAGTTTCAACGAAAAAAGTTCTTGTTTATGTTGTTCTATCTTGTAGTATTCTTAACCGGTTAACTGATTTTGCCGCATATGTTGCGGCTGGCGAAAAAACTAAAAGCTAACTTTACACAAGATTCGTGTTTAAAGCATAGTAAGTTGTTCGGGTTTCACGTGAAAAAAAAAACTGTTATAAAATTTTATTATTAGACTCTTTGTTCAGAAGTTAAGGTAAATTATATAAAGTTTGTTTTGCATTTTCAAAAATTATTTAATCAGTTAAAAGGTTAATGTGACATTTTATCGGTGATGCTAAATCTGCAAAAAAAAAAAACTAAAAGCGTTGAAGATAAGTGAAATCAGAAATGCTGCAGCACAAGAGTTCAACGTGATTCTACCTTAGCATTGAATCGAATAAAAATTTATTATAACTTGAACCGAATAAAAACTTCTTATAGCAGCACGATTGTAGGCCTATATAAATCCCATCATACACAAGTCGTTCTAAACAGTGTCAAAAAAAAGAGTGTTTGAGTAGGCCAAATCTATTTCTTGATTTTACAACAAGTTATACTAGAATATCTTATATTAAGATCTTTCCAGAAAATTCCAATGAACCTAACATATTGTTACGAAAATTCGTTTCATTAATTTCCATCAACCCGAAGAAACAGAAATACCCATATGGCAGCTCTAAAGTATAAATTAGGTCTGTCTGGCAGCTCTTCAACACCAGCAAGTTCAACAGTAGCAAAGGCCTGAACCTTCTAGACAATCCTAGATACCCCTCGACAAAAACGTTTTATTTAGTTGAACAAATGTACAAATTTGAAAAAAAACCAAAATCTTTAGAAAACGATAGCCCCTACCAAGTCGGGTCTTAATTTCCCCAAGTTTTTAAAAATTTTGAAAAGATTTATATAAAATTCTGATCTGGAAAATATTAAAAATTAGCAAAGATTTTTCAAATTTATTAAAAAATGGTCTATATTCACTGCACAGAGAAAATAGATTCGTGCTGGCAACCGAATTTGTAGCCAATCGAATGGTTTGGTTGTGGTAACTGAAACCTGAAAACCAATTGAGACATGAGTAATTTAACTGTGAAAGAAGTATTTCCGTTGCCTCAATAACATTTCGGTTGTCACAAACAAAAGATGCGGTTGCTGCAACTGAACAAATACGTGTACAAATGCGGTTATTCTGACTGCAAATACGGCCATTCTGATCAAATATACAATTAAATTAAAATTTCAGTAGAACCAACCGTATTGTGGATTGTATTGATTATAGAAGCAACGAATTTTAGACGAAATTTGTTTTTTTAATAAAATATTTAAATTCAAAATTAGCCATCAAAACTTAAGTGTTTGGGCTGATATATTCCCAGTTCAATTCCCGTAAAAGGTAAACATTTAAAAAACATATTTTTGTCGCCGGCCATACATTAATTAAATAAAAGAACTAAATTGACATCTCAGAATTTAGTTCTAAGATGGACTCGTACTTCATAGTTTGTAGTTAATATGGTAACTGCATATGGGCGTGTGTTTGTGTGTTGCTGTATAAACTTAGTATATAGTCCATGTGTGTGTGTGTGAGTGTGTGTGTAACTATCTCTGTAGTGTGTTTTTAATGTAGTTTGTATGGTTAAGTTTGTTTATGTTTTATTTCCCGCAATAAATTTAAAGTTATATACTTAACGCTATGTTGTTGTTGTTATTCTTTATACATACACCCAAGCAACAACAATAACAACAATAGCATTTGAAGCATATACATTTATATTTTAGCATTAGATGTTTATAAAGTTGTTGTTGTAGTTTTTTTTTTGTTATATCAAGATTGTGCATATTATATAAAAATTGCTTCTTTTTATTTGTGTTTTTTGAGAGCGAGAGCAGAATGATGCTATTATTTGTTCGTCTTGTTATATTAATCTTGGTTTTTATTTTAGAGTTTAATACACAACTAGACAGATAAACTACTGCGAAGCAAGCTTGCCAGATACATACTTTTTAACGTTATGCCCAAACAAATTAAAAAAAATCCAAATTTTAGTTAATTAGATTTCAAATTATTTATTTAGTTAACCAAAATTAACTTTATAAACAAATATATCGTACAATTTAAATAAACAAAAATATTGATACGAACCAATTTTGGAAAACAGTAAAAATCGGAATTTATATTTGTATATAGAAAATATCGCAGAATATAAGGACTTCAATAAAGAAATTCTCTAGTTTTTCCGCTCAATTTGAAACAATTTTTTATTTTTAATTTTTCTAATTTTAAAACATTTTTTTCTTTGAAAACATTTTAAATTAATAGAAATTTTTCTAAAGAATTCTTTGGTCCATTATTTACAGTTTTTTTTTTAAATCTACAGATTACAGGCACTATTTTCTACAATTAATATGACCATATATTCCAAATTTTTATTTGTTAAAAAAATAGGAAAAAAAAAATGCCAAAATCACAAAAATTTTCTTAAAATAAATGTTGAAAAAAAAGTACGCGATAATGTTTAATATAATAATTAATGATTGAATATACTAGTATTATTAATGTTTGAATATACTAGTATTACTGAAAACCTCTTAAAAAAAGTCAGCAAGAAATTGACGAAATGTCGAGAAAAATATGCTATTAAATTATTTTATCTACATTAATCCACATGAGGCCCGATTAGCTCAAATAAAAAACAAAACAAAATTTATTGTTGTTTTGACATTAATTTCGGATTATTATGAGTGTACCATTTTTATACCAATCTTTAAAAAAGACGCGAACTTTAAAGATTTAAATTATCCCCAAAAATATCACCCTATATATTATTAAAACCCCACAAAAAAAAAACTCAGTCTGGCAAGCCTTATACGAAGAAAAATTCAAGCGACCCATCAGAGATTTCGGTTTTATGTGATTTTGTTTTTGTCGTTGCTTTAAAAACGACTTTGTTTTCTTGCTGTAGCTTAGAATTTATAGTGGGTTTTTAATTTGCAGTTTGTTATTTAAATTAAGATTTGTTACTGTAAAATATTATACATTTTAATGAAAAGGAGAGTAAACTATGTTGATGATTTCCCCATAGAACAAGGGATACTTTTATGGCACTTATAACATATATTATATACATGTTTGACCCAAGTGGATTTTTTTATAAAACATAAATTATTTAAAGAACAACAAATAATTTACAAAAACCACCATTAATAGTACGTTTAGACAGAGAGTAATTAAAATTTAATACAGGGAGTAAGATTCGTGCTTTGCGAATTCACATAGACCTTGAAAAAGATAAATCTTTATTGAATCAATTCGCGAAAAAAAAATTAATTATTTTTGGAAATCAGCAAATTGATTCAATATTTTATAAATTAATTCATTAAATCAGATTTAGAATCATAATTGATTAATCAATTTCATTTCAATCGTTTTCTTTTTTTGTTTTGATTCAATTGAATCAAATTATTTTAAACATAATTCTGGTTTTAATTCGCGAATTAAAAAAATATTGGTTTGATTTTCTAATTAAAACAAAAAAAAATTACTTTGAGGTAAAAAAAAATATGCTTGGGAAAATAAATTTGTATTATCGGAGTGTGTAAACACAGAATAAAATTACAAAATTCTGTTTGTAATATTGAACATCTTCCATAGAACATTATTGTAAATACAAAAAACTTTTTGTTATTCTTTTGTAACTTCAGTTTTTATTTTGAAAAAAATTTTATATGAATAGTAACAATTTACAACATTTCAAACAAAAAATTGTTAGAAAACGAATATGAATTTTAACAAATATTTTTAATTACTTATAATTTTGTGATACTTTTTATGTGTATATAAATTAATAAAAAATTTTCACCCTGTAGCTTTTGTATAAAATTTCCATAATACACTTCGAATCTTTTCTATCGAAGGGTACACTTTGTCGAGCTTTGCAAAAGTTTTGCGCTATTTCGCTTAGTTTCCGAGATATTCGCGATTTTATGGCAATTTTTTAAAATGGCCGTTATCTCGAAAGCTATGAGATATATGTCAAAACTAACAAAATTGTTGCTCTAACTAATATACAGCGATAATAAAACTAGCCAAGGTCTGGAAGACATACCGAGGAATCTATTTTTATGAAACAGCCACAGGGTGACCCAAAGTTCAATTACAATGAGAAAATCCCAAGCATGGTTAACAAACAAAAATATAAATAAATCGTGATTTAAAAAAAATATATATTTTAATTTGCAAATCAAATAATATAACATATTTTCAATTCGAGAATAAAAATATTTTTTTTTATTTGCGAATTAAATCAAAATTGATTTGATTCTTTGATTTAAAATTGAAAGAATTATTTGATACAATTTAATTCTTTCAATAGAATAAAAATTGAATCATGGTAGTAAATAATTCAATCAGAAAAATGAATTCGCGAATTAATTCGTCAAAATTTTAGTCAGATTTGAAAATTGATTTAAGGAATTATGAATTTAAAGATCTAAATTCACCTCGCTCTTTAAAATAAAAAAATTATAACGGTTTTAAGCATTAGAAATAATGTAAGGTTAAATAATCTTTGCCGCTATTGATTTTTTTTGTGATAAGAGAATAGCTATCAATGCGGATTGGTAGTTCATTTATGTTTAATAAATTTTTTCGCTAGGAAAAACGGCAGTTTTTTTAAATACCGTTACCCAGAGAATTCATAGTCAAACCAAATATTTTATTAAATTTTTTCTGTATGTAATTATTTTTAAATTTTTGAAAAGGAATATTGAAAAATTATGTATTTAGCTGAGGTAATCAAAAAATAAAAAATTATCAACGAAAAGCTTTCCCACACCTTTTTGGAAACTTTTAAGTAAATAAAAAAATATATAAACTTATGTTACGTTTTATTTTACAATTTTTTTTTTTTTTTTATTTTTTAATAAATTTTAACTTGAATATGAATACAAAAAAAACAAAAATTTCTGCTGATTCTTAAAGGTGATTGACATTTTTAGTAAAAAAAACATATTGACAGCAAATGAAAATGCAATTTTGTTTTCAAAATAAACATAATTACACAAACATTAAAGTTAAAAATTCATTCAATATATTTTATTTTTAAATATCAATATAATTTTAATACAATTTTTTACACACTATGATCAACAAACTTATTTTAATGACACAGGTCGACAAAATTTGAATAAAGTAAATACCCTGCAACTAGAGTATAGTATTCGAAAGATTGGAAGTGCGCTGAAACCGAATTGTACCTCAAAATTTCTCCATTAGATTTTCGAGGTATAATATTGTAAAGTTTAAAAATAAAAACACTTTATTTTCGCTATATTTAGAATGGACGTTTATTAAAGTGATTAAGTCATCTGAAAGCGGTTTTAGAAGAAAAAGTAGGACTTTAAGACTCTAGTGAAATAAAAGCAAAATGTATCGAAAAAAGTATTTTTTACGTTAATAGCGAAAATGGCATACCAACACTTAAAAAAAATAAAAAGTTAAAATAACAGAAGATACCATTAAAAATAAATTTAATTTAAAACCCGGTCAACTTACTTTTCATTAAAATCATATTTATTTTAAATGTTATTTAAACAACTGACGCATCAGTCAAAATAAATGATTATTCAGTTAAAAATAAATTTTAAAATTTTGGATTTTTCTCAATGAATTTTTTGAAACACACAGCAAACAAAAATTTTAATTTGTAATAACTGTTACGGAATAAACCACAAGTTTCCGTTTTATGGTTAAATTTTTATTAATTTTTTACAAATAAAAAAATAAATAAAACTGAAAATCGGCAAATGACGGTAAATCATTTTGAACAAATCGTCAGCTTATTATTGGTTTGGCTCATATGACAAAAAGTCGTTATCGAGAAGAACAATAAAGAAGATTTACATTTACATCAAATTTGACACTGGATATCTCAAATATGATACTAGATATCAAGAAACGGGGTTTGGAATCAGAAATAAATATATATTTGAAGAATAAGCTAATGTTCCATTATGTTTAACTTAACTGAAAACTTTTTTGATACGCGATGTTATAATGTTCCGAATAAAGCGAAAATCCGTTTTTTAATTTAAGGTTTAGATATCTCGAAAGCCTAATATGATGGAGGAATTTCAAAGTCAGATTCAGCGCAAAAACCACAAATTTGCCATTTTAAATGTCAGGAAGTAGCTAACTGACCATTGTCTGGGTTTTAAAAAAAATATATATATTATTAATTTTTGATTATAATCCTTGCAGTTTTATTGTTGCTGGGTGTTTTTGCTGTGACAGTTGTTATTACTTTACGGTAACTTAATCGTTGTTGTTAACCAAAATTCCTAGAATTTTGTGTTGGCTAAAATTGAAAAGTCACATTAAAATTGCTTCTTTTTTGTTTTGTTCGGTGTTTTTTTTTTCTTTTTTTTTTTGTCAACAACAAAGAATTTAATTTTTTTTATTATAATATTTTTGTGTAATAGGATATCCTATTAAAGGTACGGTATACTCAAGATGGTTTTAACAAATACTCATATCAACAGTAAAATGTTGACTAATACACGTTTCAATATGTGTTTAATCAAAATAAAGGTTTTAGAAAACAATAGGGTAACATGGGGTAAAGTGGTAAGGTGTCTCAAATAACTGTATCTGCCTACGAATAATTTTTTTTATTTATTTTTATATAGGGGTTAGTGGTTATTCGATTAATCGAGCAATTTTGTAAAATAATTGTTCGAATAATTTTGTAGGGTTAATCAAAATTAGTATAAAAAAGTATACAAAACTTTTTCAAAAATATGTTTTTAAAGGTTGATAGAACATAGAAGTATTCATAATATCCTCTAGAAAAAGATATTTCGAAAGATTCAAAGTTTATTAAAATGCACTTTTAAAAGTAAAATTAAGAAATCTACAAATAAATTGTTTCCAAGAGGGTTCTTAGTCACACTTAATATTTAATGGGACTCAAATAACTTTTCAAACATATAATCACTTCAGAAGCCAATTGAGTCAACTCTCAGAAAAAATTTTAACAAAATTAATCAAATTTTTTTTCAAAACCCCCCTGAAAAATATTTACTAAAATCAAATAAAGGGACGATAAGACGTATAACTAGAGTAGAAGTTAATCCTCAACAAAATTTCTCTCTTTATTTACGTTTTTAATATGATAAGTTACCCGATCTGAATGTATTATAGACGTAAATGTAGGTCTGACTAAACCAGCCTTCACTTAATAAAATGTAAAACGTAGAAGAAAGACCAGCGGTGAGATGAGATTCCGATTTGGCTTAAATTTTAATATCTAATAGAGGGCACAGAAAAACTAAGAATGTAAGGTAGAGCAGGACTGCATTTCCCAATGCTTTTACGATGTGTGAAATACGGAAACAGGGTGCTGGGGCCCACTCTTCTACATAGAGGATTTTATTTAAAACAGGCCCTATAGAACTACATATAAAATTATTTATTTATTTTATTTATTAATCATATAATTACAAATTATATCGTAATACCCTAACCGAGTACTAGCAACAAAGGCCTTCGGCTCGTTGTAGCAAAAACAGCCCAGAGCCTCTGGTGGGAATTGAACCCAGGACCCCCGCACTGATAAGCTAGCACGCTACCAACTAGCCTACCGGGGCGCAACAATACAATGTATTGTTTGCACGTGGATAAGATAGTTCTTACACTTTCATAAGATTACTTTAACTGAAATAAATCCCCAGTAAATTGAAACAATTTTATGAGAAAAACAAAAAACCGCATGCACAGCAACACGTGTTTGGGGTTGTGAAATTTTCCAAGTGAAGCTAGTGGAAATTTTAAGTGTTTCGCAGAATAAAATGCGAAAAATAAACAAGAATAATGCTAATTTAAAATGAAATTAAGTGTTGTTTTTGTATTTACGCATCCATTATTATTGTCAACATTACAAAGTAAATGTTTAAATATCAGTAAAACAATTGATTACAAGACAAATGCAAATGAAAAACATACAATTTTTAAAACTCCAATTCATTACACATCTTCGCTAAAACCAGACACCTTCCAGGTGTTTAATAACAACAAAAAAAATACATCAAATTATAACAACACCTACGCTTTTCTAGAAAGTGGCTTTAATAAATGCAATTGAGTTTAAAAAATACCTAAACTTTTAAAAGAAACAAATGAAAACAAATCCAAAAAAATAAAATATATTATATTATTTGATAAGAGTCAACGTTTTTTTGTTTTACTTTAAAAAAAAAAGAGAATCGAAGCAAGAATTAAAACAATTTAAATTTACTTAGTATATTTTGTACAAATCAGCATCGTTATTAGGGTGACCATCTTCAATTGATTTGTAGAGTCCAACCAAAAATTTATTTTTGGCAAAAGAAAACCTGTTTCGGCAAACTAGTTTTTGTCAAAACTGTAATTTTATAAAATTTTTTATATATACATATATTTTTTTCTCTGTGCTGACTTTAAAATCTTTTTTAAAAAGTCAAAAAAGAAAGGCTCCTTTTAGATTTTTAGTTAGGAAATTATAGTAAAATTCTGTGCAAACAACTTGTAGTGCAGTGTTATTTATTGTAAGGATTTTTCAGTAAAACTACAAAAACTGTTAAACAAACTTTTCAAGATTTCGCTAGGAAATTATGAATTTCCAGAAAAACTTAGCCTCTAGCAAGGGTTTTACAAAGTCAAACATGTATACATTCACATCACATTCACATCACAATCACTTGCGCTACAACCCTTGCTAGAGGCTAAATGTTTCTGTAAATCTAAGAATTTCGTAGTCTCGACTAAAAATTTTTTTGTAGTTGCACCATTTGTTGGCATCATGGGTGGCTAAAAATTTGGTAGTTTGTTCATCCTGGTTTAAGGGCCTTGCTTAAACAATGTTCTTAACTCATATGTCTACTGTTAGCGCAATAGCGGCCATGACATTTTTTTTTAATTTGATGCCAAATTTTTGTGAAGGAGGTTGATGGGAAGTCCCGAATATAAATGCGGCGGAAAATATTTTATTTTTTATTTTGTTAGTTTAGGCCGTAATTTAAAGGGTAAAAGGGAAGGTTTATTAAACATTGTTTAAGCCCTGTCTCCACAATATGGTCCTACATTCGGGTCCTAACAAGTTCGCATTTTTTCACAGCACGCGGCGAAACAAAAAGTTTAACGGAATCCGCGTGATAACATAGTTTGTGAATTATAGCATTTTGAGTAAAACAACTTTTGTTATTGTGAAAAAATGGATAGAAAGAAATTTCGCGTGTTGATAAAATATTGCTTTTTGAAGGGAAAAAATACAGTTGAAGCAAAAACTTGGATTGATGACGAGTTTCCAGACACTGCACCAGGAAAATCAACCATCAAGGGTTGGTAGGCTAAGTTTAGACGTGGTGAAATGAGCACCGAAGACGGTGAACGCAGTGGACGCCCAAAAGAGGTTGTTACGAACGAAAACATCAAAAAAATCCACAAAATGATTACGAATGACCGTAAATTGAAATTGAATGAAATAGCAGGTACTCTAAAGATATCATCTGAACGTGTACATCATATCATTCACGAATATTTGCGTATGAGAAAACTCTGTGCAAAGTGGGTGACCAAAAACAAGTCATTGAAAACGAAGGCGAAAATCCATGAATTGGGCTTCGAATTGCTTCCGCATCCACCGTTTTCTCCAGATCTGGCCCCCAGCGACTTTTTCCTGTTCTCAGATCTCAAAAGAAATTTTCGTCGAATGAAGAGGTGATCGCCGAAACTGAGGCCTATTTTGAAGCAAAGGACAAATCGTACTACAAAAATGGTATCGAAAAGTTGGAGGGTCGCTATAATCAGTGTATCACCCCTTAAAGAGAACAATGATGAATAAAAAAAAACGAATTTTGCCAAAAAAAAATTGTGTTTTGGTATGGTTGGCCGGGGACTTTTCAATTGACCTGTTATGTTATCTCTGAACGGGATTGGGTTGAAATATAAAAAATATGGTTACCCACATTACTAAAAAAATAGTGTTGCCATAGCGGCGGAATTTCCGCTAGATGTAGCGATTTTTAAGATAAATGGAGGGATTTTTTTGACAAAAAAAAACTTCAGGTAGGTTTTTTGACGAGAAAAATTTTCATTTAACATTATTCTTTTTTATTCCTAAAATTGCATTTTTTTATGGGTTTTCAATGAGCAGTTTCAAAGCTTTTAATTAAAATTATCAGTGTGTTTGCCCAAAACATTTTAAAGTTTTAGCCTTATAGTGAAGTTTTTATATTAATAGTGAAGTTTTATGTATTTTTTTCTGGTTCGACATCAAAGAAAATTTTTTATTTTCACAAAGTACAGTTAGCCATTAACTGAGACTTCAATCAACTAGTTTAGAAAGCAAAGAGCATGCAATCCTCTTAGTTATTGAAAAAATAGATAAATAAAATATGGCTGCATATAGAAAATTTAAATTTTTTGCGGCTTTTAACTAATAAATTTATATTTTTATATTTTTACTGAGAGTTTAAGTGATATTTATGATAATTTTAAGCATAAAATTATCAATTCACTTTTAACAGAAAAATAGATCGTTTTCTATTTGAAGGTACAAGTTGTTAACATAGGGTAAGAGAATTAAATAGCCACATTTGTTGTTTACCATTAAAGACATTTTATTTAACTTTTGGTTAAATTTTCCGTGAACATACAGTAACTGGGCTTTAATCAGAAATTGAACTTTTAAGCAGTTTGTGTGGATTTTTAACACCAATACTGCAGGTTTCTACAAAAACTTTTGGCAACACTGCTTAATGAAAATTAAAAAGCAGGCAGTAAGTAGCTGGCACAAAAAACAACAGGCATGAATGACAGAGTACCAAAACAAACCATTTAAAATAATTTCGTTTTTTGGGGGAAAACGTCAGCATCTACATTGTATGAAAAAAATCGATGAACATTGACCTTGCCATAGGTCCTTAACACCAAACATCGTATGAAAAAAAAAAAAGAAACAATAACACAAACACTACAGAATTCGTATATGTTTATTACGCGGAGACAAGAAAACTTTTGCTGCCGAAATTTTTGCCGAAAAATGAGAGTTAAGAAACCAAATAAAAACCCCCCATCCACCCAAACCAGGTACATATGCATGAATATTCTGTTAAAAGGTGGGTGTTTATTTATTTTTTTTGTTTCAACGCATGTACCAAACGTAGTATACAGTCGTGTTAAATCCCCAGTTAGTTGTTAGGCTAGACATTGGAGAGATGTAAAATACATTTGGATGGTTGTGTTGTTGATTGGTAATGTTGTAGCGGGTCAGCAGGTTAAGTGATAATAATGATTGCTCATTTTGTTGTAATAACAAGTCATAAAATATATTTATAAATAACAAAAACTTGTAATGGGTCTTAAAGGCACACACGAAATGAAAAATGCCATAATCTGCGGTATTATTAATTTTACTAAATTTCTAGAAATAACCGAATTATATACTTATTGCTGCAGGAGTTCTTTCTTAAAGGGTTAATAACTTACACGTATGGTAGGCAAGCACTAACTCTAAAATACCGATTAAAACCCTTTCAAAGCAATCTAACAAATATAATTTAAATTACCATTAACCAAAAAATGTAACGAAATAAATTTAAATTTTCTACTTCGTACTTCCAAAAATTTCAAAAATTTAAATTTTAGGTTTTATTGATACCGTTGCTGTTTACACAGTCCGTGAAGTTGCCAAAAAAATATCAAAAAAGAACAATCGTTGGCCTTATAATACCACTAACAAAATAACTTAAAATACCATAAAACCTTAAATAACTAAACAAAATATCTTTAAATAATGTTAACTCTAAAATAGAGTAACGAAGTAACTAAATATACCGTTAAACTTCAAAAAATTCAGCGAAATAATTTTCAATACCCCTAACTGACTCAATGACTCAAAATCGCCCAGCCCATAACGCTGGAGTTAATAAATTTTAATTTATTGAAAAGATTCCTCGTCCGGCGAAGACATTCGATAAGACGGGATTTTTGGAAACCATTTAAAAGATGTGTACCTTGAAGTATGGCTAACCCACTTGTAAGAAATTCCAACGGGAAGGGACATAATTTTGTAAAAGAGGTGAAAGTCTCACACTTGACGGTTTTCACAAACCTGATGTGTTTCTTAACGTATTTAACTGACAAGACGGAATTTTTGAACTCTCTACGGGGAGGGACAAAAGGTGAAAGTCTCAACTCTGGAGGGCCTATCTAAAACCCTTTGGTTAGAAATATGAAAGTTAGTGTCAAAAAATGGAACAAGCAACGAGTGAAAATTTTGACGAGGGGAACGAAATCACATGAAAAGCATTACGAATAGAATTGAAATACCAGACGACGTGTGGAACTGAAACTCTGGACAAGTATGTGTCTTTTTGAAATTGTTTAACCATTTTTTGAACTTAGAAGATTTCATAAATATCAGTTCAGGATTTTATTTTGAACCTATTTAATAGTAAAACAATGACATGGACGAATTCTTCTCGTCTTTACTGAATGCCTCAAAATCGAAGAATCTAAAAAAAAATTCAAAATCTATAGAATTTGTATGAAAAGTTATTGGTTGCAGAATCTAAAAAACATATAATTTTCTTGCAAAATCGCATTTCAATTGATTTATATAAACTTTAATATGTCTGGATCAATTACTCTTGTTTTGGCAAATGAAAATGTGGTACAAATCAACACCTTTAGATAATTAATGACATGCCAAAGAACACAATACCAAAAGTTGTCAAAATATACTAAATCAAATAAGAAACACGTGCTTTGCAACGTGAACAACATCACTATTTTTTCATATTTTGGTATATTGCTGATGATAGACAGAGACTGTGGAGATAAAGCAATTATTTTGTAAAATAGCTGCAGGATAATTATATAAGATGACTGTCAAACTTATTTTTTTGGAAAAGTTTTCCATAAATTTAAACATATTTATGCAATTACAGTGCGATATTTGATAAACCAACTAATAGAAATTGAAACAGTTGCAAAAGGCTTTAAATGTACGAATATCCTTACAAGTCCTTTATAGAAATAATTTAATTTAGTTTCACAAATAGTGCTTTTAAGACTGCACTAGTTGGATGTTGATGTAGCCAGCCAAGATTTGTCACCTTCAAACTTATTCTAGAGAATTTTTTGAGGTACAGGTATTAATTCTGCGTAATGGATATAGAACAGTTTTTTGTGTCCGTGTTTTTTTTTTAAATTGACACGATCGAAACTAGTTCCAAGAAGCCCTTAAATAGCACAAACCCCTTAAGTAGATCGGTTTTATAACAGATACTGAAAAATTTTCAAAAACTATTAGTTCAAACTTGCAAAAATATATTTTATATAAAAAAAGTGTAGTGCAGAATAATTTTATTTATTTATATCAGTACAAAGAAACTTCATGGCTTTAATGTTCATTGAATATTTTAGAATAGTATTTCGGTGAAAAATATACAAAATAAACGAAGAAATCTTAATCCGAAAATAGGAAGTGTTGCACATTTAATTTATATGAAGTTTAAATCTCAACTTTTCCATGTTTTTAAAATGCTCCTTGAAGCTGCTTTAGAAATAGTATGAGATTTTTGAAACTAATCTAGAAGTCATTTCTAAATCACGAGTCACCGAAACACATTAAAGATTTGAAATATGACCCCATTAGGTTCTAGTTCTGCACCATTACTAGTTTCAGGGACAAATCGATGCCAGAATTTTAAATTGTTCTCAAACGTGTAAATACATTAAAAATTTCCTGCATGATACTGTATTTTTCTGGTTAACCCGGGCTATTATAGATTCAAAAACTATCACATTCCAGTAGTTTAATTTCAATAACTGTTATTTATACATTAATAATTGTTGTGGAAGTTTTTACAACACTGTTTTTGCACAAATACAACACTGTTTGAAACAGCTGTAAACAGATGATTTTACAAGAGAAATTTTCAATGTAGAAAATTATATCAAAATAAGCAAAAATTTTATAAAAACTTTTTAATAAAAAAAAAAAATAGTTAACCTGATTACAATGAATAAAATTATTACAATTTTATTGGAAACACAAGAACTCGAAAAACCATTATAAAATATTCGTAAAAATTATGGTCAGAGACCATATTTAAATTTTCTATCTCTTTCTACCAATAAAATAAACTCTTTCAAATTCCTTTTCACAATCTTATTAAGACAATTATTTATGAAAAATTGATGGCTTACCTATAATATTGTTAAATTAGTAATTATTTTTTTATTTTAAAGAATTTTTTTCTTAAAGTTTTATAACACTATTTCACTTAAATTGTTTCGTCTTTTTCTTGTTGTTTTTGTATTGGTGGCAGGTACTTTTTGTGTGAGTGTGTGCTGTGTGGTTCGTCTATTTTACTTTACACTTTTTTTCTTATAAGCCTGCAATTTTTATTATATATTATTTCAGTTTTAGAAAATTATTTTTATAAATTTAACACTTTTATATTTTTAAACATTTTTTCCTTCATATGTTTATAGTTTTAACAATAATTTTAACAAAGTTTTTATTGCACTTTAACACTTGTACGTCGTTAACAAAAATTATTTCTTTTTTGCACTTGAGAACATTTTTTTGTTGTTTTCCGTTTTTCGAAGAGATAATATAAATGTCATAACAAGTTTATATTTACATCACCAGTTGGCGCTGCAATAGGCAATTATCGAAAAATCAGAGTTGCCAGCAGAATAATGTTGAACTTTCGCGGGAGACTGGATAGTTCCCTTGTAAGTGCACAAACCAATTTAAACATATTTAACAAAAGAAATAATTTTTGTTAATTATTTTTAAAATAAACTTAAATAAAAAATTTCTTTAAAATAAAAATATTTAATGAGAAAGTTATTTAATTTTAACATTAGAAATTATTTAAACTATATATTTTTTGAGCCCAAAATTTAGTCGACTTCTTATTAGCTTATTATATGCCAAATAAGCAAATTCTAGGACTTTTTTTAAATTGTATTAAACACTAAATATATTAATTTTATTAACTATATCTAATTCAATTTTCAGGTTGTAAAGAGCAATATTAAAAATCACGATGCTATCAGAAAGACAACAAAAACACACTGATAGTGTTGGAAAAATCTTATTAGATATTTAGTGTTGCCAAATTTATGGCAGAACAACAAGTGTTGAATTTTTTGAATGATAATTGCTTGTCGCTACACCCAAAAAAAAAAAAAAAGCGTAAAATCGCATAAATATATCTTTAAGTTAAGCTATATTTTACCTGCTTGCGAAAACCATACAGAATTTAAAAAATGTTCGTCTTTCTCCACAATAAAAATAAAATAATTTCAAATACAATTTTTAAAAATTGACAATACATTTAGTTTAGCTTTTCAAATAATTTAGTGCACAAAACACGTACAAAAAAATTGCGTTGTCAACTTTTAAAATTTAAATATGTTTAAAATATATTAGTTTAGTCTAAATTTAACATTTTTAATCCAAATTTTCGAATTTTAAACAAATAAAGAAAATCAAATCCTGCATTACCGACTAACTGCTGTACTGCTTAATTTGGTTTTGACCACAGACGTTTGAACTTTTTTATACATTTTTTAGAACGTTTACCAACACTTTCAATTAAAATCAACAACAAAACTTTTTTTGCGTGTGTGTAAAAAGAAAAACAAAGAAATGGCACAATAAAAGAAAACCGGAAGATACCAAAAATAGTCAAAATTGCAAAATTTAGAAATTTATCCAAAATATAATATTTAAAACCCCACAAATAGTGTTTAAAAGACTGCAACAAATTGATACAATTTGTTGAAAGACAAGCAACGAATAAAACAATTGCATCGAAAATAAATGGCTTCCACTAGCAAATTTAGCACATGGTTAAATGCCAAACTCCAAGAACTGAATACCGATGAATCTGTTTTTGGTTCATACATTTTGGGCATTTTGGAAGGTGATGAAACACAAGAAGAAAAGCATGAGGCTTTGGAAGGAATTTTAGGTGAAATATTGGTAAGTGGAGGCGGCAAAACGAAGGTGGTGTTGTAGAAACGGTATAAGGCACCATTTTTTTTGGCTGGTTTTCATTTTTAAAAGACTTGTAGGACTTTTTTTTTATACTTTAAAAATACTTGTAATAAAAATTTAAGAAATTTTTATTAAATATCCAGCAAAAACCGGCGGCTTAAAGTTTAACGAAATGGCTCAACTCAGCTTGTCCACATTATTTGATAACCAAAATTATATCAATATTGAAGCCATTTTGGTAAACCTTTTCCTTGTTCCAAACCAGCAAACAAAAAATTGTAGCTCAAATTTTTGCAATTATGAAAATTTAATTATTTTAATGGTTGTTTTCAGACTGAAAATATTCACGAGGTCATACAAAGCATATTAAATAAATGGTTGGAATGTAGTGCCAAATCAGCTGAACCACCAAAAAAAGGTTTAGATGAAAAGGTCGAAGAACAATTGGCCAAATTATTAGAGAACACTAAAGTACAATCAATTGTTAAAGAGCGCCAATATACGGAAGAAGAAAAACGTATACGAGAACAGATATTGGCGCAATACTCACAGGTAAGTTGAAAAAAAAACTATTGTTTTGATCAACTTTTACCTGTGTCTCTTTAATGTGCTATCAGACTGAAGTCTCTGAGGAAGAATATGACGCCGGCCAATCTGATGAAGAACCCGAAAAGCATAGTGCCAGTAAAGCTAGCAGTTCTGGTCTAGAACGTAATACGAATTTCTCCGATGTTGTTGCTTTACAAAAAGAAAAACGGGAACAAGCCCGTCTAGATTCGGCAGCCAAAAAACAAAAAGATAAAGAAGATCGCGAAAAACAGAAACAAATGCGTGAAGAGAAAAAAGAAAAACGTAAAACTGTTAAGGGTGAACGTAGACGGTAGCAAGTAGGCAAGAATGGAATGAAAACTTATTTTAACATTCTTTCTCTATCCTCAACTGTCTCCTATTTTCTGTAGAATGTATTAAATAATAATTTTTTTTTAAATAAATTTATATTGTGTTAAACATAGTTTACAAGGTGGCAATCAGTGAATATATTTTAGAAAAAAATCATTTAAAAAAAAAAATAAACATTCAATTCAACGACTTTTATATTCATCTAAAATTGAGTGATGAATTGATATTGAAAATATTTTGAATTGTTTAAAAAATTTGTATTTTTAAGATTCTTCTATGATAAAAATATAAATATTATCAGCCATATGCATAAACATTTAGTAGATTCTTATAATAGCCTAATAACGAAAATTTGTTGTTATTTTACATGTTAATTTGATTTATAAAAATCAACAGAATGTATATGCATATGACAGTATGTCTTTGGACTTTCTAAGTTACATTTTCCTAGAAAAAAAATTTAAGATTCTTAAACAATTTTCACTTTTGATAGAATAAATTTCTTGTGATCTGAAAATTTGAGAATTTTTTTATATGCTTGGTTTAAGTTTACGAAAATGTTTCCAAATAAAAACTGGAAGTTTTGTAATCAGTCTGAAAGTCGGCTCATTTGGAAAGTTTTATTTTTTGTATTCACAAATTACAGCGAATGTAAAACTAGTAAATTGTACAAGGTAAAGGAACAGTCATTATGTCATAGAATTTGCCTATATACTTAAAGAACCAAGTCTTAAAATTCACTAGTTTTCCAATAATTTTTTTGACATTTCTGTCAATATAATGAAGCATTTGTTTATGGTAAAATGTTCCAGAAACATCTTCTAAATAATTTCATAAAATTTTAATATGAAAAATTTTTTTGGAATCAAAAAATTCTTTCACTAAAGACAAATGTCCTAAGAAATAATGAACGGATATATTTAATATATAGTTCAGAATAGCAGTTGAAAAAAAGAAGACTAATGTACCTTTAAAACTATTTGCTTTGTGATTCATTTGGTTGTTAGAAAATATTTTAAAAAAATTCTAACTCTGGTTGTTTTAAATTTTCGACTTTCAAATACAATACAAGTATAAAATTGAAAGCTTAAAAAAAAATTTAATTACGTATTTTGGAACGAATAATAACAAACAACCATTATTGTCATTACAATTTATTTACCACCTCCCGTAAAACGTTATCTCTTAACAAAAAACCTCAACCTAGAAATGAAATCAACAGAGTTCAGTTAAACAAATTTTTGGTAATTTTTTTATTTGCAATAATGCTGGTGACGAAATACCCAGATAATATTTGCATTCTAGAGACTCCACAAATACAGTAAAGGGGAAATATTTAGAAAAAAAGCAAACTTGAAGTTTATATATTCGTTACGCTCGCTCTATGAACTATAATTTTGATTTATTGGATTATTAAATTAATGGTTAAGAGATACAGATACAGAGCAATGAAGTGTCATCTAGTTCATAGTTTTATTTTGTAATAAATTCTCAAATCAATTTACAACAAACTTAAATAGCAACTTTTGTTTTTTTCTTTCTCGAAATCTTATTCAAAGTGCAACATATTTTCATTGGAAATTTAAATATTAAACATAATGAAAGGTAGTATAACATAATTAAATGTTCAAGATGACAACATGTTTTATAAATCTTTCCTAAGTATTTGCTCTAAACTGTAACTTTATACCAATTTATTTTAATATTTAAATCATCAGCGAACACCAAATTTTAAGCAGTTGTATAACTTTTGTAAAACAGTCAACAAGTTGTAATTTTTCTAAATTTGTATTAAAAAGTAAATTGTTCCTAAAATGAAATTCAATTACATACTTTTTATAATTGTGGTAACCTTTGGTTGTCTCCTGAAAATTTCTGAAGCCTCTCCCATATTACAAGCTACTGAAACTACAAATTTAGTGAAGCAATTGGTATGTTTTTCTTAAAAAAAGAAAACTTTATAGGTAAATTTATACAATTTTGTTTGTTTTAGTCTGCTAATGGTGGTGTAGCAGCGACTCAATGTAAAGCTGATGGTGGTGCTTGTGATAGGTCGGAGCAGTGTTGCAATCAACGTTGTCATTTTTATGCTCACAAATGTGTGCATAAATAAATAAAAAAACCCTACAAGTGAATGATATAAAGTAATTGTTTTTGTTTTAATCCTTAAATATCCTAGTGCGTCAAAAAGAGTTATTCAGATCTCACGTAGAAAACATAATTTACTACAATTTTTTGCCTTCAATTTTTTTTGTTCAGGGAACGATTTTGAAGCGAGAAGGATGTAAATAAAGAAACCTTCGTATAGAAAACATATTTTACTTCAAACTTGTTTTGTTCAGCGAAAGATTTTGAAGCGAGAAGGATGTAAAAAGAGAAACCTTCGTATATTTTTGAAAAAAGTTAACTTTTTAAAACAGAAAACTATTTAAATACATCAAAAATAAAAGTATTTACGCTCTAGCAATCATTATTTGATAACAACAAGGTAAAGTCTCTATTTGCTGTTAAATGAGTTCAAAAATTTACTCACTCAGGACACGTTTTACGAATATATCACTAATTAAAAAAATAGACAATTAAGTAGATAAGAAGTCCACATCCCAGGGAAAACTTGTTTTATATTTCTAGCCCAAGAATTCTTTGGCATGAAGCTAATGTGGATATTTTTTCCTCTTTTTGTCCCTAATCTCAAAAATTTTTAAAAATCCTTTCGTAGTGGAGCCTAGCAGATGGGCTCGAAGATTAAGGCGGAACTTCCCCCTATTTATTTCCATTTTTACTACGTTATCATCTGATATTCCAAAAAGTTTCTCATCCGTTAATTAGTCCAGTGAAGGAAATTGGATTTTGATGAGAAATTTTTTTGTACAACTCACACTTAAAAAAAATTGGCCAAGTGAATTCGGAACCAATTCCTCAAAAACCTATATTCTTCCCAAATACCATATTTTCCCACAAATTATTATGTTAAAACCAAATTGATACTATTAAAATATGAGCTTTTATCGCATTTAAGACCACTGGAACTGGTTAACCTAGATGGACTTTAACAAAAAATATATCTAGAATGTCACAAAAAAATTTTATCCCGAAAACTACAATGTCAAAAATATAAAACCCGAAAAATTTAGCAGTCGTTTAAGCTGTCATACCTTAACAGTGCCTCCGCCCAAAATTAAGGGTCGACTAGGTGGTCTGTTGCCTATATTATAGTGTAGTAAAAAATTACCTTAAATTTGCCTGCACATACATGCAATGTACCAACGACGCCATGTTGCAAAAAAATTACACTTTTTCATTTAATAATACTGATATAATTTAAACTAATAGCTGCTTTGAAAGTTAATCAAATTTACTTTTTTTTACAAATTATTTAAACTTGGTATTTTCTTTTGACCAACAAATTCTTATTAGAAAAAAAATTCACAAATCTGATTTCTGTAAATTAACACTGCACCACTGATTATTATATATAAAATTATATTAAATAGCAACAAAAAGTTTGAGCTTATTATATTAAATTAAACACAAAATACTTTTGTTTAAATAATTAAATTATATTAAATTTAACACAACTTTTGTTTAAATGAATTTTGCACGTGTTTAGTAGAAAAAACTAACCGCCGCGATTATACCAGAACAACGAGTAAAAACAATGTAGTCAATGTAGTCGTCTGCAGACTTAAAAACCGTCAGAAAAAACGCTGGAAAAAAACACTAGATATTACCGTTATTCAAAATTCTAGATTTATTGCTAATAAAAATTAATTTCAATGCTAAGGAAATTTAAAGTTTAAGTGCAACAGTTGTTAAAAGAATTGATTTTTTTTTTATATTTTTTTATTAGGATTATTAATAATGAAACTAGCAAGTGTCATATAGGCTTTTGATTTGTATTGATTGCCCAAAACACTAATGTCTAAAACTAAAAGTGTCGTATATGCTTTAATAAAAGATATATTTTTATATAAAACAACAATTTCAGAAAAAAAGAAATTATTTAACCCGAAAACTTAGCAGCCGCCAACCTTCAGAAGTTTAGGCCGCCATACCTTAATTAGAAATACCACCGCCCTCAATTTAGGGTCGACTTGGTAGTGTGTTGCCGATTATAGTACAATAAAAAAAATTACCTTAAATTTGCCATGCACAGCCATGCAATGTACCAGCGACGCCATATTGCAAAAAAATTACACTTTTTTTATTAAATAATACTAATATAATTTAAACTAATAGCTGCTTTGAAAGTAAATCAAAATTACTTTTACAAATTATTTAAGCTTAGTATTTTACTTTTTTTTAACAAACTTTAACCAAAAAATTCTTATTAGAAAAATGAATGCAAAAATATTCCCAAATTTGATTTTGCTAAATTTACACTTTAACACTTATTATTTCATATAAAATTATATTAAATAACAGCAAACACTTTGACCTTATTAAATTATATTAAATTTAACACTAAACACTTTTGTAGTAATAAATTTTTCACGTGTTAGTTTAGTAGAAAAAATTAACCGCCGCGATCTTACCAGGACGAGAAAGAAAAACATTGTGGTCAAAAGTCGTCTTGCAGAAACCAGCAGTGTTGTCTTTAAGAACTGCCAGAAAAATCGCTGAAAAACTACAACGTAAAGCTGCATTTACATTACACTCGTAATCTAATTTAAACTGGATTTCGAGTATTTGGCATGTTACCTCCTGCATACTATTAGATTTCAAGCCCATTGTTAATGCAGTTTTACTAAAAATGTTAGATTTGTTAATAAAAATTAAGTTTAATACTAAACGAATTTAGAGTTTAAGTGCTACCGTAGTTAAAAATAATCTTTATTTAAAATTTTTTGTGGTTTAAACTTTAAAAAAAAGTTCAAAATATTTACAAAAAATTGTTATCACAATTTTCGTAAATAAAATTTTATTTTCTTTTATTTTGTTCACAAAAAAAAAAACGAAAATTTTAATGACGGTAATTTTAATGCCTATATTGTGTAAAAACTTTGAAATTTTGTTTAAATTACAATAAATTTAAAAAAATCATTATACTTAACAACGGTGGAACTTTAACAAGATATGTAGCATTTCTAATATCGTTGATATCAATAGTATTTCCAGCGAAGCACCACGAAATTTAGCAAGTTTTATACGGGCTTAAGCATATATGACTCTTGCTAGTTTCTAGATTCTAGTTTTTTTTGCCATCAATGCAAGTTATATCAATGACGGTTACTATTTTTTATATGGTTGAACTCTGCATACATTACATTTCACATAAGTTGGTTTAACCACTCATCTAATTAGTATTATTAATACTGAAACTACCTAATATTGATTTTAATTATTTTAACAAGAAATCTAACATTTTTAGTAACGTTAATATCAAGTGGCTTTTCTAGCGCTTTTTTCCGGCGGTTTTTAAGAACAATTCTGGTGGTTTCTGTAAAACGACTTTTGACTACATTGTATTTATTCGTCAATCATTGCATCAGTATTTATCTATCAGTTAGATCGCGGCGGTTAATATTTTCTTACAAAACTAAAAAGTGCAATAATTAAGTTAAATAAGTGTGTTTTGTGTTAAATTAAATATAATTAAAAGAGCTCAAAGTGTTTGCTCCAATTTAATATAATTTTATATATAATAATCAGTGTTAAAGTGTTAGTTTACCGAAATCAGATTTGTGAATATGTTTTCATTCATTTTTCTAATAAGAATTTCTTGGTCAAAGTTTGTTAAAACAAATATTAAGTTTAAATAATTTCTAAAAGGAAAATTGATTTAGTTTCAAAGCAGCTATTAGTTTAAATTATATCAGTAGTATTTAATAGAAAAAGTTGTATTTTTTTGCAATATGGCGTTGGTACATTGCATGTATGTTTAAGGCAAATTCAAGGTAATTTTTTTATTGCACTATAATCGGCAGCACACCACCAAGTCGACCCTAAATTGTGGGCGGTGGTATTTCTAATTAAGGTTTGGCGGCTTAAACGTCAGAAGGTCGGTAGCTGCTAAGTTTTCGGATTAAATATTATAAATATATAAAAATATATTATTTATAAAACCCTATACGACAGTTTCAAGTTTCTGGACATTAGTTTTTGGCCCATCAATGCAAATCATAAGCCTATATGACACTTGCTAGTTTCACTATTAAAATTCCTAATTAAAAATTTAAAAAAAATCATCCTATTTAACAATGGTAGCACTTAAATTTTAAATTCCATTAGTATTCAACTTAATTTTTATCAGCAAGAAATCTAGCATTTTTAAAACGTTGATATCAAGTGGAACGTTTTTTTCTGGCGGTTTTTAAGGACAATTGTGCGGATTTCTGCAGACGACTTTTGACTACATTGTATTTGTTCATCAATCATTGCATCAGTATTTATCTATCAGTCAGATCGCGGCGGTTAATATTTTCTTACAAAACTAAAAAGTGCAACAATTAAGTTAAATAAATAAGTTTTGTGTTAAATTGAATATAATTAAAAGAGCTCAAAGTGTTTGCTCCAATTTAATATAATTTTATATATAATAATCAGTGTTAAAGTGTTAGTTTACCGAAATCAGATTTGTGAATATTTTTTCATTCATTTTTCTAATAAGAATTTCTTGGTCACAGCTTGTTAAAGAAAATATTAAGTTTAAATAATTTCTAAAAGGAAAATTGATTTAGTTTCAAAGCATCAGTAGTATTTAATAAAAAAAAGTTGTAATTTTTTTTTGCAATATGGCGTCGTTGGTACATTGCATGTATGTTCAAGGCAAATTCAAGGTAATTTTTTTATTGCACTATAATGGGCAACAAATCACCAAGTCGACCCTAAATTATGGGCGGTGGCATCTCTAATTAAGGTATGGCGGCTTTAGCTTCCGAAGGTCGGCGGATTTTAAGTTTTCGGATTAAATATTTTTTTTATGAAATTGTATTTTTTTCAAAAATGTTAAAGCCTATAGGACACTTGCTACCTTCTAATTTTTTGGAAATCATAAACATGATACCAGCTAGTTTTAGTATTAATAATCCTAAAGCCAGTATGGCAGTACATGTATTTTGTGTTGGATTTATAAATTACCAGCAATGTAAATCACAATGATTGTGAAGAGAATAACTGAGTAACTGCCAAATGGATGTCGGTAAGGCAGCGCTCCCATTTGATTTACATTGCTGTCAATATCAATCTAATACAAAATAAATGTAGCTTTAGCAAAAAAGATCACAACGCGCCGGCGATTTTTTTAAGACGGTCGGCTTGGTATTTTATTATCGGGTAAATTTTTGCTTAGACTTTTCTACTTAAATTTTTAATGTAGGTGTGTTTATATGGCAAACTTTCAAAGTTGTTTTATTTCATTATCATGTAAATTTGACATAAGCCATAGTTTAGTGTTAACGCTTATCGTAAGTAATTCCAAATTTGTATGGGAATGTCAGAAGGCAACGTCGATAGCCTTACCGACTTTAATTTGACAGAATGCTGTTTTCTATATGGCTTAACTCTTCATAATCATTTTTTCAAATAATTTGGCTTGAACTCTTTTCAAATTATGATAATTAAATACTCAAACCAGCAAGTGTCATATAGGATTGACACTGTGTCAGCTATTTTCTTTTTATTGTTCAGAACTACTTAGTTTGAAAGAAGATTTGAGGTTAGAAAAACTATTGAAAATAGATTTTTACTTTTCATATTTTTTCTAATTTTTCATAAAATTTTCAAGGCATAAAAACCTATAAATTTAAATGTCCGTTACTTACATCTAAAACTCCCCAAAAATACAACAGTGTGCTTTAATTTTTCTACTCCTAAAATTCTGCAACGATGTTTTTTTTTAAGTTTATTTGCAAAGTCCGGTGTTTTACATATTGTATTAAGTGTTATTATTATTTTTTGCAAATATAAATAAAATTATAACATAAATTTATGATAAAAAATCAATAAAATCATTAGTGATAGCCATTTAATATTTTTTTTGTGTCTATTCATTAAAATTTCACACCTAAAGGTGGTACAAAAACAATGTAAAAAATTGCAAATCATTGGAGTCTCGTCTTGTGTAGTGAAGCCTTAAATTTTTGTTAGTTTTGTCTTTTTGGCGGTTTTTCTATTATTGTTGTTAGTGTTTTTGCTAGTAAAATTAATATTTAGAATGTGAAAATTTTCAATATAAATAAAATGAGCATTTGGTTAAAAATTCAGCAATTAAATTATAGAAAAAAGCATTAAAATATAAAGAAAAATGTATAAATATAAATAAAATGGGCATTTAGTTCATTATATAGCAATTAAATGAAAGAAAATGCATTAAAATATAAAGAAAATGTATAAAATGTATAAAAAAATCAACGGCCTTTACTTCAGTATGAAAAAAGTGCAGTGATTATAATAAAGTCTGGTGTTATATTAAGTAATAACAGGATGGTGCTGTATCAATATGTTGTCAAGGTAAGTCATTTGAACAATAGTTTATAAAAAAAAACTCTCTTTGTTAAAACAACTTATTCGACGGCACAATGTGGAATTTTCGTGTTGTACATTAATTTTCGGACAAATGTTGGTAAAGTTTCAAATGGTTTAATATCTTCAGCTTCATCCAATCAACTACAACATGGCCATCCTTTAAATGATCTTCTTCTAAATGTTCATTTCTAATTGCAACATCATTATAAGTATTTTCACAAAACTCACGATTATTTTGTATAAAATAAAATCCCAAAGTGCTAAAGTCTTGTGCTTCAGTGGAATATAAAACCATGTCAACATTGCTTGAAATTGACTAAATCTTAATTGGTCATCTGATTTTTTAGTTGTCCTAACATATTTTATTACTTTACAAGGAATATTTTTTAACTAACTGTTCCAAACTGGTTTCAGACTCGTTTAATACTTAAGTAAACCAAAAGTTTCCTTAAGAAATTTTGTTGACTGAAGTTAACCGGTCGTAGGCCGGGCAAAATTTCGATCCTTAGTAAAATTCAAACCTACATGAAAGCGGAAAAGCAAGCCAACTTAATATAAATTTGTATTGGCTGTTAATTGTTCAATTTTTTCAGATATTTCAGCTAAAAATCCGTAGGATAACTGCAAAGTTTATAGAGTTCTAATGAAATGGGTTTATTTTGAAAATCCATAAATTCAATTATAATTTTTATTTTCAAAACCAACATTCAATTTCACCCATCCTTTTGGTAAAACACAATAATTAAGTTTATGGTCTTGTTTTTTAAGACTCATAGGCCTTGAGCTGAGGAGGTTTATATTACTTTAATCTAGAAAGATTTTTCCATTAACTTCTGTTTTTTTGCAAAATCTTTTAATTCATTAAAATTATGCTAACCAAAATATTAATTTTTACGTTTGATAATTTCTAAACGCCTTTTTGGCAAGGAGGAACTATTTACTAATAAACTCAGTTTACGCAACGGAGCAATTATTGCGAGATAAATTGCCGGCAATAAATAGTTGAAAAATCCAGTAGTAACACAAAAAAAGATAACAAATATAATCAAATATATATCTTGGTTGTAGACGGGAGGGAAATTAAAAAACAGTTTTGGTTTTTCTAAATAAAATTTTGTTAAAAAAATACTTTCAAAAATATTTGTTTTGTGTGTCATTTCATTACCATTTGATTATATTTTCTAAAAAAAATATAAATACAAACTATTCATAATTATCATCATTACAAGTATTTGCCACCACCTGTTTAAACATTATTCCTTAAACCATTTACGACCACAGGCAAAAAATAGAGTAAATAAGGTGATTTATGGAAAAGTTTTGAGGCAACAAAAATGTAGGTCCACTACAAAAGAATAATTTTTGACGAGCGAAACTAGACTGCAAGGAGGGAGATTTACGGAGCCATTTTTTTTACTCTTCGACCGAAAATAGTCATCAAATTGCAGTTATTTAGCCAAGCGCAATGAGCGCCAAGAAGGTGGTTTATAGAGCCAATAAATTTTTTACATAACTATTGGGCCAGAGATCACGAAATTTGAGAAAAATTTGAAATTGCTTCGTCGGAAATTGTAGGGTCGTCCAAGGGTTAAAAAAAGAAGTAAAATATCAACAAAACTTATAAAATTTTTTTTGTTGCAATTTTTAAACCATAAGTTAGTGACGAAATACACAGAATAATATTAGCTTTCTAAGATTTACAGTTAAAGTAAAATAATTAGCAGCAATTAAAATTTTGTTTATAATTATTAAAACCCGAATTTAAAAAAGGTTTGATGGAACGTTCAAATAGAAAAAATATGCTAAAATCTATCAATATCACTAAAATAAAAACCCCTGATTTAATGTTTTAATTCTGGAGCAATGTTCCATACAATGGAATAATTAAAATGCTTCCATGCAACACGGCGACCTACCACCGATGATATACATAATAAATTATGTATTATAAATTTCCTGGTTAAAACCATTTTTTCTCATCAGATTTCTATTATTAACAAATAATGTTAACAAATGTTGTTCTTAATCGATTCTAGTACTTCTCTTATTCAAAATATTTCATTACCGCATTTTTATTTGTATTAGTTTCAATTTATGAGTACGCTTTTTAACTTTATTCAATGTGATTTTAAATAAAACACAGATTATAGTAATTTTATCTTTAACAAATTTCGAAAAACAAGCTTTATGCCGAATACATTTATAAGCTTAAAGTAATAAACAAAATGGACCGTAATGTTAATTTGTGTAATAGTAAATATTATCGACACATTTTATAAAACGTTTCTAATAATTTGCTCTAAACTGTTTTCATATCGAATTTTTTTAATATTTAAATCATCAGCGAATAGAACTTCTACAGCAGTTTTTTAAATCCTGTGAAGCTGTCAACAAGTTGTATAATTCTTTAATTTTGCTTTTTGTGAGAAAGAACATTTTTTAAAAAATGAAATTCAATAACATCTTTTTTATTATTGTGGTGATCTTTGGCTGTTTCCTGAAAATTTCCAAAGCCTTACCACAAATTGAAAATTCAGATTTTGTGTTTCCAGAGGTATGTTTTTGTTTTAAAACTCTTGTCCATATAGATAATTTTCAATAATTGTCTGTTTTTTTAGGATGTAGAATATAATTCAAATATTGTATTTCCAGAGGTATGCTTTTTTTAAATAATACTCTTTTATAGATAATTTTCAACAATTTTTGTGTCTTTTAGAATTTAGAAAGTGGTTCAAATTTTATGTCTCCAGAGGTATGTTTTTCTATAAAAAAAAACTCTTTTATGGATAATTTTCAACAAATTTTTTGTGTTTTAGGAGGCGGAGAGACATGAAATAGAGGCTCAAATTTTCGGTTTTTCCAGATTTCCAGCAGTATGTTTTTCTTTAAAAAACTTTTATTTAGACAATTTTCAAAAATCTTTTGCGTTTTAGAATAATAATGGTGAAGCAGCAGCTTCTTCTGGTGGTGCTGCAGAACGTCAGTGTGTACCTCTTGGTGGTCCTTGTAACGTAGGAGATGAATGCTGCAACTATCGTTGTAATTTTTATGCTCATAAATGTGTGACTTAATAAATTAAACTCTGAGTGAATAATGTAAAGAATATTTTTGTTTTATTTCAATAAAAAATTTCCTCAAAAAAATATAAAAAGACTTTTTGGTCCTAAAAAA
Organism: Eustalomyia histrio; assembly: GCA_949748255.1. NCBI lineage: Eukaryota > Metazoa > Arthropoda > Insecta > Diptera > Anthomyiidae > Eustalomyia > Eustalomyia histrio. The sequence goes on from OX456526.1 coordinate 152,416,883, forward strand.
TCTTAAGAACTCTTTGTTTACACTTTACTAAGAAAAATACAAACATTTTGAAAACTCTCATACAGAAAGACGTAAAGTTTCTTAAGACCTTTTTCTGTAGAAACCACATCCGCATTTTACAAACTTTTTCTTAAAATGTTGTATAAAAATGTAAAATAAATTATAAATAGTTTATAGTTGGTACGAATGTACCTTTTTCTATATATTGGCAATTAAAAAAAAAATCTTTAGCTTTTATAGGTTTGACTCACTGCTCATTTCTGAAAAAAATTTACTTAGGAATGGATTATACGAGTATATATTGTAAATATACTCCTTCTCATTCCGAAACCCGTTTCTTGATATGTTGTATCATATCTTAGATATTTAGCATGGTTTTAGTTCTGCATCCGTTATTTTAATAGTTACTAAGCATTAGGTTGCTGCAAACACCAATGTTTGGCATATACATCAAATATTGTATAAAAAAACTTCATTATTGGTTTGCAGCAAATTTTCATACAAAAATTAAGAAATATATTTCAGTATTACTTTGCTGCATTGCCATAACAACGAATGTAGATCAAAACAAAAGAGAGAACTGCTTTTAGGCGCACGTAAAAGTATGGATATGCAGCAAATATAGATTTTTTTGTAAATGCTTTATAAATTATGTCTTATTGTAGTTTCGTCCAAAATACAAACCGCTATCAATGGTAAAAATACAAAAAAAAAATATTTATTATATAGATTTAAAAAAAATTAACGTAAACCTTTTTTATCGTTTTTCTCGATACCGGCCTAAAAAAAATCCAATTTTTGTATGCCAAATATAAAAGAATTTTTGGATTTTAAAATTTTTTGGTGCCTTTTTAAATTTGTTTTTATTTAAATTTGCAAAAATATTCTATAAAATATATTTAATATTACAAACATAATTTTGTAATTTTTTTTGTATATGATCAAAATCGAATTTAAACTAGATTTCCAAAGTGATGTAAATGGAGTTTAAAAGAAACAATTTCAAATTCCTTCCATTATTACGAAGACTAAATTATTTATTCTGAATTTTTTATTTAAAAAATACAAACCAGCTGATTTATTAGCAGCAGGTGTTGATTTGACAGTTTTACCATTTTACCCGGACAAAAAGTAAAATTACTCTCTCATGAAGGCTCTCATTTACCCATTTTTTACAATAAACTCTTTTTGGTAAGATAGGGTTCCCGCGGAATTACAAAAACAGTCTTAGTTTTTCTAAACATAATTTTGTCAAAAAAAAAAAAAAAAATACTTTCGAAAATATTTGTTTTGCGTGTCATTTAATTACCATTTTAGTTTGATTATATTGTCCAAAAATATAAAAACAAATTATCCACAATTATCATCATTGCAACTATTTGCCACCAACTGTTTAAACATTATCTATTAACCCGTTCACGACCACAGGCTAATATGCTTCCCCAAGGGGTTTAGAAATTTGCGTGGTAAAAGATAGAGTAAATAAGGTGATGGGTAAAAAAAAAAAAGAATAATTTTTGACCCGCGAAACTAGTGTGCAGGGAGAGGGCTTACGGATCTAATTTTTGTAACATAGCTACTATTTTGTTGTAGATTACAATAAAAGATAATTAATATTGCTTCGACCGAATATAATTGTCGAATGGCGCTTATTTTGCTAATCGCAATGAGGACCAAGAAGGAGGGGTAGAGAGCCAATTTTTTTTTAATAAATATTGGTTACAAAATTTGAGAAAAATTTAAAATTGCTTCGGAGGAAATTGTATGGTCGTCAAAGGGTTAACAAAAGAAGTAAAATATCAACAAAATTTGGTTATACAAGTTTGTTTTTAATTTTTTTTAGCCATAAGCTAGTGACGAAATACATGGAATAATATAAGCTTTCTAAGATTTAATAAGTACAGTTAAAGTAAAATAATTAGCAGCAATTAATATTTTGTTTATAATTATTAAAACCCAAAATTAAATTCAATTAAAAAAGTTAAAAAAAAACGATCAAATTTTCCATTCCATGGAATATATAAATGCTTCCATGCAACACAGAGTGCCATATCACCGATGACATTCATAATAAATTATAATGTTTTTAATCAATTGCAATTATTTTTTTTTTTTGATAAATTTGATTTTAGTATTTCTTTAATTCAAAATATTTAATTATGGTTACGCTATATAACTTTCTTTAATGTGATTTTGAATTTAACGATATTAGATATAGAAACACAGCTTATAGTAATTTTATCTTTAACAAATTTTGAAAAAAAATAAGCTATTCAATTATATTTTTCCTCTGCTTCTCAATTTTCTATAAATTGAATAATAGTGCAACGTACATTTAGGAGCTTATAAACAAATTGGACCATCGACACATTTTATAAAACGTTGCTAATAATTTTCTTAGAACTGTTTTCATATCGATTTTTTTTTAATATTTAAATCATCAGCGATGAGTACTTCTACAGCAGTTTCACAAATCCTGTGAAGCTGTCAACAAGTTGTATAATTCTTTAATTTTGCTTTTTGTTAGAAAAGACATATTTTAAAAAATGAAATTCAATTGCATCTTTTTTATTATTGTGGTGATCTTTGGCTGTCTCCTGACAATTTCCCAAGCCTCCCCATTATCTGAAGACTTAGATTTTTCCAGATTTCCAAAGGTATATTTTTCTTTGAAAACTCTTATATAGAAAATTTTCAACAGTTTTGTGTATTTTAGGAATCGGATAGTGATGAAAGTGGTTTAGATTTTGTGTTTCCAGAGGTATGTTTAAAAAAAAAACTCATATAGATAATTTTGACTTTTTTTTGTGTGTTTTAGGATTTAGAAAGTGATTCAGATTTTGTGTTTCCAGAGGTATATTTTTATTTTAAAACTCTTGTCCATATAGATAATTTTCAATAAATGTTTGTTTTTTTAGGATGTAGAATATAATTCAAATATTGTGTTTCCAGAGGTATGCTTTTTTTAAAATACTACTCTTTTATAGATAATTTTTAACAATTTTTGTGTCTTTTAGGATTTAGAAAATGGTTCAAATTTTATGTCGCCAGAGGTATGTTTTTCTATAAAAAAAAAACTCTTTTATGGATAATTTTCAACAAATTTTGTGTGTTTCAGGAGGCGGAGAGACATGAAATAGAGGCTCAAATTTTCGGTTTTTCCAGATTTCCAGCAGTATGTTTTTCTTTAAAAAACTTTTATTTAGACAATTTTCAAAAATCTTTTGCGTTTTAGAATAACAATGGTGAAGCAGCAGCTTCTTCTGGTGGTGCTGCAGAACGTCAGTGTGTACCTCTTGGTGGTCTTTGTTACAGAGCAGATGATTGCTGCAACAATCGTTGTAATTCTTATGCTTATAAATGTGTGACTTAATAAATTAAACTATGAGTGAATAATGTAAAGCCTATTTTTGTTTTATTTCAATGAAGACAATTTTATCTGAATTAAAAAAAATCAAAGAACTTACATTTTACTAAAAGTAAAATCCAAATATTTTGACAACTCTCGTACAGAAAAACGAAAAGACCTTCGCATTTTGAAAACTTACATGCCTCCAAAAAATTGAATTTTTACAACTCCTCAACCATTTTTCATATAAATATTAGATTTGGTTTGATTTTGTTTGGTTCACCCCCCAAATCCCGTTTCTCATCATTTTGACTTTTTCATTAATTTTATTTTTTCTCAAAAATCGCTAGATTCAATAAATTTCATATAGAGGAAACAAAAATGTTTTATAAAAATTTAAAATAAATTATAAATAAAGGGTTTTCTAATAAAGGCGGGTAGATGATATCGTAGAGACACGTAGCGCTATCCTGCTGGAAATACATGTCTACGTGGATGTGGATGCATTGGCACCTGATGTACCTTCTATGGTCTGGCGTCGTCCCATATACGGCAATTTTTGCTTGTTAACATAGCCATTTATACAAAAATGCATCTTGTCGCTAAAGATGATTTTTCAATTCTTTTAATTATTCTTTTTTAATTTTTTTTAATAAACAATAGATTAGATAGATATATGTATTGGTAATTAAAAAAAAATCGTTAGCTATTTATTGGTTTGGCTCGCTGACCATTTCTGAAAAAATTGTCTTAGGAATGGATTATATATATGTATTGTAAATATGCCCTTTCTCATTACAAAACTCGTTTCTCTATATACCCTGTAGGAAATGTTGATAGTGAAACTGTACTGATTTACTATTGACTTTGTCACCAATACTATTGACTAATTATGCCCCAGCCAACGCTTTCTGGTGTAGACAGTTAACATGTGCGTGTCATTGCGAATCTACACAACTATTGACTAGGTGTTGACATTGGAACCAGAGATTCACTAGTACATTTTAGTAATTTTAGTCTACACTTTTGGAACTTTTTACTAGATTTCCACACTAGGAAGGAAATACGATTAAACAGGTGCATTTATTTTGTTAAATTAGATATTTTTTTTATAAATTTTATTAAAGTAAAAAAAAAAATTCGTGCAAATTTAATTTTGGAGTAGAAAAATCTTCAAAAGACTGCATAAAATCATCCACAGGCTCCGCAAAATCTTCATCATGCTCCACAAAATATGTGGAGTTGCAACTTTTACTAAAAATTGTTGCCTCTTTCTTGTTGTTTTTATTTTTATACAAAATTTATTGTTTTTTTTTCACAAGTTTTTTGTAATTTCTTTTGCTCATTACCCATCTAAAAATCGAAATATATATGACCATACATGATCATACATGGGCCTGTATTGATCATACATGGGCATACATGGTCATATATATACAGCAAATTTTTATACAGAAATAAAAAAATATATTTCAGTATTACTTTGCTGCATTGCCATAACAAAGAATGTAGATCAAAACAAAAGAGAGAACTGCTCTTAGGCGCACATAAAAGTATGGATGTGCAGTAAATATAGTCAAATTCTACAAACAATATTACTATGCAGCACAAAACAAGATTTTTTTTAAATGCTTTATAAATTATGACTTATTCTAACATATATGTATATAAATAAATTAAAATCTATAGTTTTGTTCAAAATACATGTCGCTATCAATGGTAAAAATTAAAAAAATATTTATTATATAAATTTAAGAAAAATTAACGTAAACCTTTTTTTTATAATTTTTCTCGATACCGATTTTTTCTTTTAAAATACGAAAAAAAAATTTACAATATTTTGTATGCCAAATATAAAAGAATTTTTGGTGCCTTTTAAAAAAATTTTTTATTTGTATTTACAAAATGTTCTATGAAATTTATTTGATATAACCAACAGAATTTTGTAAAATTTTTCTGTGTAGATTTCAAAATCTAGTACGTGTAAAATAGTATAGAGTACCATATGATTGAAATCGAATTTAAACTAGATTTTGAACATAATGTAAATGCAGTTTAAGAAACATTTTTTTCAAAATCCTTCTGATTTTGTATATTATAAAACCTCTATATTTTTTTTGTATCTCTGTTTTTGTTTAAAATGAAAATCATTGAAAAAATCAATATTATTAAAAAAGCACAATTTTTGGAACGCCTATAACACTTAAACTGATCCTTTTTTAAGAACAGGGCGGTAAATATAGAAATAAATATCAAGGAAATTATCCAAAAAGTTAATTTAAGCAAATACCGGGCAGGTGGGGACCAAATCCAAAAATGGTGTGATATTCTTTAAACTTGGTTTTGTTTGGGTAAATACCATTTAAGTCCAATTCAGAAAGGAAGTTTCTATCGGATATAGATCTGAATCGATTGTAACCAAATTCAATAGTTTTCGTTCTCGGTCCAATAGAAACCTACATACCGAATTTCATCCCAATATCTTGCGACTTGCAATTTGATTACAATAAGGGATTTCACTCTTGGTAGTATATTTACAACCCTTGTATTTGCAGAGATTCTAGCTGCTGAATTTCACTATCGGTCCATCTTTTATTACTTATTTTTCACGCTTTTGTTTTAAGTTGGGGTTTTCATTATTTTGATCCATTATTCAACTTTATTTTAATAGTGACTACAAAATGAAAAATAAAAAAAATCAAACAATAGTTTTGGCGGTTAGACGATCAGCTGTTTTAGTCTTGTAAATGTACAACATGTATTTACTATACCTTTTGGTCTTGTATTTTAACCACACCCTAGTAAATTTTAGTTCTATACATTTTGTTGTTGTGGTGTAGTAAATGGTAGTACTTTTACCATATCTACAACCTCTACAAGGGTAGTTTACTACCAAGAGTGAATACCCTCAATATTTACATGAACGCACGCAGAGATGGACATCGCTAAATCGACTCGGAAAGTGATATAATATAATTGGTGTAATATAAGGTGCGTCTCAGTCCAATATTTTTGAAAGTTACAAACATCAGCACAAACTCATTATATCCGGACTACATAGTGGCGCAGGGAATAAACTTTAAAAGATTTAAATTTTGGAATTAAAAGTCGCAAAAAACTTTCAATGTACTATTTACAGTCACATCATGTATTTTCTAAACATTTGCTTTAAGTGTGGTTACAAAGATACATTGTTTTAGTTTTTTTCCAGATAAAATTAAATTAAAAAAGAAAATATTCCATATTTGGCAACACGCTTAATATTATTTGTTTAATTTGACAATATTTTCTTTAAGTATCTATACAATTAAATAACAATTATAATCATTGCAACTAATTTACCACCACCTGTTCAAACTTAATCTCTCAACCCTTTGTGAGCTAACTTTTAAAAACATAATAGTTTTGACAATTTAATAGTCCTGGGTGTTAATTAAAAATTATTATTTTTTTAAATGATTATTTTTAAATTATAATTTTTTTGTATTGTAGCATAAATATTATTTAGTTGCCGATCAACAAAAATTGCTTCGGGCGAATCTGTGAACCTTAGAGTTCACGAAAAATGCGAAAAATTTAAAATAGTTTCGGCAGAAATTAAAAAGTCGTCAAAGGGTTAATAGAAGATCTCAACATAGACCTCAAATAATAATTATCGTCATTGCAATTTATTTAGCAGCTCCTGTTAACAAAAGACCTCAAATTACACTCAAAAAATTTTTTCAGTTACTACGTACACATATGCCAGTTGTTTGCGTAGTAATCGGTAGTTGTTGTTTTAAATTGAAATTAAAATTTTTCCTAAAAAACAGTTTTTTGAAAAAACAACGTAAGAAGAGTTGTATTTAATACATATTATAATAACTACGTAGTATATTTATTAATTTTTATTACTGTATTTATATGGAAAATAATAAAATGCGTTTACTTTTTGAAAATTCTTATTTATTATTACAAATGATAATTAGAAAATTTTATATTGTAGTATCACCAATGCATAAAAGCGTAATTACTGGTGTCTAAAATTTGCACCTTAAATTTTTTTTCTAATCAAGAAAATATTTTAAAAAAACATATTATTTTTTACTAAAAATAAATAACTGTTGAAATAGTTATATTTCTATCAACTTTGTTAGTTGTTTCAAAGGATTTGCAGTAAAATATTTGTGCAGTTAATTTTACTGCTATTGTTAGTCATTTTTAACAGTTACAAATCACAACATTTTTAGTTGTTTCTCGCCTTTTTAACTGCAATTTTTAGTAGATTCTACGGACAACCTTTTTTGAGTGATGACAGAAATGAAAATCAACAAGGTTCAGCTAAACAATTTTTTTGGCGTTTTTTTTTTGTCATAATGCTGTTGTCGAAGTAGTCAGAATAAAATTTGCTTTCTAAAGACTCAATAAATACAGTTATGGTAAAATAATTAGCAGCAATTGAAATTTAGTTTATATTCAAAACTAAGGATCATTTACATTCAAGTGATTTACACAATTGTTGTTGTTTTCCATATAAAATTTAAATTTAACTATTGGCTGAATTTTAACCGGGCATTCAGTAATTTTTGATTAAATCAATTATATAGTTTCGCTATTTATTTTTGAGAACAAGCTTTAAATTCTTCATTGATTTTGTGCTCTAATCTGTATCGAATAAAAGTGTAACATACATTTATAAGCATAAACTAATAAATAAAGTGGACCTTCATGTAAATTTATTTTGTAAATATTATCGACATATTTTATAAAATGCTGCTAATTATTTGCTCTAAACTGTTTTTATATCGAATTATTTTAATATTTAAATCATCAGCGAAAACTACTTCTACAACAGTTTTCTAAATCCTGTGAAGCTATCAACAAGTTGTATAATTATTTAATTTTGCTTTTTGTTAGAAAAGATATATTTTAAAAAAATGAAATTCAATTGCATCTTTTTTATTATTGTGGTGATCTTTGGCTGTCTCCTGACAATTTCCCAAGCCTCCCCATTATCTGAAGATTTAGATTTTTCCAGATTTCCAAAGGTATATCTTTCTTTAAAAACGCTCTTATATAGAACATTTTCAACAATTTTGTGTATTTTAGGAATCGGATAGTGATGAAAGTGATTTAGATTTTGTGTTTCCAGAGGTATGCTTTTAAAAAAAATAAAACTCATATAAATAATTTTGAATTTTTTTGTGTGTTTTAGGATTTAGAAAACGAATCAAATATTGTGTTTCCAGAGGTATGCTTTTTTTTAAAAAAAATATCCTTAAATAGATAATTTTAAAAAATTTTTGTATTTTAGGATTTAGAAAGTGATTCAGATTTTGTATTTCCAGAGGTATGTTTTTCTATAAAAAAAACTCTTTTATGAATAATTTTTATTAATTTTGTATGTTTTAGGATTCGGATAGTGATGAAATAGCTGCTCAAATTTTCAATTTATTCAAATTTCCAAAGGTATATTTTTCTATAAAAAAAACTTTATATTGATAATTTTGAACAAGTTTGTGTATTTTAGCACTCAAATCTTAATGAAATAGTGGCACAAATTTTAAATTTTTACAGATTTCCCAAGGTACGCTTTTTTTTTTTTAAATATTCTTATTTACATAATTTTAAATTTTTTTTGTATTTTATTTAGGAAAATAGTGGTGAAGAAGTAGCGGCTTCTAATGATGCCTCAGTGTAAACAAAGTGTCTTTTTAAACGCAGAACCAGAATAAGTTTATGTGACTTAAGTTGTTGAGTATCGGTACGAAACGAAAATTAAATACATTTTTTTTTAATTAAAAATTTGAATTTCTAAAATTTAATTTCATACCAAAACAAAGCTTAAGTAATTTAAGCCAATTGTAGCTTGGCCTTAATCAGTAAATTTTTTTCGAAAAAAATGATGCAAAATATTTAAAAAATAAAAAAATAATTATGGAAAAAAATGCTAAATATTTTTTATTTATTTTTCGAACCTTTTTGATGAAAAACAACATTTTATTTTTGTCTAAAATTGAAATTATTACAACCTACACCACTACTAGGTCGGTTAATAATGCTTTTGTGGTAATATACACTCAGAAAAAAAAGTTTGTAGAAAAATTTGTAAACGGTTTTCAATCCCACTTTACTTCTTTTGTACTGATTTTTAGTAAAAAAATTATTATTTAGCAAATCTCTTTGCTATTTACATTTTACAAATTACAGAATCTTTACAGAATATCTACAAATTTTCGTTGCTAATTTCAGAAATCATTTTACAAATTTTTGAAAACCGATTTGCTAAAATTAGCAAAAAAAAAAAATACTAATTTTAAAAAAGTCGATATTGAAGGAAATGTTATTTCTAATAATTTAAACTTATACATACAAACTTAAATTGCCCAAAAATGTTACATAGGATTAAAAAAGGGATCGGAAGTGAAGACACCGACTCATGTCTAAAAAGAGGGCATCCACTTAAAATAGCAATAAAAAGGGTTTTTTAGTTCTAACAATCAGCCCTAAAAACAATCAAATTTAACCTTAAAAGGAAAATAAAATTGACTAAAATATTTTTCAAAACAGAAATTACCAAATTAAAACAAAATTATAAATTCGATTATGTTTTCACAATTTTTAAGATTTTTAAGCCTTTGATTTTTTTTTTCATTTTGTATAAAACATCTTTTAAAAAATATAATCAAAATTTTTGATGCTCGATAAAAAAAATAAATCTAAAAATTTGTACTAATATTAATAGTATTTAGTAATTTTTTTTGCTGATTTTAGCAAACAGATTTTAAATTCCACTTTACAAAAAGTCTACTAAAATTTAGTAGTGGCTACTAATTTTTCTACTAATTTCATTGTACTACGCGTCAGCAGACATGTGTTGCTAAGATTAGCAAAAAATACCGCTGGGCTCAAATTAGCAGAATTTCCCGTAATAACAGCAAAATTTTCAGTTGCCATTACAGACTTTTTTTGGTGAGTGTATTACACCCACCGAGCTAAACATGGGTTGTTTTTTAACAAAAACCTGAAATAATATTCTTTTATAATTTCTTTGCTTGCAGAAAAAGCCAAGAGTTGATTATTTATGTAGATTTATTAATAAATTTCGAACGATTTTCCTTAGTTTTGACCCTTTGTATGCGAAATAAAAACGATTCATTTAAAATTGAATATTTTAAAACTGTATTTTTTTTAATTAGGAGTTTTACATTGTAAGCTTAATTTAATAGTTTTATTTTGCTTATCAATACATTGTTGATTTATTTATTTTATATAATTAATGAAAATTGTTTTAAATTTTTAAAAGTTTATATCTAAACATGCTTTAGTAATATTGTTGTTTTTGGCATTAACATTTTTGTTTTTTTTACAAAATCTTTTATAAGCCTTAAATCTTTAATTTTCAAAATACAGCTATTGTGCCTTTCGTCTTCAAAATTGGTTTAGCCAAATTAGAATTGCAGAGATTCTCATATTAAACGTATTAATAGTTTTTTTTTTTTTTTTTTTTTTGGGAGGGAAAAACCTTAATTTGTAAGATTTTGTCCCTTTTAAAAATATATTTAATTACTTATTTGAGAATAATTTTTAAATACTTATTTTGTAGGTTTATTAAAATGTCTACTAATTTTTAATGGAATTATATAATTATTTTATTTTATTTTATTTAAATATAATTCAGTACTTTGATAATCATCAACCATTGGCTTACAGGAATTGTCTTGAGAGGGAAAAGGAAGAACTTTTTTTTAATTTAAACTTGACATTCTTATGTTCTTCAAAAAATACAATTCGATATCAATTAAAATATTTGTTAATGCAATTAAAACTTTAATTGAATTTGAACCAATAAAATAATGTGTTACATCAATTAACTTTTTTTGTAATAATTTAATTAAAAATGTAATTAAAAACTTTTAAAAGTTTAAATTAAAATTTTAATCATATCAATAAAATTTTTTATTGAAGTCTTAACAAATTTTAAACCATTAATTGAAACTAAATTTTATGTCAAACAAATCTTTAATTTAAAATCTTTGAGCATTTATTTTTTCTGTGTATGTTTCAAGAAAATTTGAAGTGTAAAAAGACTTTAGTAAAACAAAAAAAATCAAAGGGGTTAATTACGTATCTCTTTGACAATGGAAGATCGTAGAAAAATACTTTAATAATCATCCATTTGTAATCTAAGTCAATTAAAATGCTTCATTAAACCGAAATTCCAAAAATTATATCAATTATATATTCAGAAAGAAACATAACTGACCCCCTGTTTTTAATTTTTTCAATTAAACTAGACGTTAAAATATTTATCAATTTTTCATCCACACTTTATGAGGCTAAATTTTTCACAATCTTGAAAGAGTCATTCGTTGCTTTAATTCGTTAATTATAATAATTTCACTCTTTCCTTTTTGGCCTTTGTTCTACTTTTTTCTATTTAATCATCTTCGCCCTCATCATCCTCTTCAATATCATCGTCATCATCATCACCCTCTATATCACCCTCATCTTCTTCCTCGTCATTTTCTTCTTCTACCTCTTCTTCATCACTATCTTCGACCGGTTGATGTTTTGGTATAGTTTTCGGTTTCGACAATTTTTTCTTAAGATTTTCTTTATTTTCTTTAGATTTTGACACGATTTTTTTCTTTTCTTCCACATCACTTTGATCATCACTTAAAGCATCGTCACCATCTTCATCATCATCCTCATCTTCATCGACATCTTTCTTCGCCTTTGAAGCTTTTTGTGCTATTTTTTGTAATTCAGAAGGGTTAATAATTTTGACACGTCTATTACTAGGATCTATGGATTTAACTTTGATGTCATAAAAATCAGAAATACGTTTATCATCAAAACTGGAGTACTGAAAAAAGAAAAACGATAGAGATTAACAAAAGAGAGAGAGAGAGCGAAATTTTAATCAAAACTTACCACTGAACTTGAAGTAAAGAGATATTCTTCAGGCGTTGTCTTAACTCTTATATATTTTTGCAATAAATTATTATTATCCTTACGCCATAAACATAAACGGTTATTTTTATTATAATCTCCTCCTGCTAGATCCTTAATATATACCAATAAATTTAATGTTTCTTCGCCCTCTTTGCCATTTCCCGAAGATGAATTCTTTTCAGAGAATTGTTTCTTGGGCGGTAAACTAGCAGCTGGTTTCTTTGTCGATGAACCCGAGGCAGTCTCAAATTCTTCAAAATCATATTCCTCTTCACTAGGTTCGTCTTCCTCATCCTCGTCCTCATCATCACTTTCTTCATAGGTAGGTCGACGTTTGGAAGTTTTACCGGCAGCTCCTACTGAACCTTTGCGTTTACGTCCACGTTTTCCTGAGCCTCCACCACTACCTTTTGGTGGTTTTTGTTTTTTACCATTTTTATTAGATGCCGACGGTCTCCAGTCTTCCTCGGAGTCATCATCATCACTATAATCTTCTTCGGAATCCACAAAAGTTGTGGTTACCATCTCTGTGCGACTACGCATTTTATCAGACTGCAATTAAAACATTTTTCAATATAAATTTTAAAACTATTTGTAATTAAATCTGTGCGGCAAACTATCAACGTTTTTTTAGGTCATTTCCATATAAATTTGACATAAGAGAATGTTTGTGTCAACTTATTTATGGGAATGATAATATATATGGCGAAAAATTAAAGTCCTCGGAACCTAAAGTCTTCTAAATTTTGGGTTTTTTTTTAAGAAAAAAATCCTTTTTCTAAATCTAAATATACCAAAGATACAAGGGTGGGGGATTATGAAAAAAATTAAAGTAATTTAAAGAATTTTAGTGGGAAAAAATCGTCCGCATATGAAAGTTTTTCCTCAAAAAATATGTCTGAGTTTATCACAATTTTTTATATATAGAAAAAATTAAAACTAGTACAATAGAAGATTTTTGTAAACTTAAGGATGTTTTTCTTTGGAGGAATACGTTTTAATCCAGGATTCTTTTAAGAAAGAATTCCCGCAATAAGAGAGTTTATAATTAAAATGAGCCATTTAAAGTTATGGATTTGTTTGTAGGAAAAGGTTATCATAATCTGGAACTATTTTGAAGAATTTTATGCTGTTTAAATGCACTGCCTCAGTCTAGTTTTGCTTGTTTTTTTTCAGGTGCTTTTTTAACAACCAGAAAAATTTGCTTTAAATATGTTTTTATTCTCAGACATTTCACTATTTATTATACACAAATAAGAAGTTGGGAACATATTTCAATAATGATTTTCTTAATATTCTTTTTTTACTTGTGCAACCATCATGATTATTGAATAGTTTTCTTAAAAACTTGATACCTTTTTTTTATAAATCACTCCGCTTTATAACTTTTCTTTAAATATTTTTATAATTATTTTTCAATTTATTTTTATTTTTTTTCCAACACTTTAAACACTTTTTCTTTAAAAGTCTTATGAAATTTTTTCCTCTTGCCAGCCTGTATCCTTTGGATATTTTTTTGTTTGTGTATGTCTGTATTTTGTTCACCGTCAATATTCTTCTTTCGATTTATCTACATCAACTTAATGTTTGACATTTATTGTTTTATACATCACTTTATTTTATTTCTTTTTAATTATTAAAAAGCCTAAATTTAAAATAACTATTGAATTTCTTTTTTGTATCCTTAACAAAAAAAAAAAAAAAAAAAATACATACCATCACTGGAGTGTATGTTTTGTGTCTGTATCCTTCTAGGATTTTTTTGCAATGATTTTTTTTTTGATACGGGGGATGATGCGTAAACATTACAAGGAAACGCGCAAAATAATGATTGTTGCAGCAAAGTACAATAAAAAAAAAGCTTCAAAAGATTGTTTACAACTATTTGGTGGAGTTTTATACACATTCCATTTTCCTTTTAGCCGGTCTTGTCTATGGAGAGGGATTTATTGATGGTGGTGATTTATTTATGCTGGCATGACAAAATGAGGGTTGTTGAGGATTATTTCTTATACAATTTTCTTTATAAACTAAAAGCTTTAAGCTTTTAGCTTTATTGAGTAAGGAACTAAACCTTTGCGAAACAAACTTTTTAGAAAATTTATATATGTAAAGAATTTATGTCCTTTAATTATACATTTTCTAAAAAGGCAATATTCCATTTAAAACGTTTGCAGGCTAAAGTCGGATAAAAGCTTTTAGTTAAGCTTAAACTTAAAAGAAAGCTTTAAGGAACCCTTTAAAACTAACAAGGGAATATCTCCAATGCTTACGCGCTGATTTGGATGAGTTGTAAGGTATAGCTGCTCTTTTTATGTGCCATCTCTGCTGTTTAGGGACTGGGGAAAAATCCCATTTTTTGTTACTTTTTTTTATAACAACTTGGCAATACAATAGACAATATGCATATGAAACTTTCTTTTTTTAGGAGTACATTAATTTCATGCCGATGTTTTAGATTTTTGAAAAAAAGTGTAAACATTTTCACAATTTCTACTCCGTTTTTGCGCCCTTAATATAGGAATTGATTTGGACTCTATATTTCATTCAAAAAGCTTCAGCGTGTATTTATAAGCTATTCTGAATTTTTGTTTATTAAGCCCTGGATTCTGCTTTTAACTTATAAAAATTTATTTGAACTTTATAGGCCTCAAATAGTCATTTAAATTGTTAAATGGAACAATATTCTTATTTTATTTTTCAACGAAATAAATAATAGTCTTGTAGTAAATTTTGCGTGAAAACAAATACTACAATATTTTCATGCGAAATTCATATTCGCGAAAAATCATTTTTTTTTTATATGACCACAAGACAATTAAAATAATCACCCTTGTTCTAGTTGTCGTTATCAATGTCGTCGTCGTTTTTGAGTCAACATCACTTTGCTTCGACGTCGACATCACTTCGACACCCAATTGGTATTCTAAAACAGTGTTGTAACGACGTTGACAGTTTATCGATTTAAACAAAAACACATCTCTAAAAATTGAGTCGGCAGATTTATTTTGTTTATTATTTTTGGGAAAAAATGTTTTTTATGTGTAATTTAAATTCTGATACCAGTGATGAAGAAAATAAAGAAAATCTAGTATTGGAAAGAAGACTACTCATACAGAAATCCAATATCTTTAATCTGCCGGATAACAAGTCAGTAGCAAAATCAAAGTCTGTTACTTTAAAGAATGTTAATCTTCTAATTTTTTTAAAAGGTTTGAAAGTTACTTTCGGCTGAATAATACAGCCTTCAAAGATGTGCTGGAAACAATATCAAGTCCACATTTATTTCCAAAACAATAAAGTTAAAGTTGCCACAGCTTCCTCCAGCGGGCTCAATATAAATTGCTTGAATCTTCCGCCACCTGTAGCATTACACTCGGCTTTGTTGGCTACCATTTTTGTTATATTTTTATAATGCACTTTATATGATCATGCTTTCTTTACCTTCTGCCATCCATCTCACATTATTCTCGGTGGGCCAAGTGCATTTAATAAATTTGATATTTCTTCCCATTTTTTCCGTTTTTTTTTCAGTCATTACTTTTCCTCAAGTCGTTACTAAAAATTGTGTCGACAAAATCAGAGTCGTTTCAAGACAATATCTACGTCACATTTTCTTACAGAATACCAAATACTTGTCGACAGTTATCAATTATTTTCGATAACGACAACGGGAATACCAATTTCAAAAAAAAAAATCCCAAGACAACATTGTCTTGTGTCGATGACGACAACAAGAATAAGGGTGAATATATAACATACAATGGTCATAAATTGTCTTGCATATAAGCATACATGGTTATACATGATCAAATACGTCCGTACATAGCTTAATATATTAGCACACATGATTTCATATATGACTATTTATTTTCGGATTCGAAATTTGAGGGTATATGGCCGTATATGGTTATATATGACCATATGTAACTCATATATACCCCAAATACCCACAAATTTCGGATCCAAAGATATATGATAATTTATAAATTCAGCTATGGTCATCTATTGAACTATGCATTGGATGTATATGATCATGAATGATCATATACAAGACCATGTATGGTCATACATTCTTCGATTGCACATGAGTGGTGTAGTATAACGGTTTTCTTTCGCTTGAAACGTGTACAATTTACTATATCTTACAAATAAAACTACATGCTCACCATAATTATATATATATATTTTGTAAATTTTTGAATTTATTCTTAGAATTTTTTATTTTATTTTATTTTATTGATTTAATTATCAAATACATCAAATATTTATTTTGAATTACTAAAATACTTTTAATTATTTTGTCGAACATAACACAAATTCTATTGGTAATTCATTTATTGCTATCAATTATGTATATCAGTTTTTTAGGACAAAAGTATTTAAATATTGTTACGAGTTTTAAACATTTTAAACACACTACACTACTTTATTGTATTTTAGCTAAGTTTTTAAGTATGAAAGCTAAGATTTGTTTTTATTTTGACTACATGTTTCAGCTAAAATATATTTTGTTTTTCTTTACTACATAATTCAAAAGAAAAAATAAAACAATAAGTAATCAATACTTTTAATAATAATATTATTATTGTATAAGATAGTTTTGTTTTTACTAAATTTTAATTTACTCTTATTAAATAATAATATTTGGTGTTGTTTTTAATGTTATTTAGCATTATAAATAGTTATTATTATGCCTGTTTTTTAACTTGCTACAATTTACTACTTTTACTACAGCTGGAAATTCAAAACAATACAAAATTTAAACAAAACTTTTCAGTTGTAGTAAAAATAGTAAATAGTAAGTATTTCTAGTAAACGAATATACACTATTAGGCCTCTTCGTTTACTTTCTACAATTTACTACGTTTATTACAGCTGAAAAAATACAATAGAAAAAGTAATCTTTCAATTGTAGTAAAAATAGTAAGAATTT
The DNA here is from genome assembly GCA_949748255.1 of Eustalomyia histrio. Classification (NCBI taxonomy): domain Eukaryota; kingdom Metazoa; phylum Arthropoda; class Insecta; order Diptera; family Anthomyiidae; genus Eustalomyia; species Eustalomyia histrio. The sequence continues at coordinate 152,434,105 of OX456526.1, forward strand.
ATGGATTATTTTAAAGGTTTAGAATATTTGTTTATAAAGTAATTTTAAATTTTCTTTATTGTGTAATTTAATACTACGTACTAATAAAGTTATAATAAGTTGACATTATACTAAAAACACGACAAATAATTAACATACTTTTAGGGGCTTTTAACCACTCAACTGCGTAGTGAAGTTTAAAAATCCTTCTACTGATGCGTTGCGATCAAAAATCATATACATGGAGAAGGTATATATATTTTTTGTGTAATAGGATACAGTTTTGCCGAGAGGTTTAATATTTTAAAAAATCACATTTCTTTTATTTTCTAAAGTCCCTAAAAGTATGTTAACTTTTTATTATATTAACTTAACAAAACGTTACAAAAATGAACGAAAAATTTCACAATAACATTAAAAATAGAAAAGTTAAGAACAAAAATTTAGAAACTTAATACATTTTCAAACAATAAACTTAAAGATTTTTTTCTTTTAACATAACTTTTTTTGAATAATTATATTTAATTTCACAGTTTGTATTTACGTTGTTTATTTTAATTTTTTTTTAATACATTTCTTTATTTAAATTCTATATTCGTTTGAGTTTATATTTTACGTTACTAAAAAGAATATTTTGTAATAATATGAGTATAGAGTACTTAATCTTCAGTTTATAGTTATGTATATCATTAAGCAGCTTACGTATATTGTTTTCTAATTTTATAGTGTTATAAATATTTTTTTATATTTTCTAAAACCTGTTTTATTCCCATTTAAATTTTAATTTAAACATTTCAATACTTGTATTCATATAATAAATTAACATCTTCGTTTCGGCCTTGTAGTCTGTCCATATGTTGCGCCTGGTCTTAAATCTTGAGGCGCTATACCCGGGTGGGTGTACCAAATATGGGATTAACATGATTACGCCTATTAGTTAAAGGTGATGGATTATTATTAACACTGCGTCTAGGCGGCATTTGTTGACAATCGGAATAAGAACGATCTATAGTTTTTTTTTTTTTATTTAAAATGAGAATTTATAGAAATTTTAAATTAATTTTGTTTTTAGAAAATTTAATTTTGTTTATTTAAAGCACTTGCATTTTTTTTAGTTTTTTTTTTTTATAATTAAAACATTAATTCATTCTCTGTATGTTTATTTGGTTGTGGTTCATGCTTCGGCTGTTGATGTTGGATTTTCAAAATTTTTTTGAGTGTAAAGTGCGGATTTTATATTTGTATGTGTGTGGTTGTTTTTTGGGTTTTATATATGGTTGCATTAAATGATGAGTATTGGTTTATTTTTGTTTAAGATGTGCAGGCATGCGGTTAAATTTTTTTTGTATTTTATTTTTGTTTGAAAATAAAAGAGGTAATAAAAAGAAAAAAAAAATAATTTATTAGTTACAATTAAGGATAAAATGTTTAAAATAAAAAGTTATTGTTAGTGAAATGTTTAATGCGTCCATTAAGATCAATGACTTCCTAGGATAACCAGTAATCCTAGTGTCGGTGTTTAAAGTTGTCCTAAATGTAGCTGGTGCTTAACCTGCACACTACATAGAACAAGTTTTGCTAGAACCAGTTCTGAAACTTATTGTTTGTTTAATTAGTTGACATAAATAACATTAAAAGTTAATACTAGAGCTTGGTTTATCTCAAATTAATATGGACAAACACATCCATTATTGTTATGCATTTATTTTAATATTAGTTTTATTTTGACATCCTTCCAACAAAAAAAAAAAAAAAAAAAAACAAGAATGTTGGATTTTCTTCCGCCAAAAAATGAGACAGGTTGTTCTTAAATTTTTTTCTCTATCACATATCTGAATTTCAAAAAAATCGGTGAGATTAGCTTGGAGTATTTTCCTTGTCAGATATCTGAAGATTTGTCAATAAAAATCATGGTTGGCAAGCAATACCTTTTCATTACAACGATAGTTGTCTATCACGCTCTGATCAATACCGATACGAAAATTTTAAAGCTGCGGTTGCAATAGTGGCATGTGTCTTCAAATATCACGAGGTTTATTTCATAATATTACCTGTTAAATTTTGTTATATTTGCAAAATACCGTTATAAATCGGTAGTTTAGCGTTATTATAACGGTAGTTTAAGATATTTTAAAATTGAACCGATAAAATAGCGCAATAAACCCGGTTATACAAAAAGACACTTGCCTTTAATGGAATGGCCATTTTAAAATTTTCATATCGGTCTTAAAGTAGCTGTGGTAGCCAACTGCCGTTATTATGAAAAGGTATTGAATGCCAACCATGATGCAAATATAACCCCTGATTAATAAGATTTAATCCAAAAAAAGTAGGGCTTTTCTGTAACAAAATGTTCTTTACAACTGACGGGATTTCAGGTAATAAGTATTCAAGGTCAAGGTCTATTTTATGCAAAATTATTTTTTTTTTCAATAGAAAAAAGTTCTCAGAGCACAAGGAAATGTTATTTAAATCCGGGAATGCTAATCTGAGAATTTTTGATAAAAAAATGTGTTTATAATTTAAAAACCAATTAACTACAGACAAAAACTGGTAGATTTTTAAAAACTTTTAATTTTTGATTCAAAATTTTGTATGAAATTTGACAAGTAAATACAAGAAGTTTTCAAAATCTATTAATTTTAGGTTAAGGATAAAGGTAGTATAAAAATATTTCCATAGAATGTGGTTTAAAATGAGTGCAGAGGTTTTCATGAACCATTTTTTTTATGTGGAAATGGTTTCAGAATCAAAAGTTGTTTATTATGAAAATGCTTACAAATTTTGAATGAGAATTTTTTTTTATAGGAAAATCAGAGTCTTAAGATCAAGTTTTGTTCTGTCCCAGTCCTTTTAGTCCCATTGTCTTATTTCAAATTAACAAATATTACATGCAAACTTTCACCATAAATTTCCACAAAAAATTTCTCTTAACCTACCTCTAAACTTCATACCCTGAGCCTCATTAATAATGGCCGCCAAAGCTGGATGTTGATAACGTTCCCGGAATATGGCAGACCCATTGGGTACGTTACCATTTAAAGTACCATTATTATTTCCATTACCATTCATTTGCTGCTGATGCTGCTGCTGTTGTTGTTGCTGTTGCAGCTGATGATGATGAGGATGCAAATGTTGCATCTTTACTGGAGTATGTTGTGGCGTTAAGGAGGCTGGCGATTGATTACCATTCTTATAGTAACGATTTTGATTCGGATCATACAATTCATTTTGATTTGAACGATTTGCTGATTTAATTGATGCACAACGATCCTCTTCATTACGTATTTTTAAAATGCGCTCTTGAACACTATAGCGAGAACCATGTAGAGCATTGACTTGATTTAAATTGGATACTTGTTGAAGATGTTTAGCACGAAAGCTACCACCAGGAGAATTTAACATAGTACCACGTGACGATGATACCGAAGTTTCAGTAGAATCTCTAGGTGAGGCTTGCTGCTGTTGATTATTATGATGATGATGATGATGATGCTGTTGGTGAGGTTGATTGTTATGATGTTGTGGTTGTTCACGATAACTGGACGGACGGTGTGTAGAGGGAGGTGTATCAAGACCACTATCATGGGCGGAATAATCCAAGTCGGTTGTTAGTTTACTTGATGTTGTATTATTATGGGTAGGTAGCATGGGTTGCACTGCGAAATGGGGAGGGGAAAAATAAAATTTAATTTGCTTTTCTTTTAATATAAAATTTCTATATTCTAACCTGAATGTCTCATATCTGTGGGAGCTCTTGGCTTGCGATATAACCAATCACGATCCAATTCGTTACCATTTTCCGTACTTAAATGGCGGAAAATGCGTGGACGTCTTAATTCTACTTCACCATCTTCTGCTTCTTCATCAACAATGTGGGTGGAACCAAAACTACTATTGATGAATATACGCCGGGGTGAACCATACAAACCATTACAATTCGAAAATGATGAATTTTGTGATGCATAACCATTCGAGTAACGACTATTATTACCACTGGCCGCCGAATAGGGTATTTTTTGCGGAGTCGAATGATTGGTTGACATACCACTAATGTGATTATGATTTTCATTATTTAATGCACTTAAATCGGGTACCGAATCGGAGAATAGGAATGGATTTGTACCACCATAACCACACATGCTATTGGTTACTAATTTTTGATTACGGCCACCACCCATGCCGCTGCCATTTGTCAGTAGCCAGTCATCTAAAGCTGATGAATAGGTGCTACCTAAACCAAAGTGGTTAGTTTGCAAAGAGGCATGTGAAACGGGTGCGGCCAACGAAGCTCGAGATCTGGGACCTTGGGCTATTTTTAATGCTTTGCGACGTTCTTTAGAGGTTATTGTACATTCCTGAAAATATGAAAATTTTAACAATTAAATTAAATTTTTATAAAATTTACCTTTAAATGAATTTAAAGTTAAAGAACAAAAAGACAACATAAATACATTAAACCATGTTATTCGAATATTTATTTGTATTAAATTTAAAATCGCTTTTTAACTAGTTAGTAACCGATTACATAAATAATTAATCGATTAATATGGATAGATTTACCCGTGTTGCTCGTATATGGTTTTTATGTAATACAAAAGTATCTGTTTAAAAAAGTAATCGGATAATCCCAAGTAACCGATTAATCAAATTAATCTATTACAAATGCACTGATATAATAAATGTTTATTGTTATTTAAATTTTTGTAACATTTAATGTCTGCTTTTTAACCGAATACCCTGGATAAACTTAATTTTTTATATATTTAGTGCAAAGTTTGATTTGACTTTATAAGTTTTAATTCTGATTATTAAACAAAAATAATCGAACAATACTATCTATAATCTAACTTAAAAAAATATATATTTTTCTTTGAAATGTTAACATAAAATTTGGTTTATAACCGATTATTCGAATAGCCGAATAAAAATATTTTAGATTAACAATTCAATGAAATTTTAACCAAATAATTATGGTAATATGCGGTTAATATACGGTTACTTATTAAAAGTAATCGATTAACTGAGATGGTAATCGATTTTAAAAAGAATAATTTGGACAAATCTTTTGCAAATTAAGTAACACACACCCCAAAAGAGTTGTCTAAAATTGGCAAAATACTCTCCCATATTTTTTTGTATATATTAAGCAAACTCTGGCGTAATTTAAGTAAGTCTTTACTTAAAATGAGTAAATACTTAGTAAATTTTCGCAAGTTTTTACAATATATACAAAATTTGGTCAGCGGTATTTTACCAAACAACATTTTCCATGTTCATAAAATGTAATCAAATCAGATGAATTTTTATACTCGGTTATTAAATAAAAGTAACCGAATAATCGAATATATTTTTGAAAGAAAGTAAATGTATTACAACTTTAAAGATTTATTTTTGAAAACTATATTACCGCTAAAAATTAAGGATTTTTATTGCAAATTCGACGTATTTCGTGATTCGGGTAACCGATTAAGAAAAGTCAAATTTTTGAATTTGAATATTATCTTTTACCATTAGGGAAATATTCGTAGAATTAGTAAAATTGTATGTAGAATTTTTAAGAATTTTGTAATAAGCAACCGAATTGGTTATTCGCGTACCCTATTTTACAATTTATTGTTGGATATTTTTGGCTAAATATAATTAGAATACGATTGCATACATTTTTATAGAACTGTATTAAATATAATCGAATAAATCCTGCACCCTATTTAACAATTAATTTTGCGATAAATGTTATTTGCTTAATGAAATAATTAATATTATATTAAGAAAAATTTAAAATATTTTGAAAGCTGTTTTATTTTTTTTTTTTCATTCTATTAATTTAAATGTGAAATTTATTATTATTTTTGTTTAATTTTTTTGCAAATTCCTTTAACATTAAACCACTGTTTTCTAATAAAAATTGTCTTCCCACAGTTAAATATTTATTATCCTCTAATGTTGTTATTTCCATATAAGATCTCTTAATAGACCACAAATTTTCATTACAACACTCCATACAACAAAACAAAAAGCCTTCATTTAACAAGTTCATTGTCCCACAATTTGAAAAAAAAAAAAAATAAAATAAACAGAAACAGAAACAAAATTCAAAACTAAACAAAAGACTCCTAAGGCTTAAACGTTACTTACAATTCCACAGAAAAATTCATTGGGAATTAACTTACCTCCAACAGTTCAAACCAATCTTCGAGGCCTTCATCACAACGCAATAAAACTCTACCCTCTCGTCCCAGTAACAAACCAATAGCACTATACGAACGACGATTTAACCATTCTACTTTTTCAACATCAACCAATTTGACCTGTAAAGAAAAATAAAAAAAAATAATACAAATTCAAAAACAATGTTAGAAAAACGGGTTTAAAGAGAAGAGCACTAAGGCTAATCACAATCTATAGTAGGGATTTTGTTTTTAAAATTACAAACAGCAGGAGTTTTGTAGGAGTCTTTCAATACAATTTCAACTTAAAATAGTACAACATCTTAAACGTGTTAAGTGTTATTTGTAAAATGTAATTTAAATCATTTATCTAGATAAAGAAAAAAGTTATTGTATATTTTCCAACTAAACAACTCAATTAATATTAATCATACGCCCCATGTGTTACAATATTTCTTTTCTTTAAAAATTCTTTGTAATTTCTTAAAAATGTATAAGACTTTTCTGGAAAAATCATTTTCTTCTAATGCTTGTATTAAATCCCTTAAGATTTGTTTGTACTGTAATTATTAACTTAACTTGGCTTTTAGCATAGTTAAGTCTGTTAGAAATTCAACATATTTTCCTTTTTATTTTCGTTTATGGTACTTAAACAAAAAACTATTGATTAATAACCCTCTATTTCTTCCCAAGAGCTTTTCTGTGTACTGGCTATCAAGTCACCATAGTAAAATGTTTATTCAGTGTTTTAGTTGTTAGTTGCAGGGTTCTTTTAATGATAATTATAATTATCATGAGATAATCATTATTATTATCATGTTTTATTTTGCAAAACTATTGACTATTATAATGTTGTTATGTAACGATTTAAAATTGATTTCCCCAAAGGATTGTTTTGATTGAAATCAATGAAAGTTGATATTAAAATTTGATTTAATTGTTACTGTTTCATAAAATTTTGTCTTTTTGTGTTTTACGTTAATAATGATTAGGCAAAACTTCAAATCAAAGAGAAGAAGTGGTTGGGGCTGTTTAATTAAAGCACTTGTTGTCGATGATTATTTAATTGATGATTATTACAACAAAAAAATGGGTTATAGAAAGTAATTGGATGGTAATTTAGTGAGGCTGACAATTAAGTGATTGTGAATAAAATAAAATTCAAAAAATTTGCAAATTGGTTTAAATTTTCAAAAAAAAGAAATGTGTTTTAAATAAAAAATATTTTTATTGAATTTTAACTCACGTGATTCTCTTCAACTTCTCTTCTCTTTATTTGAATACGTATGATTAATATTTTTTATTTAACAAGTTATATACATATTACTCATACGCTAATTTCAGTTAGGGTTCTACAAACTCTTATCATTACTTTCAGACGACATTTTTCCAGCTTGAAAAATGTTTACCAAAATTAATTTATAAATAATTTTTGTAACTGTTATAAACGCAGCAAGTCTTGCAGCGTTCCTTGTTAAACCTTTGACCAATATATATATATATATATATTTTTTAAATTTTAATGTTTTGTTTAATTAAATTTCACAGATTTTTATATTTTCTAATCGGTCAGATTAAAACGAGCATAAATTTAAAGAAATTTATTATGTTTCAAACAATTTTTCCCCATAAATGTGGCATTGAAAAATGATTGATGTGCCCTTGTGATGATTTAAAACATTTACTTTGTTTTCCTGATATAAAAATTTTTCAAGATTTTTGCTTTAGCACAATTTTCAATATTCATCTATTCTATTTCAGTAAAATTCTTTCTCTAAAATTAAACTTATTTTAATTTCTGTATAATTATCATTAATCATTTTTATTATTTTTTTATTTCTTTTTAGGTGAGTGACCAGATTGCTTAACCAATTAATTATTTTAAAATTAAGGTAATATAATTTAGTTTGCTTTTTTTATTTCTCAAAAATTTAATAATCGTTTAAGATAATTACTCTTTAAAAATTACATATAAATTTGTTTCTATGTTTTTAAATAAATTTGAGTAAAAAATAAAATATAAAATATTTCTTAAAACTTAAAAGAAATATGACTTATTTTTTAACAAATTCTACAAAATTTTTTGAGATCAAGAATAGCTTTTGAGACCTTTAGGTTATTAGGTCTTTATGTAAAAAAGTAACCGGTTGCTTTAACGAGTAATCAATATTGTTTGTTTTCGTTAATTTAAAATAAAGATTGAATAATAGAAAAAAGAGCAAAACAATACGAGTTTATCTAAAATATCGTTTCATTTACCATGATAACTTTAACGGGTAGTCGGAGTTTTTTTTTGTTAAATAGTGCTTTAGAAAAAAAAAAGACAAAATATTATAATCTAGTCTTCTTCATGACGAATGAACAGAGTCAGAAAAAAGAAGCACTTCAAATTTCTCATTCATTAAAACTTAAAAAAAATGTAATTATTTTGTTGAATCAGTTTGTTTTTAACGAATTTTTTCATATTTAATTTGCCTTTCACAAATAATCGTTCAAATATCGATTTACGCAGTTCTAGACGAATATATTTAAAAATAGCAATCAGTTACTTTTTCGAGTAACCATTTTTATTTTGCTTAGTTTATTTAAAACTAGGCTTAAAGACAATGAATACAATACAACAAAAATTGATCTATTATATCTAAAATATGGTTTCATTTAATATGATTGCTTTTACAAGTACCCGATTTTTATTATTGCTCAAAATCATTGGTTAAAATTTCTCTTTTGGATGAATTTACTTAAAAAGTAACTGATTAGTTTAACGAGTAACTGCGTTTGTAATGCTAAGTTTGTTTAAAATTAAACTTAATACAAAAAGTTCCAAAAATAACATCACTTTTATTAAAAACATCATGATTCACGTGAACTATACAATTGTGATTATTTTAGAAAATATTCGGTTAATTTATAACAAAATCTACAAAATACATTTTTTTATTCATAAATTTCCATTAAAATAATACTTTTTGCACTTCTGATGCATTTACTAAACAAAAGTAACCGGTTACTTAAACGAGTAACCGATTAAGTGGTGTTTACTGTTTTATTATTAATTAAGACAATATTACTAAGTCTCGTTTCATTTGACATGATTTTAAAAAGTAATCGTTTTTTTTTATTGAATAGAAAATATTAACTTATCGCCACAAAAAACATTACTATTACTATGAATAACGTATTGTCTCGACTACCAAAGCTACTTAAACTTAAACAAATTAAAAAATGTTAACACAAAAAATATTTTAAAATAATAAATTTGAATTAAATAAAAAAGTTACCGGTTATTGTGTCAGAGTCATAACAAAATTAACACTCCCGATATCTCATTTAAATGAACGTGAAAAGTATTATTAATTACAACTATAACCAATTTATAAATTTATCGACTATTATTTTTAGATCAATCATAACATTTTAAACTTCTAGATCTATTTATTTAAAAAAAGTAACCGGTTACTTTAACAAGTAACCGTTGTTATTTGGTTGTAATAACAACAACTATACCCTGACTAAAGTTTTATTCATCTAACTGTATTTTTTTTTAATTTAAAATTTCAACTTTGTTGTTTTAAATAATTTGTAGTATTACGTTTTTATTTTAATATTTTAGTCTCTACAAAAAAATTCATAAGAATTTCATTAAATAATCAAAAATACTATTACTTAAAATTCATTCATTTAAACTGGCGTCATTATACCCATCCCAACTAAACATGAATCACATTTGGCTTCATAAATTGTTTAAACAATTAACAGCAACTTATAAACATACGTAAACAAATGCTACCAATTTGTTTTGACTTTTTATTTGAAATTTTATTATATGCAGAGAAATTTTGCCAATTTTTTTTGAATGAAATCACAATCATCATATATGAACACATCTGCAACAAGCTGAGGTTTTTTGTATGTGTGTCTGTGTGTGTGTGTATTTGTAATGATGATGACGAGTAATGTGAAAGTACGCAAATACTCAAAACAATAATACCGCTCAAAAGACCGACAATGATGGTGTTGTGCTGGTGTTTATCATGATGATGATGATGATGATACCAAAAATTATTTAAGTAACATCACATATGAAATGAATAATAAATAAATTGACAAGATTTCACAATTTTTAGCACGTACAAAACTGTATGTAAAACATATTACAAATTTATATTTTGTTAAGGTCCAAGTAACAACAATTGTTTAGAAGAAGAAAGTAACGAGTAATTTAAGGAATATTAAGGTTTTTGCAGATATAAACGAAAATTTATTTTAATATATTTCATATACACATTTTTAAATATTTATTTAATTTTCAAATTTTCTTGGCAAATTATCAAAAAAGTAACCAAATTTATGTATGTATTTTTTATTTTTTTTGTAATTTTGTGTATTTTAGCTATTTGGCTTGTTTACAAATCGCGTGTCTTTTAAACTTGACATCATTTTATGAGTGTAAATATTTGTTTGTTTTTTTTTTAAGTTTGTTATTTTATTAAAATTTTAATTTTTTAAATTTTGTATATTTTGGAACTGAAATCTATGTCAACGTTGGATAATTGCTTTATAGTTTACGCGCACATATTTATCTAATGTTTTTAGAAAAAAATTTTGAACAACAAAAATAGAAAACATTAACGCAGTTATATTAATGGTCTATAAACACAAAAAAAAAACAGAAACATAAACATATTAAAACTAACATTAAAAGCAATTTAACAGCACTACTTGCTCTTTTTATACACATTACTTTATACTAAAGTAAATGTTGGGAAATTTTCGTGTTTGCTGACCAAAAGACCTAATGGCCTAATGACTATTTCTTTTTGCCAACAAAAAGAAGAAATTTCTAATATTTTATTAGTACTTGGAAAAAAGTTTTTTGGTTTAAAAAAGAAAAAGTTTCATCTCCAGAGGGGTCAATTGCTTAAATAGAACATATTTTTTATTTAAAGCTCTTAATGTTTGTGAGCTAAATTAAATTTAATACTAAAAATTTTCTTAAAAAAATAAGATTTAAATTAAATCACTCTAAGAAAAAATTTATAAATAAACTCAAATTTTGGCGCAAACTTTAAGCGAAAAAAACTTCATTCATTAAATGTTTAAACAAACTACGAAAGTTTGCTGCAAAATCCCTACAGAGAATGACTTATATGACCTTAAAGGGCCTATCCAGTGACTAGTAACAACATATCTTTATATCCTCCACCAAAGGTATATATCAGTTTGTCATTCCGTTTGTAACATGTCGAAATATATGTTTAAGACCCCATAAAGTAAATACACTCACCAAAAAAAAGTCTGTAATGGCAACTGAAAATTTTACTGTTATTACGGGAAATTTTGCTAATTTGAGCCCAGCGGTATTTTTTGTTAATCTTAGCAACACATGTCTGCTAACGTGTAGTACAATGAAATAAGTAGGAAATGTTAGTAGCCACTACTAAATTTTAGAAATTCCATTTGTAAAGTGGAATTTAAAATCAGTTTGCTAAAACCTACAAAATAAATTTACTAAGTTTTATTAATATTAGTACAATCAAATTAGTAACGGGGGGTGTTTTTTTTAGAGTGTCACAACTTTGATTTGGCATCACTACTTTATTTGACAACCCATTTAACAGCTGATAGTTGTATTTTGTTTAGTTTGCTTTGAAATTTCATTATGAATCGACTTACACCAGAGCAACGCGTGCAAATTGTTGAAATTTTTAATCAAAATAATTGTTATATTCTTCAAACTTATCGTGCACTTCTTTCATTTTATGGCGTACTACAGCAAGTCGATTTAGAGATGTCTGTCTGTCTGTGTGTCTATCTATATGGCTGTCTGGCTGTGTGTCTGTCTGTCTGCCTGTGTGTCTGTCTGTGTGTCTGCCTGTGTGTCTGTCTGTCCTTCTGTCTGTTGAAATGGTGATCACGGCGCGAAGACGCAAGCAAGGGTACTAATTTTTATCCAGATTATTGGACATCCTCCCGAGCAGTTTGCTATTGAAAATGAGCAAAATCGGTCCAGCGGTTAAAAAATTATGAGTGAAAAATTTAAGATACCTTTAAATTTTCCATACAAATTGGTGTATTTTAGTACAATTTCATAGTAGCGATTGGTACATAAAATATTTTCTCATATTTTTTCACCACTCGCTTAGAGGTGAATAATTTTTTGTATTCACCTCAAAAATTTTTTTCACCACAATTTTTTTTTTCACCACAAACAATTTTTCCAACACAAAATATTTTTCACCTCAAAAAATTTTTTCCACCTCAAAATTTTTTTTCCACCAAAAAAAAATTTCACCTCAAAATTTTTTTTTCACCACAATAATTTTACTTCAAAAGTTTTTTAACATTATTTGTATCAAAAACAGTACAGAACATTTTTTTAGATATTGGTGGAGGATATTCAAAGATTCGACACAGTCATAGTTAAGCCTTTTTTTATTTGTTTGCAATGTAATTTTAATATTAAAAATAATTGCTTTCAAATTTTTTCCATACAAAAACAACTTTCATTACAGTTACATTTAATAAAGTAAAATTAAAAAACAACAACTACTAATTACTACATAAACTTAAAATGCAGTTTTGAGTGTGTAAATACATATATTTCCTAAATTTCAGACATGCTTTCATATACAATTTTTTTTTTTCACTTTTCAGGGTTAATATAATTAAATGTTCGTTAAAAACCTACATAATGTTAAGAGAACAATGAAAAAGTCTTTTGAAAACTATAATTTAATTTAAAAAAATTAACCTTTTCACACTTTAAATTGTAAAAGCCAATAACGGCTGAATATTCAACCACCCACTCACTATTGTTAATTTACTGCATCATATATAAAAGCACATCACTAATTTACTATATTGATCATTAAAATAGAAATCATTAAACAATAGACATTTTTTACTAAGATGACCATAAAAATAAAAAAAATATAAGCTTTAACTACAAAAAAAAAAACTGACCTTAGACATTAGTACACAGCAAAAAAAGAAAAAAAAATGAAGACTGGACTGAAATAAACGTTTTTTTTTTTCATAATATAAAAATAATGATATTTTTTTTTCTAAACTTTATATTATATGAAATGAACAAATTTAAAGCTCAAGGCTTTTTCAATGGTCGTAAGCTTTTACAAAATTGATTGTCAACTTAACAAACACACACAGACACACACCGACCAACTCTAACCAATCATACAGACCAGGCCAATCAACTAAATTACAGCTACAATGACTTTTTGTTTTGTTTTGATTTTTTATATAGAAACCGAAAAGTATTGGATTTTCAACAATAGCTGTAGATTGAAGTAATATTAAAAATATACAAAACAATTATTTTTATTATAGATTATAAATAAATAATGTTTTACAAGGAAATTGACAAGACGTGACTAATATTTTGGGATAAATGGTTTAAAAAATATGACAAATAGTCTATAAGAAAATTTTCCTAGATATGAAGGTCTTTTGAAAGATAACTAGGCCTTATTGTACATTAACTTTTATGTTTAAAGATTAATTTTCCTAAATACTTAATACTTATTGTACGCACAAAACATATTTTTAAATTATAATAAAGTTTGAATATTTGTTTTATAAATTTGCAATGAATCCATCAATTTGGCCACAAGCCAAACTAAATAACAGTCTTTGTGTTCACAACTTTTTTTTTATATTTTTGGAAAATTTCTCACAATATCATTGTGATTCTAAAACAAATTATTTATAAACAAATTATATTGAAATGAAACAGCGGCAACCAAACGTTTTATATACGTATACAAAAAGTTTTTAATATATTAAAGTTTATTTTTTCAAAAAGATATTAAACAGTTTTTGTTTTGAAAAAAAAAGAAGAACAGCCAAAGATAAACATTTTAAATATTCACATGAATGCATCAGATATTTATAATTAGGGTATTCACAAATGCGATTTGCATAAGATGCAAAAAAGCTTAGCCTGGGTTATTTGCATTTTCTCAGCCTAGATTAGTTATGACGATGCGAACTGAGCTTTTTTTTTTTTGCATTGTGTGCAAGACACTCTTCTTCTTTGCTTGTTTTTTTTCTCAAAAAATCTCTGTAATCCTTCAGATTAAGGTAATTTTTTTTAAATCCTAGTGTAAATAGATTATATAAATAATAAAAAAAACAGTATGATGGAAATAAAATATCAAACACTAAAATCAAACCTTTTTTCCACTCATCACTTTTATATTCCAAATAATCGAAGATAAGCTTCTTAAAATTATACAAGATTCTACACGTTTTTTCTAACTACCACAAACAACGCAGCGAAAAGTCAAAACCTGCTAATTCACAGTAATGCTTTTTCTTTTTTGACACCCGTGCTCCAAATTTATTCAATAGTTATGTAAAATTTTGCCAACAACAACAAATAAATGTTATGATGGAAATTTCCATCATCATGCAAATAAGGGGTAATGTGTCAATTGTTTTTCTAAAATTATTCAATTAAGTTGGTTGAATATGATTTTTAACAATTATGGAAAAAGTAATCGGTTACTTTTAAATATAATCAACTAATAAAACAAATTTTATAAAATCCTTATAAAAGTCTTTAGTTTTAAAAAGTTACCGATTGCTTTTTTAAATAACTGTTTTATGTTGCTATGAAAATCAAAGGTGCTAAATTAAAAGTATTCGGTTACTTTTTCCAGTAACTGTCACCGTTTTTAAAAAATCACTTAAATTGAAAATTCAATACATTTATTTTTGCAATATTATCTTTATATTCTGTAGGGAAGGTAGGGGTGAAGTGTCTAACACTTTTTTTTGCTCTTAAAAACCACTAAAATTTTTTTCAGCTCTTTGAAAGATTCATTTCAAAGAGTGGTTTTACTTTATACTCTAACCGAAGACAATTAAATTATTCGTTACTTTGATTTTTTTTGTTGTGAATTTTCAAGGACGACAAGGCGGGATGAAGTGGAAAATTTTATTAACAAAAATACTTAAATAAACAGAATAAACAAAATACTAATTGGTAATTCTTATTATTAATTATTTTTTTTCAGTCAATTAGTTTTTCTTTAAAAATTTAAAAAAATGTTCCAATTCCATTTTGTTCCTTTAGTAATTTTAATAAAATCTGCCTTAATTTTTATCTATAGATCAACATTTTTCTTCAAATCTTTTAGAATTATTTTATTTAAAATGTTCTTATTTCATTTGATTTCATTTATTTATAATTTTTAAGGAAATCGAAAATATTAAAAAAAAGAAACTCATTAAATCAGTATTTATAAAATTCTTCCATTTGGCTTAACAAATAAAACTTTTTGCCAATTTTTTTTACACGAAACTTTACTTAACAGACTGTTCTTTAATTTTCTTTGTTCATAAATATATTTTATTTTTGAAATCACGCAAATGTTTGTAATAAAAAAATTCTTTTAAACATTCATAAAAATTCCCAAAAAAAGGTTTACCACAATTCTCATACACATACAGAAAATACCCACGAAAATGTTTAATTTAAAAAAATATATTATTGTTGATGCAACATTTATGTGCATATTTGCACATAAACAAGAGATGTAACTAAGTCAGTAGTCAGTCAGTAATACTTTAATTTGAAACTTTTGTTAAAAGTCATATCAAGTCAAAAGGTGAATGAATTGTATTTAAAGGTGGTGTTTGGTTGGTGGTATTGTAACTTCTACTTATATGGTTGAATGTATGCCACTGAAAATACATACTCGTATAAAAAAAAAAGTTACACAATCGTAAATCATATAAAATGAATATGCATTTGGTATGATTTTTTTTAGAGGATTTTCAGTTTATACTGAATATATATTTTTTTTAAACAAAAGATTAATCACGTTATATGGGCTTGAGTTTTATAATAAGAAAAAAAATAATAAAACTCAAAAGATAAAAATCTTTAAAGATTTATAGTATCTTACAACAATGTTGTCTTAAAAATTTAGTTAATCTTTAAATAAATTTAAAATTATGCTAAATATGCATGCACAACTTGATTGCTTTTTGTGAATTTAGATTCTAAAAATTATTTCTGCAGTATGATTAATCCACAGAGAGAAAGAGAGAGTTAAATTTAATTTCATATTTCTATTTTTTTTTATTGTTGGTTACAACTTACCTTAAATATAAATTGTCCCATGTCAGAGGCACGTTCATTTGCTGAACCTGATGCTCTTTTAAAGCAATGCAGATAGTCACGTGTCAAAACAAAATATCTGAAAATAAATGGAGAAAATCAAAAGTCATAGTAGAAAAGACGTTGGTTTTTCTTACTTTTAAAGCATAAAGTAGGTTAAAAAAATGCAATTTTTTAATATTGTATATCTA
Source organism: Eustalomyia histrio (assembly GCA_949748255.1). NCBI lineage: Eukaryota > Metazoa > Arthropoda > Insecta > Diptera > Anthomyiidae > Eustalomyia > Eustalomyia histrio. The sequence goes on from OX456526.1 coordinate 152,450,595, forward strand.
TAGAAATGGGAACAAACTGGAATTGAATTTGTTTTTTTTTTTTGTACGTATTACTTTTGAAGTTTTGTGTTAACAGTTATATAAATGACATGTTTTTAAATATCAACAGAAACGTTTTGGCATTGAAACAGATTATTATATATTAAAACAACATTGAGCAAAATTCTAATAGATATTGTTTGTAAACAAAATTAAAATGTATTATGCCTAGAATCAGAAAGAAAGTAGAAATGAAACGTTTTTAAGATTTACAAAAAAAAACTATTTTTTTTTTATTAAATTTACCCTGTAGGAAATGTCGATAGTGAAACTGTACTGATTCACTATTGACTTTGTCACCAGTACTACTGACTAATTATGCCCCAGGCAACGCTTTCTGCTGTAGACATTTAGCTTGTGCGTGTCATTGCGAATCTACACAACTATTGACTAGGTGTTGACATTGGAACCATGGATTCACTAGTACATTTTAGTAATTCTAGTCTACACTTTTGGAACTTTTTACTTAAACAGGTGCATTTATTTTGTTAAATTAAATATTTTATTAATAAATTTATTTTATAAATTTCATTAAAGTACAAAAATTTTCTTGCAAATTTAATTTTGGAGTAGACAAATCTTCAAAAGACTGCACAAAATCATCCACAGGCTCGGTAAAATCTTCATCAGGCTCCACAAAATCTCTCGAGTTGCAATTTTCACTAAAATTTTTTGCCTCTTGTTATTTTTATTTTTATACAAAATTGTTTTTTTTCACAAGTTTTTTGTAATTTCTTTTGCTCATTATATATTTTGTTCAAATTTGTATATTTAACTTTTAAATTCGTTTTTTTTTTATTAAAAACTTTAATTTTGCATGCAGCTATGAACATGTATTTTCAACAAAATAAAACTATAAAAAAATCAAGAACAAGCACAGCTTTGCTGCTGCAAAAAAGGAATGTAAAAAGTATAGACGCTTTGTGGACATGTCGCCAAAAAGTCACCCAAAATAGTCGACAAAGTGGTGACGTGTAGACACTTGACCCCAGGCTTTCTAAAGTGTATCGAATTGATATAAAATATATATTTGTACATGCTCTGGAATTAGTGCAAATTGAAATCCCCGTGAAATCTAAATTTATGTCACTATTTTAGTGTAATCTAAAGTTTTATTTGATCCGATTTCAAAAGCATTTGGGGACAAATTATGAAATTTTCACTTTCACCTAAAAGTGAAACACAGAACATGCCCGATATTTTAAAGGAAGTAACAAAATATCTAAATCATCCGTTCTAGTCAAATCAGTTGTAGAATAGATTGTTAAACCATATCCTGGATTTTTAAGTGTTTCCTTCAATTTCACTAAACAAAATTGGTCTGAAAATACATTTACTAAAACTTGCTCCGATTTTATACTGTTTCCTCATATTACAGTAAGTAAAGTTTTAAAATTTAAATATGTTGTCAAACATAATTTATTAAAAATTATGTATTTTCATTCTATTTTTTTTAATAGGGTGTTTTATTTGTGTTTCCATTCCAAACTGTTTCTATTGGTAATTATTTACTTTTTGTCATTTTGTTTTGTGCTTTAAACAATGTTTTAAAGAAAACGTATAAAACATTTTAAAATTATTAGTCTGTTTCAAACTGTTTCTGTTTATAATAATTTTTAAAATTTTTTGTTTTTTTTTTAACTTTAAAGAAAAACTTATAAAACCTTTAAAAAATTGTACCAATTCCAACATGTTCCTATTTTTAAAATTATAAAAACTAAACTAATTCTAACTTACACCACTATAATGGGTATAATGAGTTTGTGCTGTTGTTTGTAACTACAAAAAAATCTCTCACTGAGAACTAACTTTTATACCCTACCAATCGCAACAATATACTACAATTTATTTCGTTTCCACCCAAAACATAAATAATGGCTAATTTTTATTGAAAAAATACTACAATTTAAAAAAATATATATGACGGGTCTAGCGGCCTCGTTAGGCGTTGGCTAGCTTATCAGTGCGGGGGTTGTGGGTTCGATTCCCACCAGAGGTTTTGGTCTGTTTACGCTACAACGAGCCGATAGCCTTTGTTACGTGTTGATTGGTTAGCTTGATAGGATATAATTTGTAATTTATACATTAATTAAAAAAAATCACAATTTTTTAAACAAAAAGTCAAAAAATAAAAATTTCCTTGTTTTTTGTATTAAAACTTTTCTATAAAAATATACAAATAAAAATCTTTAAAAATATCTTTAGCCATTCAAGATTCATAACCTGTTAAAATCTCATTTTTGGTTGCCAATTTTTCCACTAGAGGGAACTTTAAGACCTACAAAATTACAACAAATTCTTAATGTCTGCTAAGTTTGGTTAAAAAAAGTCCAGCATATCTATGACAAATTCTTAATGGGTTAAATATGGAAACAATGGAATTAAAATAATTATTTTTTATTTTAATTATTAAACGTTATTCAAATTATAAAATTCTATCAATAAATTATTTATATATTTATTTTTTTTTTCATTAATAAATTGCCTTGATTTGATAAAAAAAATTTAAACATTTTGCATGAAACATTTATAATTCTCTATAAATTTATTTTAATTTTTGTTATATCAATTAAATCATTAATTTTTATGCCAAATATAATAAAAATAGCTTATATTTTTATTATATACATTTATTTTATTGTCAAGAATTGTTAAACAATTTTATATTGTTCCATAAATAATTAAGCTGTAGCAAATGTTTAAATTTCGTATAAATTTTTTAGGAATTTTTCGGTTTTTTTTTTTTTTTGGCAACAGGAAGTAATTATTTTTAAGGCATCATAAACTGTCATACAAAGTGTATACATATGATTTAATATTTTATATTTATAGCCAAAACAAATACAAATTTAAATTTGTTATGCTAAATTGAGTTTTTTTTTCTAAAAATAATTATTAAAAATATTATAGAAAAAATGATTTGGAAATATGATGACAATATGTTCTATGAAATGTTTGACAATATCAACAATATGATATAAAAACATTATATTTTATTAGAATCTTTATAAAAGAAATCTTAAGATTATTGTAAAAGTTTTAAGAAATCTCTTGTTGTCCCTTCCTTATTTTGTTTAATTTGAAGCTTTTAAAAACTTCCTTTTCGTCATTAATACTTTTCATATTGCTTTCAATTATGCTTCATTAACTTTAATATCATCTGCTACTGTACGTTCATTTGGGATTATTTTTTTTTTAAGATTTCTAAAGAACTGGATACAAATTTATCCTTGAAATGGTATGTTTTTTTTTCAAATACCAAAAAACTTACTCTAGACAATAATTTGCTTTCAAATGCTCTAGAGTTTTTTTTTAACAAGACTTGCTTTTTTATACTGGTCAGATTTTTTTTGTCCTTTTTTGAAATTGTATCATCTTTGTTGTTTTCTTCTTTTTGGAAATACAAACGTATGGTTAGTTTGGTTATAGCATTTTACATTTTTTTGTTCATAATAAGCTACTGCACAATACAAAACAAAAATAAAATAAATTTAAGACATTTATAAACATTCTGTTGTGTATAAAGAGTTATAAAAAGTTAATGAAGATTCTTAAAAAAAAGGTTGCATTAAAAATGATTAGTAGTTTTGTTAGAAAGACTGGAAAAAAAAACAAAACATGATTTTAAGTTTTGATTATTCAAAATTGTTTTAAAGTTCATTTAGTAAACTTTATTTAAAAAGAAGTTAGAATGCCTTGCGGCCATGTCTGCTTAGCAATATTGACTAAAAGAAGAATTTATAAAAGTCAAATGCTATTTTAAAATGTTAACAAAACACGAAAATTTATAAGGCAAGTTTAATTTTACAGCAGAAAAATCTACTTAAAACAATAGGGAATTAAAACAGATGTACTGTATAAAGAAACAAATTTTAAAATCTCGCAAGAAATCGAATTAAATCGAAAAATAAGCTTTGTTGTTTACGTATCTTTTTAACAATATAATTTTATATCTGATCAGCTCAAATTGGTTGAATTATTTAGGCGGGCCAGAAACAATAAAATTTTAAGGGTTATACGGATATTTAAACATAAAATTCTGTTAACCGGCTTTGCTTTTACAGCGCTATTGCCAAAAAATTTCAGTAAAAAACCGACAATTTAAATTTAAAAAAAAATAGCAACCCAGCAGAAAATGTTCATATATGCTTATATATGGGCTGATATATTATTCTATATATGCTTGGATCCCTAATTTGAGGGTATATGGTCATCTATGAATGTTCATATATGATCATATATAAATATTCATATATGACCACATAAGATTTCAATTATTAAAGATCTCAATCCTAAGAAATACATCTGGTCCAAATTACTAAAAGTGTAATGTTCACATCAATGGATCTTAATTTGTTAGAACAAGGGTTTAAAATGAAAAAACTTTTGCCTTCATATATGGCCATATCTGATAAAAAATAAAACATATTACCCATATATGTAATCATATAGGAACATATATGACATATACGTCTCAATATGTATATGGATCAATATATGCAATATATAGGGTCCGCCATATAACGTTTTTTTTTCAACTAGTGCTTATTTCGTGAATGGCAAACACTTAGCTCATGTCTGATTTGACAGATAATTAGTTTTATCCTTCCGCTGAACGAATATGGTTGTGTATCAGAGAACTGCAAAATCAGCTTTTTTCTTGATTTAATCATACACGAAAATTCTTGTTCACTTTTAATAATTCAACAAAATTCACTGTAGAATAAAATCAGCATCATGTTACTGAACGCGTAATTGGAATCATCTGTCGTTTATGTTTTATGCAAATGTAATCACTTAACAGTGTTCAGTAACATGATGCTGATTTTATTCTACAGTGAATTTTGTTGAATTATTAAAAGTGAACAAGAATTTTTGTGTATGATTAAATCAAGAAAAAAGTTGATTTTGCAGTTCTCTGTTGTGTATACGCTTGAACAACGCTGGGAAATATTGCGACATTACTTTCAAAATCATGCTAATGTTGCAGAATGTCATCTTTTCAATGTCATCTTTTCAGATGAAGCTCATTTTGATCTTGGCGGGTATGTAAACAAGCAAAATTGTCGCATAAGGGGCACAGAAAACCCGCACGCATACATTGAAAAGCCGATGCATCCAAAACGAGTCACTGTTTGGTGCGGATTTCGGTCCAGAGGCATAATCAATTTGAGAAAATATTCAGTAGTTTTTTTATAGCATTTTCAAAAAAAAAAAAAAGTTATTTGGCGGATCCTATATTAACATATATTGCCATTTATGATATCATATATTACCATATATGAACTTTTGAATGTATTTGTATTTTTTTGAATGTATTTGCCCATATATGCTTACATACATGACATATATGTTCATATATGCTCATACATAAAACCATATATTCTCATACATGACACCATACATACATATATGATGACACATGAACATATATGAACATTTTCATCTGGGAAGAAAAAATTTATTGCAAAACTGTACGCACTTTAGAGAAAATAATATTTGGAAAATTTCAAATTCTAAGAATCTTTTTTCTGAGAAAAGAATAGAATTTAAAAAATAAACTCAAAATAAACGTTTTTAACACTTATCTATAAATTTTTCAGGGACTTTCAAATTATCTAATCCTCTAATGTCATAGAGCGCCAAAAAGCTCTATTACTCAATTACTTGCTATCGATAAAAAACACAATTTTCTACTTTTTCTGCCTTAAAACTTTTTTGTGCAACAAACGATTTTTAAGCGAAAAGAATGTAAAGTCAAAATTTGGTAAATTTATAAAAAGATTACTTTTTAGAACTAAAAATAACTACCCATGTAAAAATCAAAATATAAATGATCATATATGGGTATACATGGTCATATATGTCAATGTATGGTTTAATATATGGCTATACATGATCTCATATATGATCATATATCTTCGGATCCGAAATTTGAGGGTATATGGTCATATATGAATAATATATGCGCATATATGAGCATATATGATTTAATATAACCATATACGATCATGTATGGTCATATATTAAAACATGCATGGAAATATATAGCCATGTATGCCCATATGTGATCATATACAAGTTCTTGTATGGTCATGTATGTTTATATATATTTCGATTTTTACATGGGTATTCAAAAAATCACAAAATATATATTTACGCTCTGGCATATATAATTGATAATAACAAAGCAAGTTAAGAATCTCTACTTGCCAAATAAGTTACTATTTTTGCTCCAGGACACATAGGACATCCCTCTATCTCAAAAACCTGTTAACATATTTCTTTGAAAGTAAGCGCAAAATCGAAAAACGCTGTAACTTTTAAAATAATAACACTAGATGAACAATTTTCAATTTTTTGAATTATTCGTTATACGAAGTTTGGACATTTTGAATAAAATTGAGGTGTTAATATTGAAAATTGAGCTAAAGATTATACAAATTTATTTTCACACAAATTTTTATAAGGAAAAGCTAGCAGCTAATTGGTTAGCTTAAGTTTTTCTATTATGAAGACGGGAGTGTAATTTTTTTCTAATAGGAAAACATTTGTTCATTAAATCTTTTAAATGCTCTTTAGAATTTTAGTACAAAATATAAAACCTCAAATTGTTTTTTTTATTCTTAAATATATTTAAATGTTTAACAGTTAAGGTTATTAACTCGTTTTAACAACAATTGGCAATATTAACATTAATTTTTATTTTCAATTCGCAGCAATTTAAACAAAAAATATTTTTAAATGTGTTGTGTGTGTGTGTTGGTGTGTGTTTTACGTTTTTGTTATTTTATTTTTTAACAATTTGGCAAAAGCATTTTCCTGTCTTTATTAATTATTTAAAAACAATTCACTTAAAATATCCTGTGTGCTACATGATGATAATGACGTTGATGATGGTAAAAATAACCTGCATTCATTCAACAACCCAGAGTTTGACTGTCAATTATTTGTCACCAATTAAAATGAACTCAAAGCCATTTAAAATATAAATAAAAATAAAAATATAAAATGTAAATGGTTTTGAAAAGCGTTAAAATATGCACACATACGTATGAAAATGTAAATGCGTAAAGGCAGCCCACATACTCTCACTCACATCTTTACATATTAACAATACTCGTAACATACCTTTCCTTCCAACGTGAAAATAAACGATCACGTTGTTGCCATAGAAGGCCACGTTTAATTGGACCCGTCATTGAGGCTACTGGTATACGTCCTGCCAACAGGGATTGCTGTAATTACACATACAAGAAAGAAAAAAAAAACAAATAATGAAATTTCAATAAAAAGAATTTTTATTATGTAAAAAAGTGTAAATATATTTTAAACAAAACAAAAGTGTACCGACATATTTGAAATTTTCTATAGCCACATTAAATAGGTGGTATATTTTAAAATATTAAATTTTTATTTAAACATTTGCCAGGGTAATTTTATGCATGTTTTTTTGTTTTAAATATTTTCAGAAATATTACTTTGGGATTTTGGTATCTTGAAACAGAACATTAATCATTCGTCGCTTTTTTTTGGGGTTTGTAAAATAATACATATACACACACTCATTATGTTTTCTCTGGTGGGTTTAATGATGGAACAAGTCATAAAATAGCATCACCCAACAATAATAATAATAACACTTAACTCTACAATATATGAGTGTTAGGGTGGACCGATTTTTGCATTTTAGATGGCAATTCGATATCAAGTGAGATGAAAAAAAATTATACTTCTAAAAAATTTATACGAGCTGCCAAAATACTGGTCGATCATATGAAAAAGGCTTGTGACTTTTACATAGCGTTATCATTAGGTCGGGAGGGGGGGGGGAAGGGAAATTGACCTTTTGTGTCATGTCGCGGAACAAACATCGAACATGTCAATGAATGACATGTTTGGAATTAGTTTTTTGACGTGCCACAAGAAGGTTAATTCCCCCCCCCCCCCACCATACTATTACCTTGCGATAGGTTCCCACAATAAAATAGGACCGATCTTGTGGCAATTCGTATCAATTTTCTAAAAAATGTTGATACTATTTTTTACAAAGTTTTAGCCAAATCTGTATTCATCATCAAACCTATTGTAAATATCTGCCCCACATACCTACTTGAAAAGTATTAAAAATATTACGCAAAAATATAATTTAGTTGCTGTATGTTGAATAATAGCAGCTCATTAAAAAGCTTTTCCTTTTGAGAGAGAAATCGCGTAAAATTTATATTTTCATAATATTACATATGGGACTTAAGCAGAGAAAATATAATATAATGCTTTCCTATTAAAGATATTTGTTATAGGATATTAAAAGGTAATAATTTAAAATGCAAGAATGAAAAGATATGAAGTTTATTAAACTTAAAGTAAAGAATAAAATCTCACGATTTATGGTAAACAAATTCAATAGTTAAAAAATTTTAGCAAAGTTGAAACTCCAAAGATTTTTTTGACATCCTGATTCCTTATACACTCACCAAAAAAAGTCTGTAATGGCAACTGAAAAATTTGCTGTTATTACAGAAAATTTTGCTTATTTGAGCCCAGCGGTATTTTTTGCTAATCTTAGCAACACATGTCTGCTGACGTGTAGTACAATAAAATTAGTAGAAAAATTAGTAGCCGCTACTAAATTTTAGTATACTTTTTGTAAAGTGGAATTTAAAATCTGCTAAAATCAGCAAAAAAAATTACTAAATTTTATTAATTTAGTACAAAATTTTAAATTTATTTTTTTTTTATCGAAAATCAAATTTTTTTTTTATTTTTTTAAAAACAAAATCAAAGGCTTAAAATTTTTAAAAATTGTTAAAACATACACGACATAATCATTTTGTTTTTATTTCGCAATTTCTGTTTTGAAAAATATTTTAGTAAATTTTTTTTACTTTTTAAGGTCAAATTTTAAATGTTTTTAGGGCTGATTTTTAGAACTAAAAAAAACTTTTTAGTGCTATTTTAAGTGGATGTCCTATTTTCAGACATGAGTCGGTATATTCACTTCCGATCCCTTTTTTAATCCTATGTAACATTTTAGGGCAATTTAACTTTGTATGTATAAGTTTTAATTAAAAATAACATTTCCCTCAATATCCACTTTTTTAAATTTAGTAATTTTTTTGCTAATTTTAGCAATTCGGTTTTCAAAAATTTGTAAAATTATTTCTGAAATTAGCAACAAAAATTTGTAAATATTCTGTAAGAACTGTGTAATTTGTAAAATGTAAATAGCAAAAAGATTTGATAAATAATAATTTTTTCACTAAAAATCAGTACAAAAATTGTAACTTTTTTTTCTGAGTGTATTGTATGTTTTTAAAAAATTTGATTAAATTTATAAGCAAATCGCGATTGAAAATTAAAAAAATTTCGCTCTTTTGGGATTTGAAAATAAGGGAAATTTTACAACTATGATTTATATATTTTCATGATCACTTGAAAAGTATAGAAGATTCATAAAATCCAGTACTATTTTTAAAATCTTTATGTCCGAATTGCTTAAAATTAAGGCAAATTTTGTTTCTCTAAATACACAGTAAGTTGTTGTAGACTTACAAAAAAAAAGGACCAAAACAGCGGTATTTTGAATTTTCACAATTTCGTTTTTTATTTAAAATTGGTTATATACGAATGTGGCAAACAAAATGGCATCGATTTGTTTTTGCTTATTTTGACTTTAAATGCTTATAATTTTGCATATTCTGATAAAAATTCATATATGCATATTTTATACTTTTTAATGTATATTTTAAGTTCAACAAAAATATAAGTTCATATTTGAGCGCCCGGTAGGCTAGTTGGTAGCATGCTGGCCTATCAGTGCGGGGGTCGTGGGTTCAATTCCCACGCATATCTTTTATTCATATTTATATTTTTTAGTCGCACTTATATTTTTGTTCTTAAGTGCATCGAATTCCTTGCTCTAGTAATAACCAACGCTAAAGGTTCATGTCAATTAAATTTTCCCATCTCTTAATGTTTAACACATTACATACCACCCGCCCTTAAATAGAACATTTCAATTAATTTACAATGTCTATTATTGGCTTTGCATACAACGTGTTTAATTTATGTTTTATACCATATAAATTGTTAGTTAGAACTAAATAAATAGTTGAGGTTTATACATCTTTTTTTTCTTTTTCTTTTTATAGAAAACTAATAATATTTTAAAATACCATCAATTCCCCTTTTTTATTTAAACTCCAAACCAATTGGTAATTAAATTTTTGTCACGTTTTTTTAAAGAAACAAGAAACTTGAAATAAAAAATATTCAAATACTATATATTTTTTTATAAATACAATTTATGTTTGAGAATAGTATTTCAGTATTGGCTACAAAAGACAAAAAAAATATATATATCTACTTGAAAACATTGTATGAGGTGGTTAGACATTTAATATATTTTTAGCATTTTTTCTTTTGTACGATTTCGTTTTTTTGGATTTATTTAGCCCGGAAGCTAAACAGTTAACAAAATGTATCAATATTTTATAAATTTATATATGTATGTTGTTTTGGTATTTGTGTTAACACCAGTACCTCAATTAAAAAAAAATGAATAAATTTTATATTTATTAGAAGATTTTTGAGAGATTATACATAAAAATTTGTTGAAAAGAAAAAAAAAATCGATGGACTTTATTTTGAAAGGATTTTAATTAATAATTTTAAAGTAGAAAATTTTAAAACTGCAATAAATTTCGTGCAAATATTTACACTCTATCGTACAAGTATCAGTGAATACTGGCAATTAATACTGGGAAATATTGTTAGTTATACGCTGTAAATAACAACGAATATTTTTATTTTAATAAGTATCAAAAAATATATACATAAAAATACTGGGACACAAAGTGCATTTTTAAATAAAATAAGATTTTAGAAAAACCGCCTACTTTTTTTTAATAATAACAAATGAAAATACTGGGAAATAAAATACTATTTTTATGAGTGTATTTATTAAATTGAAAACAGTTAGTTTTATTAATTAATATATAAGTATAAAAATAGGGGAATAATAATATATAAAAAACCGGGAAAATAATTTATAAAAATACTGGGAAAATAATATAAAAAATACCAAAAAATAATATATAAAAATACTGTGAATAATATATTAAAATTCTGGAAAAATTTATATGTAATACTGGGAATATTTTTTTTTTTGAAATTACTGGAAAATATAGATCAAAATACTGAGGAAATTATATGTAAAAATACTGGAAAAATTATATAATTATAAAAAAAATTGGGAATATTATATTTAAAAATACTGGGAACATTATATTTAAAAATACTGAGAAAATTATGTTCCAAAATACTGGAATATTTATATATTAAAATACAGGGAAATTATATTTAAAAATACTAGGAAAATATATAAAAATACTGAGAAACTTATATATGAAAATACTGGTATAACAGTATATATAAATACTGGTAAAACAATATATATAAAAATACTGGGAAATATAATTATTTTTTAATGAAATAATATTTTAAAAAAACAATACATACTTCCTAATTTTTTAATGACAACAGTTGCTAATGAAAATACTAGGTAAAATAATATATATTTTTTAAAATAATCGGGCATGTTCTGGAATTAGTGGAAATTCAAATTCGCGGAAAATTTATGATACCCATTTCACTGTATTCCAAAGTTTTATTTTATTCGATTTCAACTTTTTTTGCATTATATGACCACTGTACGATCATAATTTACTTAAATTTTTAACTAAACTAAAAGAAATTGAAAAAAAAATTATAAAATTTTCACTTGCACATAAAAGTGAAATACAGAACAGAACGTCTCTTCAAAATATGTAATATTTTTGTCAGAATTTTTTTTTTGTAAAACTTAAATACTAGTAGCAATTCGTTTAACAGAATATATTGCATAGTAACACTGCATAAAATATATGCCATCTTTTCTGAGTTTAATTATAAAATATTTAAAAATACTGGGAAAAAATTTCCCTTTTTTTTTTATTAATACGAGAAATTAAAATTTCTTTTCTGTTTGATTCTTATCCTCTTAAGAGTTTAGCTGTAAATTTATTTTTTTTTTAATTATCCCAGTATTTTTTTTTATTCAATTCGCCCAAGTTGAAGAAAATAACTTTTTTAAATTATTATTTAATATTCAAAGAATTCAACATTTTGCTTTTTAATGATTTTATTACACATTCCACTATAACCATTTTAATTTGTTGAACTTTTTTTATTTGTTATTTGTCATGTAAATTTATTTATATTTTATATTGTTCAGTGAGATTTTAATGTCATTTAAATTAACATGATATAATCTGCAAAAATGTTTTTGCATTTTTATTTTGTTAATTACAAAATTAACCGTTATTATAAAACGATAAACATCTTTATAATAAACTGACATTTAAATATTGTTTAATATAAAATATATAAAATTTAAAACAATAAATTTTATTTAAAATTTAATATAAAACACTTAAAAATATTTAGTAAGTTGTTAATTTACAGTCATATGTATTAAAAAATTTGGTGATTTTTATAACACATATATGCTTTATAAGACTGTCTATGCATATGACTGTTAATCTTAAGCAAAAGTTTAATTTATTCTTTAGTTAATTTTTTTTTATTTCTTTCTAAAGATAACCCAAAAACTTCATTGAAAAATTGTTAAATGTTTGTTTTAAAACAGGCAAACAAACAAATATAACAGCATTTAATTATGTCTTTGAGACAAAACATTTATTTGTTCTATTTAAGCCTTTAAAAAGATAAATCTTCATTGCCAAAGTGTGTTTTTATGGTTGTTGATCTTTCAGTCAGTACTTTATACATATTACTATGTATACTATTATATTTCTTATACTATTACATTGTTTATTTTTCATATATAAATGGTCATAAGTTGATACTCCATAACTGGTAATTATTTTTTTTACTTTTAATAAAGTTACCAAATGAATTTGGCATGCTAGAAAATATATTTGCCGTTTATATCTCATAGTTATTCTAAAAAACAAAGCAATTAAGTGTTATCAACTTATGACCATCACTATATTTTTTTTGAGAGGGGGTTATCGTTGACATGTAATGTTAGTTATAGTTTGTGTATTTTGGTTTTTCGCTTAACTTTTTATTTTCTTCTGTATTTCTTAATAAATGAACATAAGTTTTCTGCTTGTTGCTTGGACATTACAGTCGTTATCTTTAAATGTGTTTCGTGTTTCTTTCTTTTATTTTTACTAATTATTAAAGTTTAAATATTTACAAATAAGAGAAAAGATAATTAGTAAAATAAGATAAGAACAGAAATTGTATAATTAGGAAAAAATAAAATTTTATATTTAAACTTAAACAATTTACCGCCATACATAAAAAATATAATAAAGTTGACACAATATCATATGAAATTTTTCTCACAAAAATTTCGTTTGAATTAAAATTTTTGTTACACAGAAGGTTGCGGGTTCGATCCCCGGCGATGGCAACATCATAACACATAACCCCACCGAAGTAAAATATCAAAAAAGCTACAACAAGTTCGCCAGCATTTACATCAGATGGTGGGCAACAACTGTTCTAAGATTTAACATCTCGTTTAATTGCAGTGTTGCCATATTTAAAGCTCTCCATCTTTCTCCTCTTTATTATCCCCGTTCTTAAGAAAGCAACACATTACTTTCTAAATGGATTTTTCTAAGTAATGCTTCTCTTAATGAAAAGAAAGACAAAAACGAAAATGCACGATCGCCATTTTGGATTTATTTACGAAACTGTGAAGTTTTAATTCAGAAACTAGAATAGCTGATGTAACACACAGAATGTATATTCCAGAGCCCATATACCTTCCGATATTGGAGAAATCGGGATTTAAACTTTGAAAAAGTGTTTTTATAGAACTATTTCTCAAGCTATGTGGTTAGGGAATATTTCACCCAGACCCACTTTTTGCTACACCTATTATTCTAAATTTTACTATATTTATTACCCCATTAATTGAAAAGAATTTGGTCCGCTTTCGGAATATGATCCAAATCATACTGTGGTGTAGGGTATTATCTAGTCGACATGCCCGACTTAAACTTTTTACCTTGTTTAAACATTGGCAAATCATTGACAAACCATGATTTGCCAATGTTTAAAGTTTTTTTTATCCATTGCTTTTTCAATGCTTTTTGAATTGCCGGAAAAAAGTGCCTAATGACATTTTTGATAGCAATTGCATCACATTTTTGAAGTGCCTTGCAAGCGCTTTCCCGTTTGTATTTTTACTCGCTACTTCTAATCCACAAATTTGGCTCATTTTCACTACTATACTGTTTGGGGTATGATAAACTATCTGGCTATGGAATAAGCAGCTCCGCTTATATCGTTGCAATATCATATGTACATATTGTCGCCGTCAGGGATCGAACCCGCAACCTTATGTGTAACAGTTCAACATGATAAAAATAACACAACAACGCCCACAATAAAATAAAATTCCCAGATAACGTTTCAAAGTCCACTTTTGGGGTTTCGCGTAGAAACCATTGAAACCAACATTTCTTGTTATACTGTAAAATTGATTAAGTTTCGTTGAAATTCAGCAGTTAAATGTCAAGGATGGAATAAAAGTTTAAAAAATTAATTTTTTTTATTGAAATATTAAAATAATAATAATAACCACAAATTATGTATTTATAATGATTATTAAATTAAAATTTAATCATTCAAACATGAAAATTGAAAAACATCGAACTGCAAATAAAAATTCAATCAAAATCAAACTACAATAAAACACGTAATCAGACACATAATAATTTTGTAATTTACGCATAAATAGTATGTATGCAAACACAGATTAAACAGGTTAACCACGAATTATGCCATGCACGTTTTGAGCTTTTTTGATTTAACGCCATCAAGTGTAAAATTACCCGAAAAAAATCCTTTAATTTAGTGGATTGAGTTAAAATTTGATCATTTTGATTTACGTAAATTTTTTTTTCAGTTGTATTTAGTTGGGGTTTAACTGTATCTCGTACAGTGAATATGAATTTTCTGAATTACAGAAAATTTTACAACTTTTCATTTTTGCAATTTTTGTTGTGTCTAGGTGTGAGTCATTAAATACTAATCTGAATAGAGGAGGAGAGACTATTTGAAAATTTGTAAATGAACTAACTACACTTAATCTATTTGTACACATGTATAGATTGGAATTATAATTATGATGATGATGTATTTTTCGAGTTGTGGCTTACGATGATGCTGATGTTGATAATGATGGTGATGGTTATGGTTTGATGGAGGTAATGTTGATTTTACAAATTATCAAGTGGCGTTGGTGTTTGCTTTGCACATGTGTGTTTTGCATATTGTGTTGTTGTATTTGTATTAGGAGTATATCGTATGTCTGTCTGTCTGTCTGTCTGTCTGTCTGTCTGTCTGTCTATTTATCTGTATACCACCTTGGTATATTTTAGGTTATTGATAATTTACATGTTGTTGTTGTTGTTTGTGTGTGTGTTTTGTTTTTTTTAAACTTGGTCTAGAGTCTCATATTCTTTTCAATCAATTCATTTGTTTATGCTTTTAGTATTTTCTGCTTGAGTTCATTATTTGATTGATTTATGGTTCAAAATGTGATAATAATCATAATTATCACAACATTTTGTAAACTATAGAGGTGACTGTGCAAACAAAAAAACAAAATATAACATATATTAAATCCATATAATTAATGAATAGCTAGTGATTGTTTAGAGGGCATAATTTCATTATTTTTTTTTGGTGTTTCAAAATAATTGGTATTGGTATATCTTTTTAAATAGTTGCTTAGTTTAATTGTAATATTTTTAATAGTTTGTTAACTAAATATTTGCAATTATCAGCTCTGTTACAAAATTCACACAATTATGGCGAAAAATGTATTTGAAAAAATAATTTGTAGTTTACTAGTATGTTTTCCCACCAAAATAATAATTGTTATTTATTTCTTTAATTTTAATTTTAACATAGAGGTTTTGTAAATATACCTTCACTTTACTGAAACTCAGAAAACCAATAATAAGTAATAAAAATCAAACAACACGATTTTTTTTTGTTAAACAAATATGGTTAAAACAAGCTAAACAACATTTTTTTTTAAACAAATGTTTATTAAGTATAAAGATATTTTTTGCGTCTTAATATAATCTAGAGGAGTTGTAAAATGTTTTATACAAAAAAAATGTGTATTGTAAATGTTACTAATGGGTTGCTATGAAAATGTTTTAATTCCATAAAATTCCATGTTGCATGAAAAAGAAAAAGTCCAAAAATGGGTTAAAATATATTCTCTAAACTAACAAAATTTTTCTACAGCGATGGCTTAATGTATAAAGGCTCTTACTTGAAAAAACCAACTCAAAATGCAGTTACCCAAAAGTTGCTTTGCACGGCCGTCATATTTAATTATGAATTAAACTAATAGTAATAACAATACCCTAACCGAGCACTAGCAACGAAGGCTATCGGCTCGTTGTAGCGTAAACAGACCACAGCCCCTGGTAGGAATTGAACCCACGACCGCCGCACTGATAAGCGCTCGGAAAAGTTTTTTTTTCTTCAAATCAATCAAATTCAAATCTTTTTTCGTTGTATGCATTTATTTGAAGATTATTTTCTGAGGAAATTGTATGATGATTTATACGAGGGCGGATCAATAAGTCCGTAACATTTTAAATGAAACACAGGTTTTTTTGCAAAAATAAAAATTTATTTTTCAACATAATCTCCTTTTAGCTCAATACACTTAGTCCACCGTTTCTTCAATGAGGTACCAATTCGTAGCCCAATTCATGGAATTTTGCCATTGAGAGCAAACGCGGCATCCACCTTGCAGACAGCCTTCTTAAGTCCAACTGATCATTTAAAATCGAAACCACACTGCCATATGAAATGCCTATGGCATCAACAATCTTACGCGCTTTTACTCTTCGATCGGCCAACACCATATCGTGGATTTTTTCAACAATTTCGGATGTATTGTCCTCAATTGGCCGTCGAGAACGTTCAGCGTCATTTGTACTTGTGCGACCACATCGAAAGTCAGTAAACCACTTCTTAACATTGAAATCGATGGTGCAGAATCCCCATAGTGCTTATCAAGTTTTTCCTTGGTATGATTGACGGTTTTTTTTCGCAAAAAATAATGTTTAATGAGCACTCGAAATTCACTTTCTTCCATTTTTAAAAAAATTCACGAGGTTGTATGTTTTGAACAGCTGTTAAACGCAAAGTAAATGACGAAAATTGTTCAAAATTAACATGTGGTACTTAATGGAAGCAGTGTTGCATTTCATATAACTACGATGGAAGTTCGAAAAGTCACATACATATTGATCCGCCCTCGTAACTTCACAGAAAAAACAGATTCATGCCGACAACCGAATTTGTAGCGAATCGAATGGTTCGGTTGTGACAACTGAAAACCAATTGAGACATGAGTAATTTGACTGTGATAAAAGTAATTCGATTGGTTCAATAACAATTCGGTTGTTACAACCAAAAAATTCGGTTGCTGCAAGTGAACCATTCGATTGGCAACAAATTCGATTGTAAGCACGAATCCGTTTTCTTTGAGTTTGTTTAGCAGTCAAATATTTCTCGTCTGCAATAATTACACAAATTTTTACCGGTATCCAAAATACCTGAATGTGAGATTTTAATAAAATTTGCCAAAATGAATACACATACAGAAAGAAAACAGTTTAATTGTAAGAACTGAAATTCTTGCCAAACGAATTGGTTGCAGCCACCGATATATGTGTTTGTCGCAACCGAAATTTGATTAATGCAACAGAATTTCGTTTGAAACCAAATATTTCAATTGAATCAGGAAAACATTTGGTTGGGGCAACTGAATAATTCGGTAACTGCAACCAACTCGATTGTCACGATTATTCTGTGTTCTCTGAATAGCGAAAAGTATCCATTAAAAAAAATATATAAATATTTTTGTAAAATTTCCTAATTTTTAAAAAGCTTATTTTCAATTTAATTATGTTTCCCAATTCCATGCATTTATCATTTTAAATAAAATTAAAACTTCTTTTTTATTATCCGTTAATTATAACACAACATTTCCTTTTACAAAATTCCATTAAAACTTATAAATAATTCATATTTTCAATTGGTTATTATTAAAACACACTCATACGAATGTTCATATATACAGTTGTTTTTTTTTTATATTTCTCATGTCAGTGACCACTAGTTATTATGCGTATTTATTCAGTAAAAAAAATAATGTATATATTTCAATTAAAACTTTTGGTATGAAAAAAAAAATATTGTATCCATATAATGAAATTATTAATATAACATTTTTACACTCTCTTAATAATAAATAATAACATATTTTATATCGGCGAAAATAATATAAAAAAAGAAACATTTATAAGAATATAAATGTAATTTTTTATTTAATGCTCTTCTATATTTATTATTATTATTATTATTTAGTAAGCCTAACATGGAAAAGTAATAAATTAATTGAAAAGAAAACAAATAATGTTTAAAATGCATTTGCAATAATAATTCCGCCTTTAAACTTAATAAAAAGAAGAAATATAAAATTTTAGATATATTTCAGTAAGGTGGTTCATATAATTTAAAAACAAAAATTGTTAAAACAATTTTTTTGAAAGAAAAACGTTAATTTTTATAAAATTAGAATTATGATAAAGTTGTCATACATTTACAGCCAATTTTAGTTTAATTCTAACATATTTAGTACCGCCCTAATGTTTACACACATCAACAGACATGATCAGACATGTTGTAGTAAAATTATATATAGAAATTTTCACAAGCCATAAAAACCATTCATACAATCAACATATAAGTAGTATTAGAGTAGTTTCTGTTTCAAAAGCCATTCAGAAGAGGCCTAAATGTACCACCACTATACACCAGACATTAAGTGGGGATACAAATATATGTTATTCTTTTTGTATTCATATCCTTCCACTTCAACAAAAATTGTTATTATGTTATGATGTGAAGTTAAGCATTTTTCATGTTATTGCAAAAAAAAAAAATCATAAAAAATATGTTTGTTAAGAAGAGCAGCATAAAAACTTGCAATAGTAGTTGTAAAAGTACAAAAGTATCAACATACTTTGGTAGAATCATGTTGATAATGATGATGATGATGATTATGAAATTGCCAAAATCAACCAAGCGTAGAACTGGGAAAATTAAATAAAAAAAAGAAAAATATTGTTTATTTTTCTGGGGGAGTGTGGAGAAAAAGGGTGTTAGAAAGAGAGTTGGGAAAGCCAAAAAAAAAAAATTCTTTGAAGAACATTGCAACAAAAAATATGAATTTTATTTGTTTTTTCATAAGAAAAATTTAATCATCAAAGTAAATACTGTAAAACCGTGTTTAACAATGAAAAACAAAATTAAAAAAAAGTAAATTTAATATTATTTAAAATGTTAAAGAAAATTTATATTAAACTAAATAAAAATTTATTTTAAACACTTTACTTTTAAAATTTTTAACAATAAAACAATGGAATTGAAACATGTAGTTTCTCAAAGCTCAAATTTGATTAATAAATTATATAATTCTATCACCTTAAGTCACCACAAGTTGTTTATTTAAATTAATCTTATAAATATGTTTAAAACAATAAACTTACTTCTGGTTCTTGGAGAATATTTTAATATTTTGCTTGACTTTAAAAATAAATCTTTTGCAAATTTTTTATAAACCAAAAAATTATCACGATTATATTTAAATTTTTTAAAAGATTTCGTTTAGGTATTTTTTCAAAATCACGTTATTTTTTTTTAATCTTTAAAAATGTTTGCAATATTTTTTTTTCTCAGCTAAAAATATTTTGTCTTTAGACATGTGTGAATAATATTGAAAATCTTCTTCACTTCACATGGTTCGATTTACAACCTTGATTAAAATTATACTTTTTTAAACTACAAAAATCAACACGATTTCTTCTGTGGCAATAAAATATATTGTTTAATTTTCCATTGCATAGAATTAAGTTTTGCTCAAAGTATTTTTTTTTTAATTATTTTAAAATTATTTTTAAGTTTATTCCAATGTTAACAGTTATGTTCCTTAATTTAATTTTATTTAAATTAAAAAAACCATTTAATTAAACTCTCGTTTTCATTATTATTTGCTTAATTTTTTAATAAAATTAAAATATTTTTTATTTTATAAATATCTTTAAATTTGTATATTTGTTCATCCTTCTTTTTTTTTTAATATTTTTCCTCTTCTTTCAAGAGCTAATTTATTAAAATGATGTGTTCGTTTATAGTTTTCAAATAGAACTGAAAATTTGAAAAATCTTTTTTTTTTTTTTGTTAAAAAAAAACTTGTATTTCAAAAAGACAACCACATAAGGCTCTCACGGCGTGTGACTATTAGAAATACCATTGTTTTAACAACTAGAATCTGAAAAACATGGGCATAATATGTGAGTTATATGCGTGACACCTTAAAAATAAATTTCAAACACAAAACTAAGGCATATGTGGGCATTTTTGTTGCTTACAAAAACATATAAAATGTGTTATGATTAGGGCTAGGAAGTTCATGCAATTATAATAAACTATTGAGGGTTTACTAATGCAATCTAGTAACTTAAAAACTACGAATTTTACGGGGAGATAAACAACTTTTTATAACAAACTTGTAAGATTTTTTAATTTATATTTTTTTTTTTTGAAATTTAAAAAGTAATAATATTTAAATTATATTTTTTTAAAGAAATGTCAAAATTTTATTATAAACTTTTTTGTTCTCCTGAAAATAAGTAGTTTTTGAGATACGAGGTTATGTTTAAAAAACCCTATTAAAAATCGAAGAATTGTGTATATTTCATCGTTTTTAATATTAGTCGTATATTCGCCTTAACTATGGCCGTTAACTCCTAAAATAGTAAAGGTACATAAAAATGAGTTTTAGGTGAAAATTTTATGAAAATTCTTTGCGCTACTTTCGAAAAAGTTTTGCTTAATATATGCATTTTTAGAAAAATATGCCTTTTTAGAAAAATATGCATTTTAAGCAAAATATGCATTTTTAGCAAAATATGCATTTTTTCAAAATATGCATTTTTAGTAAAATATGCATTTTTAGCTAAATATGCATTTTCAACAAAAATACAGATTAACCTAATATGCATTTTAAGCAAAATATACATTTTTAGCAAAATATGCATTTTTAGTAAAATATGCATTTTTAGCTTAATATGCTAAAATATGCATTTATAAAGCACTGCTAATTTCTTTCAAATTTTTTTATTTCTCTCGGCAAAATATGTAACGTTTGATTTTTTTGTGCTAAATATGCATTTTAAAATACTGTATTTTTATGGAAGTGGGCTTTTTTTGGCCAAATATGCATTTTTAGCAAAATAGGAATTTTTAGAAAAATATGCAAAAATGCATTCATAACAAAATATGCAAATGTGCATTAATAAATCCCTTACATTTGCTTTAAAATTTTTTGATTCACTAAGATACTTAGTAAAAGTTGCTATTTTATTATAACATGCATTTGTAGTAAAATATGCGTTTTATTATTTTTTAGAACAATTTGAATTTAAAGCATAATAAGCATTTGTAGCAAAATATGAATTTTAAGCAAAATATGCATTTTAAGCAAAATATGCATTTTTAACAAAATATGCATTTTGACCAAAACGTATAGTATGTTTATCAAAAATTAAATGTTTATCAAAATATGTATGATTTTTTTTCAAAAATACATTTTGATCAAAAAATATATTTTTATCAAAAAATAAATGTTTATCAAAATATGCAGTTTTACAAAAAATTAATTTTTATCAAAATATGCATTTTTTCAAAAAATACATTTTTATCAAAAAATCAATTTTTTTTACAAAAAAATACATTTATAGCAAAATATTTTTTTTTGTTTAGCAAAATATGCAACAAATGCATTAATAGAAAAATAAGCAACAAATACATTAATAGTAAAATGGACAAAAATATGCATTAATAAATCGCTGGCATTTTCTTTCATATTTATGTTGCTCTCCAGTTCATGTTAGGAAACATGTATGTATTTACATGAACTTCCTAGCCCTAGAGATGATAAATGTTTTGTGGAACTTTGTAAAAAAAAACTCCTAAGCAAAAATACAACAAAATTTTTGTCATATGGTTAAATCAACTCAAAAAGTACTACATAACAAACATAATTTTGATAAATTTATATATTTTTTAAATTTATACATTTTTTTTTTAATAAAAATCTCATCTTAATTTCATGGCAGTTTTGCTTTAACCATAATTGGTTAAAACTAGTGTTTAAAACAACACCCAGTTATTTAAAATATGCTGTTTTGCTAAGGTATTGTTGTATTAAAAATTCACTTGTCTTGGTTGATTCTGAAAAAAAACAAGTTGGCATTTTACTTTTAAGATCTCATAATGACGACAACAACGACCGACTACATTAAAAATTTTAGATTTTTTTTTATTATTAAACAACACTTGTTTTTACAACCAGCGGTAGTAGCACCTCTAAACTAAATACAAGATGATGAGGTAATCCCCTAGAATTAACATCAATATGTAGTTTATTTGCCACAAATATCAGTGTGACAGCAACGGCGACGACTAACTAACGACATTAGTCTATAAGTCTAGCGAGTAAAATTATAAAATAACAAGTTGCATTTATTTTCAACCATATTTCTAGTTAATTTTTTAACCAACTGCTTTAAAAGCAAAGTTTTATGGCAGTCATTTAGTCGCCAAGAGTTCTACTACAATATTTAACATACGAGTATTTTAGCCTTATTTGATTTTTTTATGTTATGTTGTATTTTTTCTTTTCAAAACTTATTTAATGGAGATTTTAAAATGCATATAATTTTTAAAATATAAAATATGTTTAGACTTTAAGACTTAAGATTAATGCAAGGTCATTATATCCTATAATCTTTTGGAAAAAAAAACCTCTTGATTTTAATATTGACTTTAAGTTTTCACCATATGACCTTGTTGGGTGCATAAAACCCTCATCTTAAAATGTCATTAAAAAATGAACTGCATTAAGTCGTCAAACCATTATAATGAGTTTTAAAAATCCTCATACCCACATATGTCAATAAGATTAAGCCACCCCTTAGTTAATTTGGCATAACTGAAATTTATGTATTCTGGTAATAGAAAATTTTTCATTAAATGTATACTTCGTTTTTTCTTTTTAAATATATTATTCAAAAGTGCAAAAATTTTATATAAGAAATGAGTTGAAATTGAAACAGTGACATTTTAAATTGTTCATACTTTCAACTGTTACGAAACAACTTAAATCAACTTATAATTTTTTAGCAAAATCAAATTTTGAAATACTTTTTTTTTGTCTAGAATGAAAATTCAACTTTAAATTTTCGCTCATACTGGGACGGAATATATTGTAACACATGATCTATTACAGATATGGTGAAATTTTGGACCCAATCGAAGTTTCGAAATTTTGGAACAAAGTAAAAAAATGTGTTTCGATTCATCGTTTCTAATAAAATTTAGTAGAGTGAACACAAATATAAAATATTTTTGTAATTGCTTTAAGGGGTTTCGAGTGAATTTTTTTTTTGTTAAACTTTGTTGAATTTAAAAAAAATCTCGCTTTAAGGGATTTTGACTGAATATTTTTTTGCTTAACTTTGTTGAATTTAGAAAAAATCTCAATTTTCAGCGAAATTTTCACAATATCTCGAAAACGAAAAGAACGATTTAAAAACTGTTTTTCTATCTGTGTTCAGCATAATAAATTTGCTTAGAAGATTTGGCCCAAACTTTTATCATGGGAGTTTTAGACAAAAATCCGCTAGGGTTTTGTTAAAATTCACAAATATATTTTCCCATTTATTAAATTGCCACCCAAATGTATAAGAAACAAGTAAAATAAAGGCTTAAAATCGGCTGTGCCGAATCTTTGAATACACTCCACCAATATCCTAAAAAAATGTTCTCTACTGTTGTTGATACAAATAATGTAAAACAATTTAAAATTAAAATTAATGTAAAAAAACTTTAAAAAAAAATCATGGAGGTGAAAAAAAATTTTGAGGTGAAAAACTTTTTTGGATTTAAAGCAAATTTTGTGTTGGAAAAAAATTTTGAGGTGAAAAAAATCTTTTATGTTGAAAAAAATTTTCGAGGTGAAAAAAATTTTTTGTGCTATTGTGAATATAAATTATTATTCAATTTTAAGGGACTAGTGAAAGAAAAAGTGAAAAAATATTTTACTTGCCTGCCAGTCCCCCTACCATGAAATTTTCTAAAATACAACAATTTTTGTGGTAAATTTAGAGGTACCTTCACATTTTCACTCATAACTTTTTAACCGCTGGACTGATTTTGCAAATTTTCAATACAAAATTGCTCGGGAGGATGTCCATTAATCTAGGTAAAAATAAGCACTTCCGCTTGCATCTTGGGGCCGTGATCGCCATTGTAACACACAGGCAGACATCGCTAAATCGACTTGAAATCGCATAAGGATCATGAATATATATAGCCATCTAACGTTTTTTTTTCAACTAGTGCTTATTTCGTGAATGGTAACACTTAGCTCATGTCTGATTTGACAGATAATTAGTTTTATCCTTCCGCTGAACGAATATGGTTGTGTATACGCTTTAACAACGCTGGGAAATATTGCGACATTACTTTGAAAATCATGGTAATGTTGCAGAATGTCATCTTTTCAATGTCATCTTTTCAGATGAAGCTCATTTTGATCTTGGCGGGTATGTAAACAAGCAAAATTGTCGCATTTGGGGCACAGAAAACCCGCACGCATACATTGAAAAGCCGATGCACCCAAAACGAGTCACTGTTTGGTGCGGATTTTGGTCCAGAGGCATAATTGGGCAATTTTTCTTCGAAAATGAGCAAGGAGTGGCCGTTACTACAGTCAATGGCGATCGTTATCGGGCTATGTTGAACGAATTTTTGTTCACTAAAATTGAAGAGGAGGATATTGACAACATTTGGTTTCAACAGGACGACGTTACGTGCCACGCAGCCGAAGCTACACTCGATGTTTTGCGCCCTGTTTTTGAAGATCGCATTATCAGCCGCAGAGCTGATGTCGTTTGGCCACCTCGCAGCTGCGATTTGATACCGTTGGACTATTATTTGTGGGGTGCCGTCAAAGATAAGTGTTACGCGGACAAGCCAGAGACAATTGACGCTTTAAAGAACAATATTCGTGAAGCCATTGGTGAAATACAGCTGCACACAATCGATAATGTGCTTAAAAATTGGACCGATCGTGTAGGCTACTGCATGGCCAGCTGAGGCAGCCATTTGAATGAAATTATTTTTCATTATTAACCGGAAGTATTGTACTTTCAAATAAAAAAAGAAATTTGAGAAAATATTCAGTAGTTTTTTTTTTATTACATTTTCAAAAAAAAAAAAAGTTATTTGGCGGACCCTATATATACTTTAAAGGGTCTTAGACCTATATTTCAGCATGTTACAAACGGAATGACAAACTAATATATACCCTCACTATATATAGTTGAGGGTATAAAAATCAATTTTAATTTAAACGCTTTTTCGAGCTATAAAAGATTAGTGCATTTTGGCAAAAAAATAATTTTTTTTTTTAAATTTTTGAATATTTTTTATTATTTTTTTAGTGCTATTACTTTAATTAATTCGCAAGAAGGACATTTGTCGGGCACGCTTGTGTAAATTCAATCATCTGGAAATTCCACTCCCTGAAAAGTGTTCTTAAAAGAAAGTTTTCTTTTCTTTGAGTCCGAAATTTTCGTTTTCATAATTCTAGTAAATGGAACAATTTTACAATATTTAAAAAACGCCCCAATGAAAAACATTTGTCTAATTCTTTAATCTTAGATTCAATTTTTTTTTAAATTCCCACACTATTCATTGTTAAATATGTTTATTCAACCAATTATGAAAGAAAGTAAAAATTTCCCTAAATAAAGATTAAACATTCCATTCATTCTGCGATATGAAAACTGATATCCAATGTAACATAACTTATGCGGATAATCAACAACAATATTCATCTAAGAAAATTCTAACGAAGAATACAAAATAATAATCCTTGAAAGAAGGAGGAGGAGAAGAAGAGAAAAAGACAGATGTTTTCTTAAGTATGGAGTACTTATTTCTTAAGATTTTTTAAATGATTACATACCAGCTTACAACAACAACACACACTGAAAACACTTAAATCTGGAAAGTGTTAAACAGGGAGTAGTTTTTCAAGTGTTTAATGATTTTCTTTTTTCTTCTTCTTCTTACTTTCTTAATTTATATTCATCCAAAGCCGGTAGTTAAGAGTTGTGTAACCAACAAACAAATCTTAAAAGATACACATAACCAGTGGTATATAATGAGGCTCCTCATTAGGAAATAATAAAATAAAATTATTATGCGCAAACTACAAAATAAGAGGATATTAAATTTGAAATAGTTACGTTTAATTAAAAAAAAAACAACAAAATACTTTTCATTTCATTTAATGAAACTCTTAAAATAATGAGTAAACTTGTCTTTTCAAATTCAAACATGCGTAGAAAGTAAAAACGTTTTCTTTTATAACATTTTGTTAAAAGAAAAACACGTACTCGTATTTGCAACGTTTCAATTCATGTCAGTTTAAACCAGACTTTTTAACATTTAAACATGACGCGACAAGATTCTTCATAAAATTTTCCAGATTTTCCTATAAGACCGACCTGTTGTAATTACCCGCCAAATGGTATGATTTGTTGTTGGTGGTTGTATTGCAATAAAGAAATTGAAAATCTGTATTAAAGCTGCTAAATCAAATACAGACTTTAAAGTCATCAGAGAGTGTCTTCATTGCCATAAATATCTTGTTATAAGAGTGACAATTAAAATCTAGTTTTTTGTGGAGAGTAAGAAAAAAGTTGTTATTCAGTAGGTGCTTGATTTTTTTTTTTAATTTTACTAGCTCATCTATACACAGAAAAAAAAACAATTTTAAATTAAGCTAAATTAAATATAAACAGTGTTCAAATCAAACCACAGATTCTTCGATTAATCGCCTCTATTTCGTTTATTGTCGAAAAAAAATTATTTAAAACTTAAATAATTATTCGATCCGAATAATCGGTTAAAATAGATCGATTAATCGATTAAATTTTTCTTATGAATTTTTTCCCCATTATTTTTTCTAAAAACTTTTAAATTTTGTAAAAACTGTATAATATTTTTAAGAATTTCTTATTGAATTCTGTTTGAATGCAGCTGTTATTTGTTTAAAAAAAATTTAATTTTTCGACATTTTTTTAAAGGACGTCAGATTCCTTCCAAAAACCTTCAAGGCATGATTCTTTAAAATTATTCTGAATAAAATTATTCTGAAAAAATATTTCGATAGCAGCTTTTTGTCTGCTTATTGATGAAGGAAATATATTTATTTTGCATTAAACGATAAACAGAATAACCGCTTAATCAATTTTCGTAATTTTTTAAATAATGATTTAACCGGTTAAACGGCAGGGTCGAAAAATTGGAAACACTAGTTACTTCCCAGTGGATTTTTACCCTTCTTCATCTCGCTTAAACCTCTCTCTTTTGATTTGTTCAAGAATACTATTGTTCAAGAAGCTATGGCAGTCAATGTGGATGGGAACATTTTAGAATTATAATACTCCCCCAAAACACTTAAAAGGGAAAAGTAAAAATGTCATTATGAATAATTTTAAATTATATTTCAATAAAATTTTCTCATAACCAAATCGCAACATCTTTTCGTTTCCGTTAAAAGTTTTTTAGTACAAGCAAATGGTTAAGAGATTTGTAGGAAGTGTAGCTTCTATTTTGAAGTGGGTACACTCCTATTTATAGACCACTTGGGTCGGGAGTGGGCGCAAATGAATTGTAAGTTTCTTTTCTTAGTAATTTAACACCAACGAAAATTTTGAAATATTAAATTAAATATGAAAAATTTTATTTTATCCACAATCATATTTATTTTAAGAAGATTCATAGTTAATTTAAAATTGTAAGTAAAAAAATTAAATGTTAATTCAAATTTGCTATAATAATTGCTTTAACTATAATTTTTTTTTCTCTGTGTAATAGCTATAAAATGAACACCCATGTTGGTTGGTTGGTTCATGATAATATGACTTGATAGGCAGGCGTAGACATACATGGTTATGTCAGTAATATGTGTCACAATGTGCAATCTGAGAAAACATATTATATCCTTGTTTGTTGTTAGCTACTTAGCTTGCAAAAGTGATATGGGAAATTTTTTTTTTTTTTTGAAAATGAAAATCATAAATAGAAATCTTGAAAATATAAGTCAAGCATGAAGAACATAACTAAAAAAAACATGCGTTGTAGAATTAAAACAAAAAAAAAAAAGTTAATGCAATTGTATGACAAGAAACTTTCAATATTAATAAAAAAGTATATGAGTTGGCCCATAATAAAAGCAGGGAGGAAAGCGGTAATCATGTAGCCAGATGTTGGCACTATTTTTTAACAGAAAGAACAGAACAGAAAGTGGTATCTAACATCACTGATCCCTGAAAGTGGTATCTAAGATCACTGGTGAATATGATTCGAAAATCATTAGAAAAATTGTAAACTATAAAATAAAAATTATTAATTTTGATTTTTATAGAAATAATACTTTAGTTTCAACTACTCACTAAAGCAACTTTTGCCAAATGGGGTCTGTAGCTGCATTTAGAGGGGTCCGCGAAGAGTTCCAAAAAAAATTCTTCAAAAATAAGGAGGTAATAATAAATAATATTCCATTGTCAGTTGCCATAATTGTGTTTAAAAAAAATCCACAAAAATAATGAATATAGCTCGATTTTCAAAACTTTTGAACGAAATAAGAACTAAGTGTAGCTTGAAAAGAAACTCTGATAAATAATCAGGTAAATATATATGTTGTATTCCAATTCTTAGGACTTTTGAGACTATTGCAATTTTTTGCTTAATTAAATACACAGTATTTTTTTTCCTAAAAAATCAACACAGTATAAGTATGTTTAAGAATCAATTTTTCCCATTAAAAATCACAGATTCTTAGAAGCTTTTTCATAGAACAGCTTTTAACTTAATTAAAAGATTCCACCAAAAATTATTATCTGGTAAATATCTTAAATTCTGAAAATTCTAATGAAAATGTTTTTTCATCTTTTTATTCATTCCATTTTTTTAATCTAAGGATTTAAATATTTTTATTTAAATATAAAAAATGGAAAATTTGGGGGTCCGTCAAAAAGTAGAAATTCCTCAAAGGGTCCGTGAAGAAAAAGTTAGTGGGAACCGCTGCAGTAGAGGGATCAATTCGGTGAAAAAATATCACAGCAAAACTTTGGTAGTGGGTGCGATATTCTCATGCGTTACCTTGTAATGATAGCTCATTACCTTTTTCATTATTTGCAAGCATAAAGTAATAAGTTACTGATTAATAAATGTAAAGTAATAATTGAAATATTTTTGAAAATCTATTTTTAGATACATTATTTTGTGTTTTTTTGTAAGCAAAAAGGTAATGTATGTTTGTTTTGATAACACTAGCGAAAAAACGAAGCGCAACAATTCATTTAAGTTTAAAGCAAGCAAATACTATATGCGTCGATAGCTCAGTGGGTAGGGTTCTTGGCTGGCAACCAGATTTCCCTGGTTCGATTTCCATCTTGACTACATTATTTTTAATTACAAATATTTTAAATAAAATATTTTTAATAATATTTTTTAATAAAAATTCCTCTTTTTTAAAAATCTATTTTTAGACACATTACTTTTTCCATTCTAGTAACCATATAAGTAACTTCTTACATTATCACCTCTAAAGTAATGGGTACATACATTACTTTGAGGCTCATCGCTTATAAAATTCATCAATGAAGTAAGGTGTAAAGTAATCCATCGGCCCCTATGGCTATACATTACTTTACCCATTATTTGGTAATGTGTGGTTTTGTTGGGATACTCATATTTTAATCCAAATAACACAGAGAAAACAGATTTGTGCTGACAACCAAATTTGTAGCCAATCAAATGATTCGGTTGTGGTTAACGAATTTTGCGGTTAAGACAACTAAAAACCAATTGAGTAATTTGACTGTGACAACAGTATTTCGGTTGCCGCAATTAAAATTCGGTAATCACACCCAAAAAATTCGGTTGTCAGCACAAAACTGTTTTCTAGGTTTAGTATACAGTTTTTGAAAGATTTAAACTATAAAAAATAGTAAATTTGGTGAAATTCAAATTTTCACAAACAAAATTTAAATATAAAAATCTTACTTATCAAAAACGGTCGGTTTAGTTAAAAACAATAACATTTAAATGAAAATTTTATAATATTTTTAATCATACAACAGATTTCTTAACATTAAATTACGACTAATAAAAAACTGCTAGATTTCTAGCAAATAGCTTTTCGGCGACTTCCCCCATTAGATTTGAATTAAAATCCCTAAAATTACCTCACGATAGCGGACATCTTATGCTTGAACAATTTTTTTCCAATATGTTTAAAAGTTTTCATAATTTTTAGGAAACCCCTAGTTTATATTCTTTCATTCATATATTTTTTTAAAATATTTGGAATTTCTAATTTTTGTATTTATTTAATTTTTTCCTTGTACACATCTTTCGTGTTTGCACAATCTCTCGTAGTGTGATTTCAAAATGTGTACTTCCTTAATTCTTTATTTGTTTAAAACTATGTGCTGCTTGTCGTTGTCTATCTTTTACAATCTGAATGACAATTAATTTTTAGAACTCTTAAAATGAACCCTTAGGAATGGCAAAAAGGAAAATCAATGCATACGTACCTGTTTTGCACATTTCCTATCACCTGTGTTTTAAAACTCAAATGCACAAAACACTGATGCAGAAAATTTCATTAAAGATTACGAGAGGAAAGACAAAAAAAAAGAAATGAATAAACAAATTTGCAAACGCCTTCAAACATAAAATAATCTTAGGAAAATTGAGTACTTAAGAATAATCATCAGCTACATCTTAGACTATGAACAACCTGCATATTCCGGTATGAATGTATAAATATTAAAAATATAGAAGTTTTAGATGTTTTGTACACTCAAAATATTAGAAAGTTAAAAAATATCTAATACACTTACAATATTTTTTTTTGTTAAAAACAACTGAAATTAAACATTAAAATAATCGTAAATATATTTAATAACCGGAATATAAACATTTTTATATAAATCAACTGTATTTTTAATATATGATTTTCTATATGTTATTAAATTTACTGGCAAAACTGGTAAAAAAAATAAACTCTTTAACACTTAATAAGCATTTTTTTTTATTAAAAAAAATATTTTGCTGAAAGTTAATGACATCTAATAACAAATATGTATCAGACCGGGTGGCATTTCATAACTCCAAAATATTTATTTTCTAACTAAACAAATTTTTCAATTATTTCTTTCAAGTTATTTTTATTTTTTTCTACTGTGCAAGTAGTACATTTCCCAGCATATACCAGCACATTTTCATTATATATAATTTTGTTGTTGCTTATGCAGTTTTCCTCCACAGCAAACAATTTAAACATCATTACAAAATAATTGAAAAGAAAATATGTAACGAAAGGAACAACCTAACAGAACATAGTTTATTCCAGCAATAATAATGTGCGGGGGGGGGTGTTTAAAGAGGATGAAACTTGGAAAAACAGGGCAATCACCTGCTTAAGTTTTCAAGTAGTTTTTGTAAATTTTCTTAAGGAAAATTAAACAGTAATACTAAAAGTGTTGTATTTATAGAGGACGTAAAATTGTACACAATAAACAAATTGTAACAAAATTTTGACTAAAAACTTTTGTTTTTGACAAGTTTTTTTTTTTTTTTTGTTAGAAATTTTAAGTGAAATATGTACTTTAACATCACAAAGTTGTTTGTTCAAAAGTTTTCTATAATGTTAGATTCTATATTTGATGTCATTCATGTTGTGTTAGTCTATATAAGTGACATGAGCATTCAAAAATTCAAGTTTTTCTCAAAAAGTCACGCATTTTATGTTTAAAACATTCTACCAACAATTTTGTGTTTAAATTATAAAGTACTAACAATAAGTGTTATTGTTTAAGAACAGAAATTCGTTGATAATTTAGAGAAACCCATAATTGGGAATTGCTAAAATAAGTTTCCAAACTTTTTTGATGTAAC
Organism: Eustalomyia histrio; assembly: GCA_949748255.1. Classification (NCBI taxonomy): domain Eukaryota; kingdom Metazoa; phylum Arthropoda; class Insecta; order Diptera; family Anthomyiidae; genus Eustalomyia; species Eustalomyia histrio. The sequence continues at coordinate 152,482,866 of OX456526.1, forward strand.
TTTTTTTTTATTAAAATTTAAAAATAACAAAAAAAAATCATCAGTGTTAAAAATTTTCCAGTAGATTTTTACTTTTTTTACTAGTAATGGAAAATAATTAATTTCACTTTTAAACAACATAAAGAATCTTTTTTTTTTAAACTTATGTCAGTTTAAAAGTTAATTTTTAAACTTCGGGAAGTACCTACTCCATAACCTGTCCTGTGACCGGTAGCAACAGAACCCATCTCGTGACTGGTGAAAACAGCTTACAACTAAGACATATCAGTAAAGTAAAAAAGTCAATTTATAAATATTTAATTTTATTTATTAAATTAAATGAACAATACAAAAAATTATCTCTATGACGTTTGATGATTTTTTTTCATTAAAAGGATGAAATAAAATTATAAATAAAGTAATTTTTTCATAACTGTTTGTTTTTTAAATTATTTTTATCAACTTTAAAAAAATAATTTAGTTGATTAAGAAAAGTTTCATTAATTTTAAAGCGTTTTTTATTAAGGAAGTCAAGTAGAAAAAATATAAAAAAAAAGTTCTGCGACAGGTTCTTTTGCGTCAGTTCTGTGGTAGGTTCTTTTGCATTAGTCCTGTAATAGGTTCATTTGCGTAAGACCTGTGATATGTTGGTTTGTGTCGCATCACATAGTGCAATAAATACGCTCCCAACACAAACCCATATAAAAATTATCCTTTCATATAAAAGAACCAGTCCGAAGACCGGTCCCCTTTCTTCATATTAAAAGACTACAAACAGTAATTTAACAGGTCAATTGACCTTTATTCTTTATTTTATTCAACATAGTTCCCTTCAAGGGTGATACACTGATTATAGCGGCCCTCCAACTTTTCGATACCATTTTTGTAGTACGGTTTGTCAAAATAGGTCTCAGTTTCGGCGATCACCTCCTTATTCAACGAAAATTTCTTCCCAGCGAGCATTCTTTTGAGATCCAAGAACAGGAAATAGTCGCTGGGGGCCAGATCTGGAGAATACAGTGGATGCGGAAGCAATTTGAAGCCCAATTCATGGATTTTTGCCTTCGTTTTCACTGACTTGTTTTAGGTCAAAAGTGAGCTCGCGCGGCACCCACTTTGCATAGAACTTTCTCATACCCATATATTCGTGAATGATATGATGTACACGTTCAGTTTGTATATTTAGAGTACCTTCTATTTCATTCAATTTCAATTTACGGTCATTCGAAATAATTTTGTGTATTTTTTGATGTTTTCGTCCGCAACAACCTCTTTTGAGCGTCCACTGCGTTCACCGTCGTCGGTGCTCATTCCACCACGTCTAAACTTAGCATACCAATCCTTGATGATTCATTTTTCTGGGGCAGTGTCCGGAAACTCGTCATCATGCCAAGTTTTTGCTTTAACTGTATTTTTTTTCCCTTCACAAAGCAATATTTTATCAACACGCGAAAATCTTTTTTATTCATTTTTTTACATAACAAAAGTTGCTTCACTCAAAATGCTATAATTCACAAACTAATTATCCGACAGCTGTCAAATTTATACACGTGTCTTTTGAAAAAATTCATATCGATTTAAGTCTAGTAGCGCCATCTATGTGGCAGGCCGGGGACTTCTCAATTGACCTGTCATTTAGCTTTACATGGGTTTTACACATGACGTTCGTCGTAAGACGAATGAGTGACTGCTTGTATGTGATCTCAAAACACCGCCTTAGTATTGGTGCACTAAAACTGTTCTAAAACTTTGGAACTTGATTTTTTTCATTTCATTTGATTGGCATGTCCCGTGGAATCTTTTCCAAAAAATTACGGACTTCTATGTATTTAGGATCGCCTTGAGCATTAATGTGTTAAGGTCTATTCTTAACAAATAGAATTTTTTTTATTTAAAACAAATATATTAATATTCTCATGGTCAAATTTGTAAAAAAAAAAAAAAAATTCTACACAGTTTTATTTTTTTTTAAATTAGTTTTACAAGTCATTAAGTAAAAAATCAACCACAAGAAATTTTCACATTCGACGAAACAAGTGTTTTAGTTTTAAGGGGTTATATACAGTCGGGAGGCTGTATATAACCCCTATTTTTACTTCAACAATTTAAAAGGTTTTCTTCAGAAAACCTTTTAAATTGTTGAAGTAAAAATTGTACATATATTAATTTATATTTCTGTGTGTTAACATGTATGTATTATCTTGTAATTGATCAAAGAATTAAGTAAAATAATATTTTTTGACAAAATGGCGGCTTAAAAAAAATAAAATCGATTTTTGATAAAAATTTAGTTCTTAAATTTTTTATGAACTGGAAAATATTAGTAATAAAACCCTTTGATTTATTACTAAAAAATATACTTTAAAAGCTTGTGTTAAAATTTGAGACTGATTGGTTCAGGAGTTTTCGTAAAAACTTGCTTACCTACTTTAAAAACACAGTTTGAAAAAAAAAACGCGTTTATGTTTCAAAATCACTTTACTCTGCTACGCGCCAGATTGACAAGAACTGTTCCGTGTTTGTACTGAAATATATTTAAGTACATTACGAAAAAAAAAATAAATCGATCTTTTGAAAATATTTACTGTATATAACCCCTTAAACAACTGTCTAAATACTAAATTAGTGTAAAAAAATTTAACACGTTTTTATGTTATTTGCTTGAAAAAAAAAACCTACAAAATCGTTGGTTAAACTTGTTTACAGTTATATGATAATTAAACAGTAAAACAAAAAAACTTTAAATATTTTGATAAAAAATAAAAAACAAATATTTTTTTTAATACCACAAATTAAGTGTAACTATCTGCCTAAATGATAAAAAAAAAAGATTTAAATTATGTACATAATTTTGTTGGTTCAACTTCCTGTAAATATAAAAGCAAATTTATAATGCTTAAGCATTGAATTGAAATTATTTTCATTTAAATAAATTAAAAAATACAACATTTTAATTACTCATCTTGATCACAATGATGATGACGATGATGATTGTAATTGTTTCAATCATCACTACTTGAAAATTCATATAAATTAAATTGTCATCATGTATGTATAGAGGAGTGTAGTATGATACTTTAGTTTTTATATTAAATATCCCCAGGAAAAATATCTTCAGTTAATCATATGATTTGTAACGTTTTTTTCCCATAGTTGTCAGATGTTAAAATTATCTTTGCCAAATTTTCAAAGTGGCTCGCTCAACAAGTCATTTCTACAAAACTAAGTTTTCGAGATATTGAAAGATTGAGAAAATGTTTGTAAAATTTGGGATTATTTTTAAGCTTGAGGTTGAGTTTTATAATACAAATTAATTTATTAGCCTTTTCGAAAGATGTTATTCGAGGAATGTCGAAATATTGGCTTATTAATGTCGAGAACTTGAGCTCTAGCATTTTCATTTATAATCAATTAAAATTGCTTATTTCAATATTTTTTCCAAGAAAATTTATCCAAATTTTAGTACTTTTAAAACCCCTATTTCAATCAAGAGTCTAAATTTGGTACTTTTACAAAACCGTGATCTTAAGAATTTTACAATTTGATGCTTTTAGTACCTTTGCTAACTTAGCACCATAAAATTTTGAGTATTTTAAAATTAGTACATTTTACACGCAGAGAAAAACATGGTTGCAATATGATAACTGCTACTATATTGTGCTTGCTGCAATCGGGTATGTTTGTCACAACCAAATTATTGGTTTTCTAACCATCATTATTTAGTAAATATTTTAATATTTTATGATTGGCACATTCAATTTCATAACATGATTAGCTGTTACCATATTGTGGTAACAAAAATTCTGACTGAAAAAAATATCATAATTATGCAACGATAAATAAACAATCAATAAATAATTATACATTAAAAGAAACATTTACAGTCATAATACTGTCGTGTTTTCATAAAAACCAATATTTTATCAGTTCAGTCAGTTTATTTTTATATCAAAATCTTAAAAAAACAATCATACAATAATTTTTTATTAAAACTGGACAAATATCAGATGGGTAGAAAATACCTTTCACAAGTCATTAAAACATTTCATCAATTGTCCCATTAATTTATACATTCCAGTTAATTTTTTTTAGCTTTAGAAATATTGTTTTGTACGAACTGGTTTCTTACACAAAATAATAGATATTTTTAAATTTATCTGATAAAAACTTTTTTAGATTCTATGGACTTTTTCTTATACTAAAATTCTTAGATTTTCCAAACTTATTCTTAGATAAAAGTTCATATATTCCAAACAAACTTAGGTTTTAAGGTATTTATTTGACTAAGGACTTTTTCTAGTAGAAATATTCTTAGATTCTAAAGACTTTTTCTTAAAGAAAAATTTCTACAAACTTTCTATAAAAAAATCTTAAAAGTGTCAAAGATTTTTTTTATTAAAAAAGTCATTAGAATTTAAAAAAAATTTTAAGCATTTGTCTTAAAAAAAACGTCGACAGAATCAAAGTTTTCTTGAAAGAAAAGTTCTTAGAATCTATGATTTTTTCCTTAACAATTTTCCTTCAAAAAGTCTTTAATATAAAATTCTTAAATTTAAAGAGCTTTTTCATGGTTTCTAAGAAATTTTCCTTCAAGAAATTTTCTTGGATTATGGATCATATAATCAAGGAATCATTCCTGATAATCCAGGAATCATTCCTGATAATCCAGGAATCATAATTTTGGAATGAGGGACCATAATATGATAACATTTTGAGCACACTATGATTAGGTGCGATCATATTATGGTTATTTAGGACCATAATATGGTAATTTTTGAATCATAATATTATTGTGGGAACCATATTATGGTAAAAACATGTTTATTTTATTATCATAATATGATAACCATATTATAGTACGACCATGGTTGGCACAAGCATAAACCCAAAAATATATGATGCTCTTCGAATATGATTGCCCCAACCATAATTTTTCTTTGCGTGTAGTACAAACGATTTGATCAAAAACAATTCAAACATTTTGCTCATTTGATACATTGAATTCATATAAAAACACAAGGGGAATACAGTCACAACTAAAGTGACACACTTCTTTGTAGAAATAGCCACGTAAATTTTAACTATATTTTAATACACTCAAAGAAAAAGTTCTATATATAAAATCTTTGATTTATTAAAACTTTTTGTAAATATGATTAAACGTTTTGTAAAAATAAGGAGCCCTTTAAGTAATGCCAGATCAAAAATATTAAAAAATTCTCCTTCAAATAAATTACTTCCAATTTCAGGGGTTATTTTAATCTAAACTAAAAATTGCTGTAGCGTCGCTAAAATTCGGCATTAGTTACTTGTATTTTTTTATTTTTTCTGTTGCATAAAGTGTTAATATTAAACTATATAGCAATTAATTTTAATTTACAATAAATAAAATTATTATATAAAACAAACTCATGAAAACTTTACATTGAATACAAGTCACAATAGTCTTCCTTCTCTCTTCTGTCTTTTCTAAAGTTACAATTTATAAATTATTGTCATTTTACTGTTGTTTATAATACAGTTGTTGTTGTTGCTGTTGCTGCTGTGGCTGGTGTTGCTTCTGTAGCGGCTGTTATTATTGTCGTTATTAAATGTTAATTTGAATTGTGGTCTCGATGACCTTAAATACAAAGTACGCCTACTCTCAATAAATATGTATAATACAAATGTACATAACACTCACTAACAGACTGTAAAACAGGTTGCCAGATAAAACGATATCGGGAGGTGTGATTTGAAAAGATGTTTCTAATGAGGGTAAAACTTCAAAAGGCAAATTTTTCCATTGCAATAGGTTTAAAAATTTCTCCATTTTTATACAGCAATAACTTATTTCCATACTGTACGCTTTTAGTATTTAATCTGGCAACTCTGTCTCTTACTTACTCACACTTAAAAAACTTATTCACCCAGTCAAGACAAGTACGTAAATGTGCTTTTTTTACTATTATTAAATATTAAATATTTAAAAGATCTATCGATTTTTTATTTTTCTATATTAATTGATGGTTTAGTACTTTTTTTAATTCTAAAAAAAACTTATTTTTTTATTTATATGTCAGGGATGATGACAAAAAGGATAAATAAAAATTTAAGAACCGGCAATTTTTGCTGAAACAGTATTTATTGAATTTTGTGTGTTAAAAATTATCCATTAAAACTTAACAAAACAAAAAATATACCATATTTAAATAAAAAGAATTTAATTAAATATGCAAACATCTTGAAATTGTTTTATTGAATATAAATATTTATACTGTTTTAATTTTTTTTTTGGAATCAAATGACTCATGGCAGACAGACTCATCATAATGATTTTGTTAAATAATAATTTTAATAGTTTTTTTTTTTTACTTAAACGAATAATTTGAGAAAATAATATGAATCATCAATAACAATTTACCAAAAACAAAATTTTTTTTAAGGAGAAAAGCAATCGTCTATATTTAATACAACATTAATTTTTATTAAGGTGGAAACTTTTCATTAATGAAAAATTCTTTCTCATACTGAAGAAAAAAATTCCAAATATCAATGGAAATTTTTGCGATTCAATTTTATTAAAGAAAATTTTTATATATTTATAGAAAAGAATTGCATTAGATTTCATTTTAAATTTCATTAGTTTAATGGAAAAATTTAAATTATTTTAATTTTTTTTTCACTGCGGATTTTAAGAAATGAAGTTCAAATTATATCTGTGGCTTTTTTTGCAAATAACTTTTTTTTGGACTTTTCCAAGAGACTGTCTTCGTTTATTTATAAAAATAAAACAAATTTATTATTTTTGGCTAGGCTGATACATGTATTTCAATCTGGCAAAAAATCTCATCAGAACCCGAAGTTTTAAAAAAGCTCCTAACTAATGAAACAATATTTTACGCTCTATTCTCTCAACACTTGTTTAGGTTGTTTTTCAACAAGCACTATGACGTTTCTTAAATTTAAAAAGAAAAATGTTTTATTTACAATAGAAACAAAACTTTAAAGTTTTACTCTGGCTCAAGAAATATATTTTTTTTTTGGTTTTTATATACATTAAAATTATTTGTATTGCCATTTTTGTTTATTTGTAATGAGCTTTCAACTTACTTTTTTTAAAGATCCAGGCAACTGATTTATAAACATTAATGTTAAAAAAAGAAAGCTTTTCTAACAAAACATCTTAAGTCGATTTAAGTAATTTTGTTTAAAGTTCAAAGATACATATTAAATATGAAGAAAAATCAATATTAAAAACAAAATTCAATATTTCGTTTTTTTTTTTTTGCTTGTCATATGATATACTCCTTCAAATCAATAACGACCCCTAATTTGTCAATTTTTCTTAACAAACAAGCCCTTGTAAATGTCAATTATCTTCACAAAAACTCAATACCATTTGTATTAGTAACAAAATATTTGGAAAATCTCCCCACACAAAATGTGAAAAGAAATTTATCCATAAAAGTTGAAGCAAATTATGCGTAATCTATCATATTTTGTAATATAAAAAGGTGTTGACATTTGACAACACATATTGATGATGAACTTTTGCTATCACTTCATCTCATTCTCTCTCACACACACTCCAGTGTTTAACTGTATAGCATAATATATACCAGAGTTGGAATATTAAGTGCTTTAGTATTTTTTTCTTTATTTCGCAACCGATTTAGTACTTTTGTTAAGTTAATATTTTATATATTTGCTTTTATTGGTTTATTCTTAAGTTGAAAATAAAAATCTTTAAATTTATCGGCAAGGATAATGCCATTTTGGATAATTGCGGAAACGGTATTTCATTTTTTTTTTTATTTATTTCGGCATAAGTATTTTAGTTATTTATTTAGTTATTTAGGTAACGGTATTTTAAGGATAATAATAGTTGAAAGATTTTTGAATCGATAACGGTATTTAAGCGTTATTTTCTGCCAACCCTTGGAAATTTTCATTCTATCTTCAATGCAGAAAAACGTCATAAATTTAAAGAGGGATAAAGTAATTATTAGTTATCGAAAGAAAAACCCGTTTTTATTATTTTTTTTTTTTTGAAATTTGTTATGAAAATATTAACTTAGAAACTAAAATTTTTATTTTTACCATTTTTGTCAGTTATTTAAAATTTTTGCAGTAAAAATTTGCTGGTATTTTTTATTTATTTTTACGAAATTATTTTATTTATTTTTACGAAATATTTTATTTTATTTATTTTTACGAAATTATTTTATTATTTCATTTATTTTTACGAAATTATTTTATTATTTCATTTATTTTTACGAAATTATTTTATTTACTTTTACGAAATTATTTTATTTATTTTTACGAAATTATTTTATTTATTTTTACGAAATTATTTTATTTATTTTTACGAAATTATTTTATTTATTTCTACGAAATTATTTTATTATTTTATTTATTTCTACGAAATTATTTTATTATTTTATTTATTTTTACGAAATTATTTTATTTATTTTTACGAAATTATTTTATAATTTAATTTATTTTTACGAAATATTTTATTTATTTTTACGAAATTATTTTATTTATTTTTTCGAAATTATTTTATTTATTTTTACGAAATTATTTTATTAATTTCTACGAAATTATTTTACTATTTTATTTATTTTTACGAAATTATTTTATTTATTTTATTTTAATTATCCTTTCCTAAATTATTGTTTTATTTTATTTATCTTTATCCTTACGGAATTTGTCATATTTTTTTTTAAATAACTAGCATTTTATTTATTTTAAAAATTTTACAGTTGTGTTTACACCAGTGTTAGTTGTTTTTTTACTGCTTTTGTTAGTTGTTTATAACAGTCAAAAATAAATAACTGATTAAAGTAACTGATTTAAAGTAAAATACCTTTTTCATCGTTTTAATTGCATATACCTTTGTGGTAAATGTCAGTTTCAGTAGATTGATAGAACCAGAGAATATGTCCATAAAAACCATAAAATAAATAGCTTCGTATGTGTGAAATTTCTAACAATTATGATATACATGGTTTTTGTATTCTTTTTTGCAAAACAATCCTTATAATGATACCAGTGTGTTCCGAGAGATATGGCTTCAATAGTTATTTATCAATACAAAAAGTATTCCCAATCATAGTTGATTCCTAAAGGAAATTATTTTTATTATCAAAAAGTTCTTGTGTAGAAAAGAGTCTTGAAAATTCTCAAAGTTGTAAAGCTTTTTTAAAACGTACCATTTTGTTTTTTAAATTTAATTTTATCCATCCCTGATATGTGACACAAATGTGTTAACAATTTATGGGATAAATGAATGAAAAAAAAGCAAGATTGACTGGCAAGTTATCATCACAACACCACAAAAATGCACCTGTGTATTATGGTTTTGAAAGAAATGTAGTGAGAAGAAATTGTGCTAGTGAGGTTTTTGTGGTTTTTATAAAATTCCTTTGGCAGATGGACCAAATCAAATGACACACCACTTTATTGTTATGTTAAGATTTTGTGCAACATTAAACAGACAGTTAACTTTTTAGAAAGGGGTGAGTGATTATTGCTTTTAAATTAACTTCTAGGTGTGCAAAGTCGAATTGTTTAGTAAACGTATTGTCTAATGTTGCAGAGAAAACAAAGGAAAGTTTATTAAATGTCAATCACTATTTTTTTTTAGTCTACACTAAATATTTATAAATTTTAAAGGGTAAATTTTTAAAAGACTTGTAATTGAAAATGTGAAAAAATATACAAATATTTTGGATATATGTGATAAAAAAAATATATCACTGTGATATATCACCGCTCATTTATGTTTATCATACCAAAAATTGTATTTTCTGTTTATAATATAAATTCAGATTTAATTTACACATTTTTCTTTCTCTTGAAATTTCCGTTTCTAAGGGTGGGTCTGTTTTCTAAAACATAACCAAAGATTAGCGCTAACCATTAATAATTATATACCAACTTGACATTCATAACTATTGTTAAGCACTAATCTCTGTTTATTTTGAGATAAGTTAACACACATAAAAATTTTTAAAATTTAAATATCTTATCAATTTTAAATATTTTTCTTTTTGATAAACTCAATGCAAAATTAATAACCATATTTATTTTTGTGGTAAAACAAAAATGATCACTGTGATATATCACTAGAAAATATTATCACTGTGATATATCACAGCTCATTTATGTTTATTAAACCGGAAAAACTCATTTTCAGTTTATACATACAAATTTACATTATAGTGATATATCACTGACGGAATATAAATTATTTACATTATTTTTATATTAAACCTAGCAAAAATACAAATGTTTTTAAAAATAGATTTTCAAAAAAAATATTAATATAAAAACCGAGCATAATATTGTAATTATATTAAAAAATCAACTTCATATCGGGATTGGAACCTGGATTACTAGTTTGCCCAGTGACTGCTCTATACCCTAAGTCACCGATATATGTAGCTCATTTTAATATAATTATATTCCCTTTCCAAAAGTTTTTATACCCTCCACCATATATGGTGAGGCTATATATCAGTTTGTCATTCCGTTTGTAATATGTCGAAATAAAGGTTTAAGACCCCATAAAGTATATATATTCGTGATCCTTATGCAATTTTAAGTCGATTTAGCGATGTCCGTCTGTCTGTCTGTCTGTTGAAATGGCGATCACGACGCGAAGACGCAAGCGGGGGTGCCTATTTTTACCCAGATTATTGAACATCCTCCCGAGCAGTTTGGTATTTAAAATGAGCAAAATCGGTTTAGCGGTTCAAAAGTTATGAGTGAAAATGTGAAGGTACCTCTAAATTTTCCATACAAATTTGTACAATTTTTCTGTATCTATTTTTGTTTTCTGTTAAGTAAAAATGTTATTAAGTCTTCTTCTTGTTCGATTACATTTACTGTCTTACATACTATGAGAATAATTTCATTTTAGAGCTATATGTGTGTTACTCTTAATAACTAAGTTAACGTTAAAAGCAACAATGTTAAAGTCGCTAACAGAGCAGACCTCTGTAAATAACATTACTAAAACTAAATAACAAAAGTTCGTTACATAAATTGACAAAACATATTCATATTACAGTTCATGCAAAATTTAGTATATACGTATATCATCTTCAGCCCCTATGGTGGAGGGTATTCAAAGATTCGGCACAGCCGAATTTAGCCCTTTTTTACTTGTTTTTTTTTTAATGTTAACTTCTTTTTAACAATTGTTTATATTCTTTTTGTGTTAATTTTTTTTTATTATCTTTAAAAAATTCCTTTTTTTTTAACTAAAAATCATTTCTTTTATAACAATTAAAACTAGTCATCATCATGAATAAAGCGTGTTAATTACTCTCACTTTTTCTTGACAACTTTTAAAAGTAAAAACCATTATTTTTTACTACTGCAAAGTTTTTTTATTTTCTCACTTAAATGTTAAAATAAAGACACAAGTTGTTTTTAGAAATTATTGCTTAAAACAGCATTTGTATTAGAAAACTTTCTGCAATAAAAAATACAATATTTGGGAAAAATTTTTATTATTTTCTTACGCAACTTGATAAAATGAGGCCAATGATAATTAAGCGATTAATTATAACAAAAACCAAGCGGAAAAAAATGTCCATACAATTTTTTTTTAGTTTTAAAATTGTGTTGGGAAAATGTATATAAATTATGGTTAAAAAAAACTGAATAAATTATTTCTTTAAAAAGATTTCAAGTTTTTTTTTTTTAATTCACATTAGATTTTTATTCCCACAATAACCCTTCGAACAACAACAATAATTTTCTATAAGTTTTTTAAAATATTGAGTGTTTGTTCTAAACTTATTGTTTAACTATTATTGTACAATTCTATTGTATTTACCTAATAAATTTTCATTCGTATGTATGTGTTTACTCAAATGCTTAACCATCAAAAGCTTGTAAATCAAATAAAACTATTTACTACTAACTTAAAACTACTATTTACACTCAAGTACAATCATCGTACACATTATAAGCACAATTGTATACAAACAATTGTAGTTTGGAGCTAAAGTAGCCTAATATTATACGAACTACTACTATGCAACTCAAACATAAAGTACTTTGTAACAAGCCATCAAATATATAAAATACAAATATATTTAACCCTTGATGGTAACAAATTTTAATTTATTCTAAAATGTTCAAAGTTAGAACTTCTATTCAAAAATCTTTGAAAGACAGTACTTTTAGTTTCGCTTACGAGTAGCTAAGAATGGAAGCTAATTTGTCCATTTCAGATTCGAAAATTTATTGTTTTAACAGAATTTTTTTCTTAACCCTTTGACGTCTACAGGTAGAATTATTGACTTTTTTAACACTAGCTTACAAAATAATTAATTTTTTAACCACAAAGTCTAATTTGTTTTTTTGTTATTTTTTTCCAGGTACGCTCGGAATCACGTTATCATTACAAAAATTTTGTTATCTCTGTTTTTATGCATGGATTATTATCATTGCAGATATCAGAGCATATTTCTATAGGAAGAGTCAAAGTTTCTTATTTTTAATTTCAAAATCTTATTTCTTTTAAATCTAAAAAAACAAACGAAAATTTTTTTGTGGGATCGTAAAATTAATTAAGTGGTTACGGATTTTCTTAATGATTTTCTTTGCTTATTATTTCAAATTGCATTTTTAATATGTATATGGAAAATCAAAAAACAATTTTTTATAGTGAACTTTACCACACACACGGTACGGTGCTGTATTGTTTAATATGTTTTAATCAGAATAATCAATAATACCAACAAAATAATCATTGGAGTTGATTGAAATTGGTTAAAAGGTTTGACGTTCCATCAAAAAGTTTGAAAGTAGAATCTGCTGAAAATTACAGTCAAAACAAAGAAAAATTTTGTCAATTTCCAATTGAAATTCGGTTACTAATACTAAAATTAGTTGCTACAACTGAATATTGGTTTCCGGCACAAAATTTTGCTAGCAACACCCAAAATATTTAGCAATCACATTTGAATTTGATTGTGCTAACCCAATTTATTGATTGTCGTAACCACTTTTCAATTCAGTTGGCACTTCAGATTCTGTGTGCATGTAGTTAAGAATGTGTGTGTGGTATTTTACTGTTATTTTTAACTGTTAAAAAGCAACTAACAAATTTCGTCAAAATAACTGACACATTTTTAGCGGAAAAATTTTGAAGCAACTGCATAAAATCGGTAAAAAACTACTGTTTTGAACTGCTAACTTTTTTTTTTTTTGTATATTAATTCAACTTTTTTTTTCTTTCGATTACAAAAAAATTTGTAATTTCTTTAATATAATTAAATTTAAAATCGAAATTCCAAACTGTACTTCAATTATTTGAAATTTTCTAATTTTTTATTTGCAAACTAAAAATATATCAGTAATATTGTTGTTTTTAAAAACCCAATGAAACTAAATTATATAAAATGGCTATAAAAAATTAACTACCAACTGTAAAACTAATGTTTGGGCAGTTGTTTATAATACATATTAAAAATAACTGTTTAACAATTTTTTTTTTGTTTTTCTTATTGAAAAAATCGATGTTCACCTAAATATGTTCTATTTGAATACTATAATTTCTGATATAAAAATTTCATACTTTGCTGACAGCGTTTAAACACCCTGTGGGAAAAGGAGCTATCCCAGGACATGCCAAATAACCGAGACCGATCACTTTAACATGGGCATGTCCTAGGAGGGGGTTAATTGCCCTCTGTGACATGTCACAGGACTGGTCTAAAAGTACAAGTCGTGACTTTTAAACCGGTAACGTGATAGGTACTTAAGGAACCGGTGCTATGTTTTTTTGGAACCAGTTCAGTTTTCACCTATCCCGGGACAGGTTCCAATTCCCAACTGACCCCATTTTTCCCGCAGGGCAAATTTAGACATAAAGGGTGAGATATTTTGTCGCTACTAGAGAAATCGAGGCGAAATCTATAAGCTTTAAAAACACTTACATAAATAAATCTCCGGAATAAATCATCGGAATAGCAATGATTTTTTTTTTAAATTAACAAATTTTAACCCCTTTGAGTTAAGTTAAGATCATCCTTACCATTAAAGGTTTAAAACTTGATATCAACGACTTTAATATTAAAGTATGTCATTGTAAAATGCACATTGAAAAGTATATATGATTTTGTTTTATTTTATTTCTTTTAAGTGTATCACTGTAATTTGATACTTGAGAGAAATAGTATGTAGTAGTTAAAGAAGAAGAAGCCACTGTTTGCAATATATTACAATAATGTAAATATTTAATAGAGGTACTACCGTTCATGTAAAATATGAGGGCGTTTTCTCACACACACACAATATAAATAACGAAGAAAGATAAAAACAGAAGAAATGTGTACTTAAAAAAAAACTGGTGGAAAGTAGTAATGTGAGCGTATGGTCAGTAAACTTTATGTAGTTTGATAATAATGATAATGTTGCAAAAAAAAAAATAATAAATAAGGTCTTGGAAAGGAAGGTGTAATTTAAGTAAAATTATTAGGACAATGCAATTTAGAAGATATATTAAATTAGAAATTTTTAAGCAGTTTAGGTTGAGCTGGCCGGTTAGAGAAAAAATGTATGTAGTTAAACATGATTAGAGATACGAAATTAGCATAGTATGTTATTATCCTAATAATTATAAATACGATACTCACTGACCATATTATGATCACTGCGGATGGTTTTGCCATCAGTTAGGATAATATTATAATTATGAAGATCATACGTATTTCAATCAGAATATCCTCTGTGTGATTCAAAACAACTTTACTGATTTACTTTTAAATGACTTTAATAACAACTTTACTGATTTACTTTTAAAATAACCATTGAAACTTTACTGTAAATAGATAGTGAGTGTATTTATTTAAAAAACTTCCCTGCTTAAATTTTGTTTAATGATTTCTTTCCTCTTATTTTTTTTATAAAATTACTCATGTTTATACTAATTGTTTGTTAATAAAGAAAATTGCTTAAAAAAAATTATCAAATAAACAAAATTAAATCTGATAAATCATTTAAAAATCCGGGAATAATTATATCATATTTAATATAAAACTGTTTATTACGTAAAACTTTTCTTAATGAAAAAGAAAAAAACCTAACACAACTTACGATTTTAATGTAAAGTTTTTCCTTTAATTTTTTTAACTCACCTAAAAAGAAAAATAAGAAAATTTTAATTATTACTAATGATATATTTTTCTTTAAAAATTACATCATAATATAGTTTTAATACATGAGATTATAACCTACATTAATAATGTACGAGTATATATATATATTTTTTTTTATTTAATGTTCATGTATGTGGTTTTTTAATTTGGTTAGTAGTGTAATGTTGTAATTTCTTTTAATTTATCTTTTAGTTTGGTTTTTTTATTTCGTTGTTGCTTTAGTACCATTTTTGACAACTTAATACCACAATATGACTGACTTTTAGTTTTTGTTTTCATATTTCAATGTCAAAAGCAAATGTTGATTTAAGTAAATAAAATTCATTATTTGATATGAATATGGGAAGGAATAAAAACGAGTATAATGTTTTAATTTTGTAATTTGTTTAGAATGTAAAAATCATTAATAAAACACTCCCAAAAATGTATGAACACTAAGTCCTCACTAAACGGTGGTTTTAAAAGGATGTGGGAAGTCTTTTTACCAAAAATTGGAAATTCCATTATTTTGACATAAAAATCTACTGTTGTCCTGTCTTAAGACTTTGGTGTCTACATCATTCTAATTTAAACTCCTTTAGTGCACGAAGTTGACTAGTCACTGTGAAGCTTTAACTCTTTGACGATTAAGGTAACGATTGCTGGTAATTCATAAACTAAATACCCTCATAATAATTCATGCATAAAAATCCGATATTAATCTTAACACAACAAAAACTTTCGTAAAATAAACAAAAATTAAATTAAATTACAACGTAAAATAAACGAATTTTCTTTTGTATTTTTATGCCTTGATTATTATCAGTATATTTTCAAAAGCGATTTGTAGAGAAGAGTTAGAGCAACACAAATTTACGGGCGATAAGGACTATCTGATCCTATTTACCTTCCAGGAGTTCTTTACGGTTTTTCTGTAATGATTTGCTTTGCTTAAAAAGTTTTTTTTCAGTTCTTTTTTTCGTGCGAGTTTTCGCTCGAAAGAATTTTATTTGCACGAGAAAAATTTTTATTATCAATTTTTTTTCTTGCAAAAGGTGTTTTTGTGCCACACAAAACACATTTCAAAACATAAAAATTTTTCTCCAAAAAATTTTTTTGAGTAAATAATTTTTGTAAAAATTTTTTTTAGTAAAATATTTTTTGGAGTACAATTTCTTTTTTGTGTGAATTTTTATTTAATTAAAATTTATTCTTTAGACAAAATTTTCATTTATTTCGTAAGAATTATTTTTAGTAAACAACTTTTTGCAAAATTTTTTTTTTGTAAAAAATTTTTTTTTTTGTAAAAAATTTTTTAGTAAAAAATTTTTTTTAGTAATAAATTTTTTGTCGTAAATTATTTGTTTGCAATTTTTATTTAATTTAAATTTATTCTTTAGGAAAAATTTTCATTAATTTTGTGGGAAACATTTTTTGTCGATGAGAGAAATTTTTCGCCAATAAAATTTTCGCTATTTTTCGCGTGCAAATATTTTCAATAAACAATAATTTGCCAGTAACACAAAAAATTTAAAGACTTAATTTTAATTTTTACTATAATAAGAAAAATGCTATAATAATGAAATTACTTTAAACCAAAGGCCGTTAAGTGAGGGATGGGTGTTCTAAAATTACGTGAATTGAAACAATTCTTTAGTGTTTAAAATAATAAAATAAATTCATGAAATTTAATTAAAACTCAAACTTTCAAAAATTATTTTTATAGCAGTTTGAATTTAAATATTTATAACAAATTCCACAAAATTTTTATGATGCCAAATTTCATTCATACCTTTTTGCTAATAATTCATAAACAATTATACAACTTATTTAGTTGTTTAATGACCTTTGGATAGAAAAAAAATCATAAAAAATAATGATTCCATGTTAATCAAAATTCTGCTAAAAAAAAAAACAAACTTAAAACTAAACAAAAATGTCAACCACTGGCATTTAAAGAAAAAAAAATAATTTCAATAACTTCTCAGGCTTTTTTAATAATAAAGTTCCTAATTCCATAAAAAATTAAAACAACCGGTAATAATACAAAACAGAAAGTAAAAAAAGTAACAATACCGGCTTAATAAAATATTTTTTAGAAAAAATTGTCTTCATTCATTCCGTAGCAAAAAAAAAAAACTCCCAAGTAAAAATTATTCTTATATAAACAATAATATCTCTCCAAGTATCTTTTTATACAAGTATTTTAAAATATTTTTTATTATAAAAAATTTATATTAGATCCTCCTCTTTTAGGGGTTATATAATATGATCCAAAAAAATTATGTATTTCATATAATTGAATATATTTTGATACAATCATATAAACAAATACTTGAAGAGTTATAATTTTTTAAAATCATCCATGATTATATAAAAATATTTTTTACTGGGGATAATTTAAAAATTTAAATGCATATTGCTGCTTGCTCATTAACATAAATGATTTAACAAGTTACCAAGAAACCAATAAAAACCTAAATACAATCAGCAGAACCTAAACAAAAGAAGGAAGATGATAAAAAAATACCTTTTTCAAAAAAGAAACTAGTTTTTTTTCTAAAACTTCACGTTTATTAAAAAAAAAACCTTAAGGTATTTTTTTTTGTTGATTGTGCTAAGAATATTCAGTAGAGTTTTACTGACAACTGAAAAATGTAAGAAAAAATCATAGAAAAAAGTTTAGTAAAACGAATTTAATTTAACCGGTTTTTTGTTGTTGGCTGAATATTTTTACTATAAAATAAATTATGCCAAGAGCTTAAAAGTATTTGAGTATTTTCAGTTTCAGTTAACAAATAGTTAGTTGGTATACAAAATTGTGCTTTTAAGACAAACCAGTTTAACTGACAAGGGAAGCCTCCCATTTCTGATATTTAGGGGGTATAAAATGGTGCCGAAAAATTGGTACCTTTTTTTATTTTTTTTAACATTTTTTTTTTTCAAATAAACTATAAATTTTTAATGGAACGTGATTTTTAAGAGCCATTGCCTGGTACTTTTTTTTGGTACTATTTTTTACTAAATATAAAATTGTTGATACTTTATACACAAATACAAATCCATAAATATTATTTCTTTTTGAATTTTATCCAACAGGTTTTTTTTACTTTCTTCGATTATCGTATTTTAATGAATTTCTATCCATGGGTCCTTCTTTTGATCCCTTCTTCAACAAGCCTGTGGAAAATTTAGGCAATAAAAATTTCAAACTTTCTCTTTAGACAAAGCTTATGTTCCGAGTTTTGAACATTTTCGAAATGCTGCCAAACAAAACAAAAGTACCAAAAAGCGAATTTCAGCCAAATCGGCTTGTGGTCTTTGAAAGGCTTCCCTTGTAAATTTTTGTAGAAGATCTTAACTAGTAAATTTTATTTAATACATTTTTCCTTTTAATATTTTTTTTCCATTAAAGCTGCATTTTTATAAGTTTCAAAAACTCTTTCATCATCTTGTGAGAATGCGTTTTTTTGTGTAATTAATTTGTTGTAATAACAAATTATTTTTATTTCTTCAGCTTTTAACATACACCAAACATGACTTAATTACAGGTTTAATTTAAAATTTACGCTTTAGAGTCTAGTTAAACTTAAACTAAAAGTTGTATGTTATTAAAAGGAAAAAAAAAAATGGAGAAAAATGTTGCAGTCATATAGAGGCGTGTTAAAATATTATTAATTAACATGCTACGATATACACACAGGGTGACCATTTATTTTAAATTTAAAGTCAGTAAAAAATATAGTGAATTTTTCTATTATTAAAAATAACTACCATACAAAAGATCGCCTTAGATTCTAAAATATCATGAGCTACTCATACAAAAGTTATGGATTACCAGAAAAGCCTAGAAAACCTCAGATTCTATTGATTTTTTTTTCACAGGTAAACCTTGTGATTATAATTAAATTTCTGTATTTGAAACTCTGCACATTCTGGTTAATTTTTCCCCTATACTAAGTATTTTTGATGCAAAAATCCTAATTTCATTGTGAAATATTTCTATTTAAGAAATATTTTAAGGCCTAAGAATTTTTTTTTTTAAATTTTCTAGAAAAACTCTGAAGTGATCCAAAAAAGAAATCCTTATAACAAGTTTTGGGTTTTGTGATCTTTTCCTGTAGCAATCTTTCAGATCCTAATGATACAAATACCCTAAGTTTCAAAACCTTCAAATCTCTTCTTTTTAAACATTTCATTAAAAATGTTTTTTGCCATAGAAAAACTTTCACATTATGTGAACATTTTTCTATTGTAGAAAATCAGTCTAATTGTAGTTATTTATTTTAAATAGAAGATTGAAAAAAAAAATTATTTTGAAATTTTATTAATCAGTATAAATTTTAAAAAATCCGCACAAATCTGTACAACTGGTCACCCTAATATAAACTGCTACATTATATCGATTTTTTACATATAAATCTGATAGATGTTAAGGTTTTAAGGAAGGAAGGAAGATGTGTTAAAGATTTATTTTAGAAAATTTTAATTAAAACAAATAAAAAAGATGGTGTCTCATTTGAGTTCAAATCTTTAATAACCCTGCGGGAAAAGGACCTTTCCCAGGACACGTCACGCGACTGGCTTATTGTGATATGGACCGGTCACGGGATCGGTCACTTTAGCAAGAGCTTGTCCTAGGAGCGTGGGGGGGGGGGGGGGTCAATTGCCCTCTGTGACATTTCACAGGACTGGTCTAAAAGAACATGTCATTACTTTTAAACCGGTCACGTGGTAGGTACTTTAGGAACCGGTCCGTTTTTCACATATCACGTGATATGTATTTTCGGAGCCGGTCCAGTTTTCACATATCACGGGACAGATCCCAATTTCTAACTGGCCCCTTTTTTCCCGCAGGGAATCTTGCTAATTTTTAGACCAATATAACATATTGGTATTAAAAATTTATATAATCTGTCACCTACATTTTTTTTTTTTTTTGAAGATACACTCACCAAAAAAAGTCTGTAATGGCAACTGAAAATTTTGCTGTTATTACGGGAAATTCTGGTAATTTGAGCCCAGCGGTATTTTTTGCTAATCTTAGCAACACATGTCTGCTGACGTGTAGTACAATGAAATTAGTAGAAAAATTAGTAGCCGCTACTAAATTTTAGTAGACTTTTTGTAAAGTGGAATTTAAAATCTGTTTGCTAAAATCAGCAAAAAAAAATTACTAAATACTATTAATATTAGTACAAAGTTTTAGATTTATTTTTTTATCGAGCATCAAAAATTTTGATTATATTTTTTAAAAAATATTTTATACAAAATAAAAAAAAATTAAAGGCTTAAAAATCTTAAAAATTGTTTAAACATAAACGAATTTCTTATTTTGTTTTAATTTGGTAATTTTTTTTACTTTTGATCCCTTTTTTAATCCTATGTAAGATTTTAGGGCAATTTAAGTTTGTAGGTGTAAATGTTAATTCGAAAAAACATTTACTTCAATATCAACTTTTTTAAAATTAGTAATTTTTTTTTGTTAATTTTAGCAAATCGGTTTTCAAAAATTTGTAAAATGATTTCTGAAATTAGCAACGCAAATTTGTAAATATTATGAAAAAATTTTGTAATTTGTAAAATGTAAATAGCAAAAAGATTTGCTAAATAATATTTTTTTTACTAAAAATCAGTACGAAAATAGTAAAGTGGGATTGAAAACCGTTTACAAATTTTTCTACTAACTTTTTTTCTGAGTGTAAGAGACCTGTCTTAGAAAAGTTCAGTCAAATTCGCCTACCTATGACGTCATAAAAAAATAAAAGATCCCTTTTACATGAAAAGTGCGATTAGATGGCAGTTCATACAAATTTTCTATATGATTTTTTATCAAAAGTATGTTATTTTTAAAAAATGTTGTCTACTGAAAATTACAGTTAAACTAACAGTTTATTTACCTTTAAAATACAGTTGAAATAACTAAAAATGTGAAAAAGTAACTGACAAAATTTTACTACAAAAATTTTAAACAACAGACAAAAATTGGTAAAAACTACGTTTTTTTTACAAATGATTTTAAATAAAAAAAGAACGAAATTTTGTATTTTTAAAATAACTAAAAAAAAAATAACAGTTTACTGCAAAAATACTGTTTTGGTAGTTGTTTATCACAATATTAAAAATAACTGTTTTATGAAGTACAATGCATTTCGTTGTTTTTTTTAATAAATTGTTTTTTTATTTTTCTAAAGAAAAACAAATTTAAATACAGTTAAATACAGGCAGTTAAAATCGAGTTAAAATAGAGCAAACTATACGTTGACTACCCCCATATCTATTATTTCTCAGTATTGGTAAAATGAATTGTCAAATTTTTATCAACTTTCTTGTGAAAATGACATTTCCTATGACCAATAATAGTATTGTAAACATGGATGGGCAGGGATAACTAACGTGTAAGCAAAGCATTAACCTTTTATTTTAAAACGTATTGTCAATCACTTTGCTTGTAAAGCTGTTTTAAAAATAAAACAAGCCTTTTTTCAAAATGACTTCACCAACATCAGTCAATACCATTTAATAAACACAAAAATACAAATAAAAAAGTTTAAAGACATGAGGCACAGCTCATGTTGGCACTCACAATTTATTAGCAATTGTCAATTAAATGTCAATATATTGTGAAAAAAAAAAACGAACAGGTACGGAAGACATGACATGGTACTAGTACAAAAATAAATATTGAAAAAAAAACACACATAGCAAATAACAGATGGTTGAAATTAAAAGAAGCAAATTGTATTTGTTTTTAATTAAAAATAAAAAAACATGAATTAAAAAATTATCCATAAAAAGTACCAAAAAATTAAGCAAAATTTAAAAAAAAAAATAAATGAAAAAATATTAGGCTGCGGTTTTTTAATATTACTTTTGAATTTTGATTTTCTTAAATTTCCATTTATGTGTTTTTTATACTTTTGTTAAAAAAAAGATTATGAGAATTATTTAACCAAAAAAAATTTATAAAAACATTTTTAAACGAGTTAAAATTTTTAATTAAATTTTTAACAGATAAAATAAAGGTTTTGGATTTTTTTAAGTAATTTAAATAGAGTCATTTTAATATTTAATTGAAATCAAAATTTTGTTACCCACAATTCTTTAATTTAATTTAGGTAATCTTTTCTGCTGCTATGTACAAAAAAAAAAATATTTTTTTGTTGATAAAATTGGTCCTTTTTGGCAATACTTTTTAATAATATCACAAAAATTAATTTTTATAATTCATTAAAGGAATTTGTATGAATATAAGTATCTATGTTATTAAAACTAATTTTTTTTTTAATTTAACACTTCAACAAACACTTGTCTTCAATTAAATTTATGATTTGATAGTAAAGCACATTTTTTTTAGTGGTGTGGTGTTTATCATGTACTAATTAATTAGCTCATTATTTATACATACACACTCATACTAACACGGAGGCGCAGACTATGTTCAATGAACCACTATTGTTAAGTACTAATATAGATATCATATTTTTAATGTTTTAGTTATATAAAATCCCAGCAAAAACACACATTAACAAACGAGAAGGCACTCCTATTTGAAGAATTTGATTAAGAAAATCGTCCCTTCTTTTTTAAAACTTGTTCGAGTTATCTTCATCATCTTCTGAAGAACAAAATATTAATTCTCTCATAAAATTCTCTTCTTTTCTTTGCATTTGCAAATTTTTGAAAATTTTAATTGCTTTTTAAATATATATTTTTTTTAACATTTTCACCACCTTCGGGACTAAGCATAAATTAAATCTTCTATCTAGATCAGA
Source organism: Eustalomyia histrio (assembly GCA_949748255.1). Lineage (NCBI taxonomy): Eukaryota > Metazoa > Arthropoda > Insecta > Diptera > Anthomyiidae > Eustalomyia > Eustalomyia histrio. Next base: position 152,505,763 of record OX456526.1, read on the forward strand.
GATCCCCAAAACACCGCATATGTGCGAATGCTCTCACACAAATGAAGAGAGCATGAGAAGATAATTTGTATTTTTATTAAATAAAAACATTTAGTCTCATTTGAGCTTTCAGGTGCGCAGGTTGTGTAGTCGCTTGCTGCTATTATTTAGGGTTGCCATTTTTTTCTAATATTATTTTTATGACCAGGTTGTGTAGTCGCTTGTACTAGACATCACTGAAAATGTTTAATGTAGAATGGGAGAATGCCTTTTTATTTGCCGAAAATTACTTCGGCAAATCTGAGTGCTTATTATGCCAACGCATTTATTTTTTTGTTTTAAAACTTGTCCTTTTTATAATTATGAATTATATACACTCATATATTAAAAGCTTCTGTTTGAAAACTAGTTTATTTTCAGCGTTTTTTATTTTTTTAAAACTTAAAATATCATATCTGAAATTAATTTATTATATACGATTTGAAATACATCAATACATCGGATAAATTTACTCTGATTTGGTTTACAGAACAGTTTTTTTTTGTTTATTTTTGTAATAATAAAATTTTATAGAAAACTTTCCAAGCTTTCATTAAATATTTATTTAACATTTACTGTTTGTTTGAGTACAAAATAAAATGGTGATTTGTGTAGATTTTTCGAATTTGTTCGGGGACAGCGACAAATATGTCTTGGCAGCCCTGGTAAAGTGAGAAAAAAATAAATTACGCTTAAAAACAAACAACCAACACAAACATAAATGTGAATGTATGTGTGTGGTGATCACTGATCTAGATATAATGCTCAAATTAAAAGTGGATTATTAATAAAGTGGTTATCTCTTTTTATAATATTTAAATATAATTCTTGTGAAAATGTTTGTCTTTTTTTAGCTCTAATTTAAAACTTAGCCAGACTCTATAAAAGTTGCCTAAAGTCATCTGTTCTTGTTACAGTTTCAGCGGTAATTTTTTAACAGGTTCAAAAACTTCTACGAATTCTTCACAAATTTTCCAAATATTATCATTCATAGCATCCAGTAATTCCGAACAAAAACTTCTGTATTCCAATAAGGCTTGTCATAACTGGAATTCCATCTAGTTTGATAGTCTAGTAAGGTTTTTTCATGTTTAGCTTTTTAGTTACAGACGAAATTTTTTGTGTTTACAATATTTCGCAAATAGCTCTCTCTCTCTCTCTCAAGTACGAGTATTTGCTTAAAAGGACTAGATATAGTGTCGAGCACTGCGAACTGGAATGCAAGAAATGTAATATTTTTTTATCATTTTTCTATCAAACATTTTTCATGCCATGAACAGCAAGAATACTTTTTTTATATTTTTGAACCCGAACCTGGTTAAATTTTTGGGTTCAGCGGGTTCGGGTTTTTATAAACATATTTTTAATTTTATCAGGCTCAAGATCATAATTTTTTTAATGATACTAACGAATAGTAAACACTAATTTTTTTTTATTAAATGGAAAAAATTGTAAGGATCAGCGCTAGAGGAAGTGCACACTTTCGACCCGAGCGACCAGGTTATCTTCAGCCTCCTTCTGAACCACCCAACACAAATAACTCATGGGTATGAACCGGCATTTATATCACACACTCTAAAGCTGAAAGTTCATACCACGCGTTTTCGCGTCAACGCTTTGTACGCGTCAACGCTTTAAATGCATTACTGAAATTCAAGTTACATACGACGCTTTTTACGCTTTTGTTTTGATCAGCTTTAGCGTAAATTTGTTGAATAAAATAAATTTAAAATAAAGAACTTCGTGTTTTTTTACAGCTTCAATTAGTTTTTCCTCCATTGTGTAGTTTTTGAAATAAAAATAACCTATCAAAATCAGCTGATCTGTTCATACGCTGCTTATGACGCTTACAAAAGTAGGAAGTAGATCTACTTTACGCGTCATACGCGTCATACGCGTCAAGGCATTCTACGCTTTGGTACTATGTAACTTGCAGCATACAATTACACTGATTCTTCTTTTTTGACAACCGCGTATGACACGAAGAAGCGCAGCTTAAGGAAAATGACTATGTGAAATTACATTTTTCAGTTAGTGAATGATTACCCGTACAAATGAGCTTTTTCCATCTATTTATAGAATTACCCTTTGGAAACCATCTTCGATTTTCGAAGCACAAATTGAGAGGGTTGCCATTCCAAATGTTAATGTTTCCATTTCTGGGAACCAATTGGGAATCTGGCATACTAATATTTTTTCTTTCACAACATATTTGAGTGTTGTTTATTATATTAGTTTATAAATTACATCGTGCGAACCTGAACCCATTTGGGTTCGGGTTCGGTTTCAGTCCCTGGTGTAAAGAAATGTATTGATAAATTTTTCAATGATACATTTTACAGGCCATGAGCTTCAATGGAGGTGATAAACTAATTGATTACTTATATGTTGACGAGGATGGGAGAATTTATGTGTCTAAAAATATATTTTTTTAAATAAATATAATAGCGTGGCGTGCACTAAGTTGTTGACGCATATGCATTTCGTTTTTTCGTTAGTAATTTCGCATCGTGTATACATTAGCCTTTCGCTTACAAAACAACACAAAGTATGTTTTTGTATTAAAAAATATTTCAATTACAATAACTCCTTACATTATGTTTTAAAATAATGCAAAAGGTAACGAGTTATCATTACAAGGTAATAAATAAGTTTATCGCAGGTAATGCTAAATTTTTGCTGGGATATTAACATTTCCGTTATACATAGTACTTCATTTAAATAAATCAAATATAATATAATTAAACACAAACAAGTTCAATAACCTTTTTTACACAATTTTTTTTTGTTGTCACAACGATACTGACGACAACAATTTCTTCTAAAGCTCTCTATTTAAGCTACATGATATTTTATAAGGAATTAATAGATTACAATTTTTCGATTAACCCTAAAAAGAGACATAAGTTTTGATTTTAAATCATAACTTAAAAAAATTATGGAATAATCATTAATAGTGTGATAAGAATGTGTTTTATTTGATTGTTTTCAATTTTAAATCTATCAATATTGCTCTATGCTCGATAAGTGGATTTCAATAGGACTAAAGTTTTAAAATTTGTCTAAAAATCTGTGAAATTTATTTGAGTAAAGTGTCCTAGAATTTAATAAAACTAGATTGATTATAAGAGTTACTGTTTACAGCTTCAAATAAGTAGAATATAAATTTGTTCCTTTTTTCTTGCAGTTATTCTACTTTTTTTGTTGTCCCTTGTAGGGTTAAAAATATAAAATCAAATTTGTTATTTCTTTTTATTTGATTGACATTGATGATTGTTCAAACACCATAGATTATAGAGTACCAACAATTTGTTGCACCACAATCATTATCTTTATGTTCATCTTTTTTTCTTCTTCTTCTTCTTCTTCTTTTTCCATCTCCCATGGCCAACAATATGTTAGGTTGTCAAGTTAAAACATGGAAAAAACACAAACAAAATTCACTCAATCTTCCATAGAAAAATTTGTAATAAAACACATTGTACAAATTGACCGTGATCCCTAGCAATAAATGTTTTACAATTTAAAACTCTAGAAGAAGGTGCCTCATGGATTGTTTTTATTCCGTATAGGGGTCCACATTTGGTTACCATCATCACGCATTCAAATGGTGTCTTCCGCATATAAATAATCTATAATATGTATTTCGTTTTCATTCTGGGTAATTTTTAAAAAACAAAGGCATTGATTTATATTAATGATGTGGAGTAGCAGCATTTCTTTTATTTTTTTTTATAAATATGACAACAAAACTGATTAAAGAAATACTTATGTTGTTTTTTTCTTTTTAGCCTTTAGGGGTCAGCAAACGTCACTGAATGTTTTTTCTTTGTAATTGTTATGATTTTGTTTTTAAATATAATTTTCATATTAATATCACATGACTTAATTGCATTTTTATATTGTTATTATGTCGGCATGTTTGAGTCTGAACTGCATTTTTATTTTGTGTTAAAATGGAAAGAAGAGATAATCGAAAACATGCAACTTAATCATTAGATATGGAGCAATAAAATTATGTTCATATGAAAGCAAACACAAAAAAAAATGTGATTTTAATCAAAAAAGATAATTTGATCAAAAAAAAGTGTATTTACAAAGAGTTCATTTAAGGTTATTTTTGAATTAAGTTTGCATCTGAAGTAAAAGAGACAAAATATTAAAACATTTGCTGGGAATTGAACCTACGACCTTTAAACTAATATGGGTTGTTTTTAAACATAATTTTTCAATAACAGGCTTGATTTTTTACAACCTTTTATACAAAATATAAGTTAAAATTAAACATTTTGAAATGCTTTAAGAAATTTCGTTTAATTGCGGTGTTTCATAATTAAAAAAAAAAACCTTCAAAAATAATACTAAAATGTTTCCTAATTGTTCCTTTTTATAATTCTTGCATTAACATTTTTTGTAAAAGTCTTTAAAATTGCTACTCTTAATTACCGAAACAGTTAGAAATATGTTTTTTATTTTAGTTTTTTGTTTGTGTGTATTGTATATCAACTACAATTAGTAGTTAGAAAAATAGATAGAGAAAAAAAAAACAAAATAAAAACTATTCATAAAAAATAAATGAAAACTTATATACAGTAGCAAATTAACTAGAAAATGTTAGCGGTAATTATCAAATACAGTGCAAAAAATATACAGATAACACTCGATTAACGCCATCAAATTTTATAATAGATGTGGTTGTAAAAAATGTTCCTCGAAACTGTTGAATCACTTTGTATTAATCAATTTTTCGTACTCGTTTCTTTTGGTCCTAATCATTTTCACATATCGAGGTTTATCTGTATACGGAATTAAATGTGAAATGAATGAACAAATTGTTTATAAAGAAACTATTCTAAATACCAAGCTTTTGGTGAAGTGGAAAAAACAATAGCAATAAAAACAAAACAGAATCTACATTGAAACGCAAGAAAAAAAATATATAAAGTAAGGAGGTTCACTCCAAGCCAAAATAGTATGAATATGTTTACCATGCAACTAAAAAAACAACATGACTTGCAACATCATTATTGCAAAATAGCTTATTTTCCGAAAAAGGACAAATATTTTTTAAATATTGCCGGATCAATCATATGGAGCACTTTTTAATAACATGTTCTTTAAATATCATGAGAGAGAGAGGGAGAGATAGGGTAAGAGAGAGAGAGGGAGAGATAGAGAGAGATAGGATGATAGAGAGAGCGACCGGGATAGAGAGAGCGAGCGGGATTGAGAGAGAGCGAGCGGGATAGAGAGAGAGCGAGCGGGATAGAGAGAGAGAGCGGGATAGAGAAAAAGAGAGCGGGAGAGAGCGAGCGAGGTAGAGAGAGAGAGAATAAGTGGGATATAGAGAGAGAGAGCGAGCAGGATAGAAATAGAGAGCGAGCGGTATAGAGAGAGAGAGAGAGCGAGCGGGATAGAGAGAGCGAGCGGGATAGAGAGAGCGAGCGGGATAGATCGAGAGAGCGAGCGGGATAGAGAGAGCGAGCGGGATAGCGCGAGAGAGCGAGCGGTATAGAGAGAGAGCGAGCGGGATAGAGAGAGAGCGAGCTGGATAGATAGCGAGCGGGATAGAGAGAGAGAGAGAATGAGTGGGATAGAGAGAGAGCGAGCGAGCGGTATAGAGAGAGAGCGAGCTGGATAGAGAGAGCGGGATAGAGAGAGAGAGAGCGGGATAGAAAGAGAGAGCGAGCGGGATAGAGAGAGAGCGAGCGGGATAGAGAGAGAGCGAGCGGGATAGAGAGAGAGCGAGCTGGATAGAGAGAAAGAGCGGGATAGAGAGAGAGCGGGATAGAAAGAGAGAGCGGGATAGAAAGAGAGAGCGAGCGGGATAGAGAGAGGGAGAGCGAGCGTTGTAGAGAGAGAGAGAGCGAGCGGGATAGAGAGAGAGCGAGCGGGAGAGAGAGAAAGAGAGCGAGCGGGATAGAGAGAAAGAGATAAAGAGCGGTATAGAGAGAGAGCGAGTTGGATAGAGAGAGAGCGAGCAGGATAGAGAGAGAGCGAGCGGGATAGAGAGAGAGCGAGCGGGATAGAGAGAGAGAGCGAGGGGGATAGAAAGAGAGAGCGAGCGGGATAGAGAGAGAGCGAGCGGAATAGAAAGAAGGAGAGAGCGAGCGGAATAGAGAGAAGGAGAGAGCGAGCGGTATAGAGAGAGAGCGAGCGGAATAGAGAGAGAGCGAGTGGGATAGAGAGAGATAGAAGAAGTGGGATAGAGAGAGAGCGAGCGGGATTGAGAGAGAGCGAGCGGGATACAGAGAGAGAGAGCGAGCCGGAAAGAGAGAGAGCTAGCGGGATAGAGAGAGAGAAAGCGAGCGGGATAGAGAGAGAGCGGGATAGAGAGAGAGAGAGAGAGCGAGCGGTATAGAGAGAGAGCGAGCGGGATAGAGAGAGCGGGATAGAGAGACAGCGAGAGAGCGGGATAGAGAGATCGCGAGAGAACGAGAGAGAGAGGGAGAGAGAGAGAGAGGGAGCGAGCGGAATAGTAAGAGAGTGTGTGGGAGTTTTATAACATTTTTATTTGCTTTTACCGGCGTTTACAGCTAATTGAAATTTCAGTCAGTACCCGTTTTTAAAGCAAATAATTCTTTATTTTTCGGACTTTGTAGCGCATACCCTTAATGTTAATTTGTATAAACCTCTAAGTATGAAAACCGCAAGCAAAACTACAAAAACTACTACTTTCAGCAAGAAGGGGCGGTAGATTAAATGGTGAAATATATACGTATGTACGAGTAATATATATACTCATGTATGAATATATTATGAGGCATGTAAAAAAATAACATGTTAATGCTTAAAACAAAACTAAAATTAGTTCAGGGATAATGAAAAACTATTATGTTCTTTAGCAGATGAAGGAAATGAACTAAATTTGAATTTCTATGGAACTATTTGAAACCTTTAATTAAATCTTATAATTATGAGTGCTGAAATAAAGAAATCAAAAACAAATTATTTATAAAAAGTAAAATAAAATATTGTCTAGAATTTCAAAAAGTTATACAAAATCTTGTATGCTAATTATGCAGTAAGAATAACCATTTATTAAGTAAAAATTTGTAAAAACAAGTAGAAATTTTAAATTTTTACCAAGACCAACGATATTTTTGAATACATTTTGAATAAAAAACATTCCAAAAAGAATTAAAAAAATAAAAGTGCAGATCTATAATAAGAACCAAAACCATAAACCATTCAAAACCAAATTTTGTATCGAAAGAAAACCATAAACCAATTTACAATATTTTTTTTTTTTCAATTAAAAACTAATCCAAACCAAAAATCATAAAAAGAATTTTAAATTTATAAAAAAATGCTTTCCTACCATATCTGGCCTTGAAAACACTTGTTGGGCACATAGTGTGTCTTTTAATGAGGCAGTTTTATCTGGAAATAATATTGATTTTCCCGTCGATGTTATATCGGTTTTCTGGGCACACAAGGTTGTGGTTGAATTAACTTTGGAGGCATGTGATAAACGTTTCATATGTGTCCATACCTGATGCCAAGGTACATCTTTCTGTGTATTATAAGAAAAATTTTGTATAAACAAAAATAAATAAATTAATCACGAAAAATAACAAAACAAAAAATATTTAGCCAATTTTAGTCAAATTAAAAATATATATTTAAAATTTTAATACGTAATATTTTACTTATGGCATATTTCATTTTTTTTTTTAAACTTTATATGATTAGAGTACCATGTGAAAGTAACATTTGTTTGTTATCAATTCTTTTTTTTTTTAATTCCTTTAGCGAAATTATATGATAATGATGTCATTAACCTGGTTAATAGGTTGATGTATTACTTGTAGGAAGCAAGTATTATTTTATAGAATAAAATTGATTAAAAGTATTTACGTACATGTATTAGCTAATTTTATTTATTTTTGGTGTATTACAGTTTTTTGTTTTTCAAATTAAGTTTAGTTAAACTAAAATAGATAAGAATTGATTAGAGATTGTTTATTTATACGTAATAAATTTATTTTATCTAAAGTGAATAAAATAATATAGTAATCAATGTACTAAAATAATAAGAAAACATATAACCAATTCATTTTTCAGAATTTTATGTTTAGCCTATTTGAAAATTGAAATGTATGTGGACATACATAATCTTGTTCATATGTTCATATACGTCCACGCATATTTCAATGTATGACCATACATTACATTTTTGGGGGTATATGACCATATATGATTTTATATGAGAATATCTAAATCACATTTGAGCATATATGACCATGTATGGCCATATAATCTCAAATATCGAATCCGGTCATATATTGAACTATACATGGACGGTATACAAACAAAAAAATGATAAATTACATTCGAGTACACTTTATATTTAAAGTTCTTCAGATTTTATGAAGTTTATTTCTTCACCTCTTTAGACATAAAAAAATTGAGTTAGTACCCTTCTACATTAAGCAGTCGAAATGTTGCGTATATTTTATTAATGTCAAATTTCATACATTTTTTGGCTTAATCCCGAACAAAAAAGTACTTAATGTTATAAATCCAGTATCCAGGAAAGTATCCAAACATAAACACTTCGACTTTGATGGAAGTTGGTATTTTTCATATTATTTTTAGCTTTTTGTCATATTTCAACTAATGGTCCCTTTAGTTTAAATACGATAAAATTCTAAAATACTAAAAAATACCAATTTTTTAACCTTGTTTTTGCCAAATTTTACCAAAATGGGAGTATTTCGCAATTGTGGTATAGTTGAAACGGGATTTTTGAGAGCTTTTTACTGGCAGCTTTTCTGGTACTTTTTGATTTTTTTTAATTTGCTGTTGTAAACATTTCAAAAATTTTACATATATTTACAAATTTCAGTCCTGATTAAATTTCAGCGGACACTTATTTTGTTATTATTTGTGCTATTTTAGATTTAAATAAATTTTTCTGGAAACTCTTTTTTGCTACTTTTTAAAATAACTTGGGAATCCTGTGCTAAAACATAAACATTAAGTATATTAAAATTCCTCATTTGGCGAAAATGTTATTTTATATAGAGTTTCAAAATTTACTGCTGCCTAAGAAAAAAGTACCAAAAAATTTTCGATTTTTTTCTCCCCATTTCACAGATCCCTGAGCTGGCCGAAAAAGTGAGTTAGATTTTTCTTAGATTTCTTTTTCTCTCACATATCCAAATTTTTTCAATATCGGAGCGTTTAGGTGTTAGGTTACCCTCCTTTTTAGTAGAACTTTAATTTATTTGTACGGACCTTTGTTATTACGGGTTTTACCTGATTTATTTTGTTCCATAAGTCGTCTTTAATAGATTACGAACAAGTGGCAACTCTGCTTTTAGCAATTTCAGTTATATTTACATATACAAATTCACTTTCCCCTTCCCCCCCTCTCACTAGAATCATTAAACCAGCAAAAGAAAACACGGGATATTTATTTTTGTCTCTATAAATCAGCTCAATCAGAATTGTCATTTGGAAGGGTCTCCTTGTCAAAGAATATTTCTTTTCAAAATATGATTTTTTTTAAAGAGGTTCCTTTAGCTTCAAAAAACTATTCTCTATGAAAACTTTTTACTATAGAAAACTTCTAAGCAAGATTTCCTTGAAAAAAACTCGCAGAGCTAGAAAATTTAATTTTATTTGAATTTTGGGAACCATTTAAATATAATAATTTTTTTAGTTTCAAATTTGTGTATCATAAAAAATATACATTTTATTTATAAAAAAATATTTCTGCATTTAAAATTGTATAGTACTGCATATAATTATTGTTGGTTTTTGTTATTAACCCTGAAAATTCACCTCACAAAAGGCACAGACACACACACACACATTGCAAGCAGGCACAAATTAAATGGTCTTTTAAATATTTATTAATTAAATAGACATACATGTATGCACAAAGTTACACACTCACATACACAAATCACAATTGAGTGAATAAACATAAAAGGCTTTCCCCAAAAAAAAAAAGAAAAAAAAATGAAAAGAAATATACAATAAAGATAAAAGAATTGTAAAATGTGTGTTTTATGCTAAACAACATAAATAAATAAACATACACTTGACTACACAGCAGAAGCAACAACAACAACATTAATAGGAAACAAAAACAAAGAGACCCCAAAATGCAATTGCCAAGTGCAACAGCAACAGCAACAGAAGGAGCAGCCGCCGCCGCAGTTACAAGCAAACAGTGGCGTATTAGCAACAAACGGAAGTGCATAAAATTACAACTCGTAACAAAACGGTTGTTTTTTTTTTTGCTTTTTGTATTCAAACACTTTATTAAAAATACATGTGGTTGAATTTGGTGGTCGTGGTGATGGCTGGCGGTGGCTTATTTGTTGGCAATGTTTTTCGTTGTTGTTATGACAGCCGCCACCCAACCATCAACAATAACAACAACAACAATATAAATCAACATCACCAACAAAGTGATGAATTTGTCGAAGCAAAACGGCAATCGAACAAAAGAAGAAAAAAATAAAAAAATAAATAATTGAAAAAAATTACAACTATTAAAAATTATACAAAATTTTGAATACGACTACAACTGTAAACAAATCATTAAACGGAAATAACAATTAAATAACAAAAATTAATATTATTTTCTTTGTGAGACAACATTTTATATATTCAATGCAGTTTTGATATACAATACAATAATGCAGTTGTGTTTTTATATGTCTTTTTTATATGACTCTAAAAAGGGCACAGTAACCCATTGTGGCGCCCAACATTGGAGATCAGGGATGGAAAATATGTTTTCTGTGATTGTACCAACCAGACAAACAAATTGTACTTTTCGATTCTCACGGTACCAACATTTTTTCCGCTTTTTTTTAACAATTTTATCGTATTGAATCAGATTTGCTTAGACACTAAAAATATTTAAAAAAATTTTAATTGGCCAGGTGAAACAAAATTTATCGTTAATTTTATGTAGTCGTATAATTCCCACAAATCTTTGTAAAATTTTTCTCTAATTTTTATGTCACACCTTTTTTTCTGGTTGTCCGCCTCCCTTGGAGGGCAATTTAACCTTTTCAGGATTTGCTATTAAAAAATTTAAAGGCATTTAATAGCTTTTTAACAATAATACACTTTTTTTACTTATTTTTTTTTGTTTTGAGAGGTAATTTAAAATCAGCTGTTCAATGTTGCCACTTCCGAATATTTTAAAACAATGTGTATGGAAACATTTGATGTGACACCAATTTAGAGCCGGTTCAACTTAAAACTGACTTTATTTTTTACTATAGCTGAATAAATTAAAACAAGTTTTTAATTTAAAGTTGCTTTTAAAAAAAGTCGACCTTATGTTATGTTGTTTTATAAAGTTGTAAATTGAAAATTTGAAAAAATTTCAAATTGTACTAAATGATCCGCGATAGTACCACGGTACCAACCAAGTTAAAAATGTACCAAAAAAAGTACAATTGTACCATGTTTTCCATACCTGTTGGAGATGTTATGGTTATTTGAAGGATTTTAAAAAAATTCATAAATTAAACAGCGAAAGTCACAACACCTAAGAAGTATACAAAGTTCCAATATCCTAAAAGAAAATATTCCAACTACAAATGAGAATTCTTTAGAAAGAAATTTTGAAAATATTTTCCAGAATCTGTTTAGGTTTATTTATCTTTTAATTAAAAATTTCTGCCCTCCAAAAAAGGGTTAATTGCATTAACCGGAAATAAAAGGGCATGCACCATACAGACCGACATACATATATTTAATAACATCTGATGCTGACTGTATCTGTGTACATATGTATGTTATATTGCATGTTGTATATATTTGATCCATTCTTACGAAAAAAAGAGGTCATGTGTGATATCATTGTTTATTTTTTATGGCGTTTTTTTTTCCTTTTCCATACTGAACAATAAACACATTATGAATGTTATAAAAACATTTTAGTTTTGGGTGGTATTTTATAGTTTTGTTATTTCCTTGGTTTTTTTTACTGTTTATGCCTCGTTTAACCCTGTTGTCTACTGGCAGGGATGCTACAGGGAAATCCATTTATATAATAACATTATAATATAAAATAGTGCAAAAAAATTGTATTATACAATTGTATTTGTTTCTACAACATAGTGACACATAAAGTTTTGTTGTTGTATTTTTGTTTTTTTTTGTTGCTAGAGATACATACAAGGACATTAAAATAGCAACAGCCGTATGCATAGACATTTTATTGATTTTTATAACACACTTATAAATCAAATTAACATGTGAAACAACAACAAATTTTCTTTATAAGACTGTTATAAGAATCAAAAAAAAATGTTTATGCATATGGTTGCAAATATTTAAAGAGCCTTTAAGATAATGAAATTATTTTAAAAGATGTTAATTTAAAACGGAAATTACATTGAGTTTCATTAACAAAATTCTTGATACAATTAAAATATTAATTAAAGAAATTTGTAGTAAATAAATTCGTAGTATCAATAAAAATAATTTGTTGCTAAATAAATTTTTTTTATATCATTTATATTAATATTTTTTAAAATAACCACTTTTGTTTGAAAGTGTAAAATTAGTTCGACAGAAAATATAATTTGCTACAATTTCGGTCAACAAAGTTTTCCTGTAATAGCCTTTTTCCACTGAGCTACATCTTTCATCAATTTGCAAATTGTTAACATCTTCCCATAAGAATTATACAGGCAAAAAATTCTACATCTTTCTACATCTACAAAAGATGATCCTTTCTCATTTTGTTCGATTTTTTTTGTGCGATCACTAGCAAACTGACATTGCAGAAAATAAACAAAAAAAATTATTCAAGAAAGGAAAATAAGCGGCACATGTAAAGAATTTCATTCTTATGTCTACCAAAAATTCTTCTTCATCATTCATATTCTTGCAGAATGACCTTTAACAAAAATAAGCGTCCTTTTAACAAAAAATATGCGTCCTTTTCTTTTATTTTTTGACAGCTGAATAAATGGCAGATGAAAGTTATTGCCAATGTAAACACTTGTTTCACATTTTCAACATCTTCCACGCGTTTCACAAAGATGTTGTTCAGTGTAAAAAGTCTAAAGTTTACGGGGGTTAGAAGTGAGAAAAATTCAGTAGAAATTTGCTTAAATAAAAAGAAATATATTTTAGAATGAAATAATTTTTTAAAAAATTAACAAAAATATTAAAGTCTCTTTTTTGTAAGTTTTAATGTTGGTTCAAGGACAAATAGGATTTTGGCAGGATATAAACGGGCTAACCGATTTGAACAAAGTTAGGATAGAAGATATAGATATTAAACCCTAATCCGATTAAAAAACGCATAAAATACCCTACACCTTGGGCTCATATTAGTTAGCTTATTTATATGAGCACTAAATTTAAACATTTATCGATTCTAAATCGACAGGCTTTGTCCTTGGGCCCACATAAGTGAGCTTAAAAAAATATTATTTTTCCTTTTTTTTAAACAAAACGTGCTTTTTCACATTTAAAATTGCTTTGGTGATCTGATCATTAATTGTGCTGACTTATTGTAGTTTGATGCATCTTATGATAAGCAAACAAACTTCTTACTATGTCCAGGTTCATGCTGTTTTACAAATGGAAGAAAAAAAGCCATCCTCAGTTTCCCAAAAATTTTTAATAAGCAAAAATTGACGTTTTGTTTTGCGTTGAGGAGTCGTAAAACAATAAATAATTAAAAATTTAATTAAGTCAATGCAATCAATAATATTTGTTTGTACACAGAAATAATATTTAAGCAATTGTGCCATACATAAATAAAAATTTTCTTTACAAAGCAAAATATAAAATTTTATAAAAAATTTCATTTAATGATACTTTTAAAATTTAAATTATTTTTTTTTATTAATAATATTATATTTTTTTTTAATAATTTATGAAATATTTTATTATTTTAATTAAATATTTCAATAATTGAATTTATATATCAATTTATTTTTTAAACAATTCATTAATATTGTGAAGATTATTTTCCCCGTGTATTTTATTCTATGGAACATTTTTGGGCAACAGTTATTTCTGTGAATGTTATTAATGAGAGTGTATATCGGCTGCTCAAACACGCAAAATGTATAAGAATCAGCAGGAAACTAATCAGGAGTTCTCAGCTCATATTTGAGACATGTGTGCTACTATTTTTATATTCTTAAGTGTTGCTTTGCATGCATACGTAGATATTGTTAACATTTTTTTTACATACATTCGTACTTTCTTTCTTTGTAGAAGTTTGTCTTGTAAATATTCTGTTGTTTATCTATGCATTAGTATCTATGTTTGTGTGTGTGTGTATGTGTATTTTATTTCATCTTCCGGTAATATTATATAAATTTTTATTACAGTTACATAGACTTTTTTTCGTATAACATTTTATTTTTCATATCTTATGGCTCAATGCCCTTTTTTGCGAGAACAAAAAGCAACCCATAAGAAAATACAAAAAAAAAACACTACAATATTTGTTTATTATACCCTTCACCATAGGTGGAAGGGTATATATAAGTTTGTCATTCCGTTTGTAATTTCTACAATATTGATCTTAGACCCTATAAAGTATATATATTCTGGGTCCATATGAAGAGCGAAGTTGATTTAACGATGTCCGTCTGTCCGTCTGTCCGTCTGTCCGTCTGTGTGTTGAAATGGGTTTTCCGAAGAACCCAGACATGATGAGGACTTGATTCTTTTTTATTTCTGTTACATGTGATCCATTTCTGTTTGCTATTAAAAATCAGACAGATCGGTTAATAAATGGCTGAGATATTAGCAAAAAACCAGGACTACCTCTAATTTTTCCAGTAAAATCCCTTTGTTTAATAAGAGTGTGTACGTAGGTTAAATACGTTTCACAACTATTGTGAATGATATAAATAAAAAATAAATAGTAGTGTCGCCAACTTTTTTTTGCCTAGAAAATGCCAAATTTGACAAGAAAAGCGCTGAAACATATGGAAAAATATAAATTTGAGATTTTACATGACATATTATTTTGGATTAAAATTTTTGGACATTTAAGAAAAAATAAATGGGGATACCGCTTGTTTGTGGAGAGCTATGAGGTAGTAGATTCCAACGATGTATTCATCTCCTTCAGAATACCATGGTGAAGGGTATATAAGATTCGGCATAGCCGAATTTAGCCGCTCTTACTTGTTTTTTTTTGAAGTTGTAGTTGATTTTTTTTTTTGTAACTTGTAGCAAGAATACTTTGCTATACTACTAAAGCAAGTTCGCCGCATACCCAACATACCAAATGACTTGAGAAAAATATTATTATAAGCTTACAAACACAAGCCTTAAGCTTGAAAAAGACTTGTGAATATATTGAAAAAGGCTATCGTAACAATTGTAGAAAAATCAAAAGGGAACCCTCGTGAAAATATTATGTGTGTATGATTACTATAAGCTTATTCTTGCAATTGTAGAATAAGCTTACAAAAATAATATATTATTAATAGTTGAAAAAGAGAAATCATAATTATTTTCTTTAATTTAATTTATTTTTTTATTTTAATTTTAAAAATAAATAATAATAACTCATTTTAAACATAAAAAATAATAATTCATTTTAAATTTTAAATAATAATAATTAATTTTAACCATAAATAAAAATAATTAAATTTAATATGCAATTGCACGTTCACTATATAAAATTTACAACTAAATGTACACGCAAAACACGTTTGACAAATTAAAAAAAAAAGTAATGGCACTTGTTGTATGAATTATAAGCGTAGAACAAAGACAACAACACTAGTGGGTATTGAAAAATATTTATATTTCAATCGTCATATTGCGTTGGTGTTGTATGTTGTTCATATGCATACTTGAGAAAAAGTTATGTATAATAATCTTTTCTCTAGCATTGTTAAATACTGCTTGTGAATTCACATTTTATAAATATTATAATAAGCGAAATTAAGAAAAGCTTAAAACACACTATTAATATAAGCTTATTCTCAAGTTGCAGTTTGATTGCTATATGGTATATTGGGTAGTAAGTAGTGCTTCGTTTTCGTCTTTTTTTTACTAGTTTTTCTTGGTTCTTTTTAGTGCATTTGCAGTTTGGCTTTGCAGGTTTTTGCTTTTAAAACATTTGTGATGTTTTTTATTTTATTTTACTCTTGCTGTTTTGCTGCTGGCTTAAGGCATTAACATCATGCAAACACATTACTTCAACTGACAGTTAGGCAGGCAGGCAAGCAGCAACAACAACATTAAGGTTATTGTTCATTTCTTTAAGTACCCTACATTGGGAATGAGAAATTTATTTTACTACCGCCTTCAGAAATATCTGGTTAATATACTTTAATCAGATACTTCAAAAAATATATTCGAGATTCAATTTAAAATGTTATTAGTACAATTAAAAATGTTAGTTGATGCAATTAAATTTTTAATTGAATTAATTTTTGTTAATTGGCTAAATAAAATAAATAATTTGTTCTCTATAACAAAATTTCTAATTATTAAAAAAATTTCAATTGATTTTATTAAGTTTTTGATTGATACAATTAAAGTTAAGCAGTTTAATAAAAAAGTAATTGATTTGGCACAAAATTTAATTATTTAATTGGTTATAATTGTTTTTTTTTATTAATTTAATAAAATTATTTTATTTAAAATTTTTGAGTATTAATTAAAGTTTTAATTGACTGAATAAGTTTTTTTTTAAAGAATAAAATTACAAAAAATATTAAAGCATTACAAAGTCGTCTGGACCTTTCAAAATTTTCTTAAATATCTTTTTTTAATATATTTATGTATGAGATAGAAGTATGAAAATAATAAAATATAACATGTAGCCAGATTTCAACAGACAATAATCGTTGATTGCAAGTTCTTTTTACTCCATACAATTCATTCTTTTTTTCTTTTTACAAGTTTTTGTTTCTTTGCTATTTCATATCTTTGTAGCTTATGGTTGATTTGTATTGTGTAAATGAATAGTATCTTAACTCTCTGCGATAGTGATATCTTTGTATTTAAACATGATTTTAAATGAAATAGTTTTGATGTGAAAAACTCTTAGGGATAACATAGTTTTTGAGTAAGTAAATGTGAAATATTTTAGAAGAATAAACATACTGTAGACTATAAGTTAACAGACGATATGATGACAGAGTCCGTTCGCTATGCAGAGTACAAAAACATTAAGTATTTCGGATATAACCAACAACACGGTGTCTTTTTTGTTGTAAAATTTCTTTAACCAGGATTGGAAACGCACCTGAGTGAGAGAAAATTTAACCCATTTTATTCAAAAAGCTGGCAGCTTATATAAAATGAGCCGCTCACCAGCAAAACAATTTTGAAATTTGCCTTTAAGCCCAAAAGCCTTTAGCCCACACGTTTGAGCTCTTAAGCTTGGACTCTGAGCTACAGTTTTAGCTCGCTCTTTTAAAATACCAACAATACGAAAATTATCGATATATAAATGAAAGCAAAAGCCTTGCAATTGGATCCTTTCGTAACGCAATGCACTTAGAAAATTATGTAGGTAGATAAAACTGCAAATGACAGCTAAAATAACTGCATTTGCAGTTAAACATATGAATACTGCATTTAATTGCAACGCCCGCTTAAAAAAGATTAGATCTGGTTAGATATAATTGTATATCATTGAAACTAATTAGATGTGATGCCAGAACTGGTCATATATGATAAGATATTGCATATGTAATAAACTTTGTGGCCAAATCTGAACAAATCTAGTGTAAGATCTGTTTACATCTATAGGGATCTGGAAAATTTGGAGATTTTTGTGGCCATATATGAGCAGATCTGACCATATAGGATCATATCATGTGTCAGATCTTTTCATATCTGATACCAGATCCAGTTCCATTTGAGCCCAAATGGCCGTATAAAAAAGAGATGATCTGATTAAATCTAATGAGATATGATTAAATCTAATAAGATCTGATGCCAAGTCTGCTCATATATGATTGGATAGGACATATTTGATATACTTTATGAACAGATATGATCAGATCTAGTACCGGATCTGTTCATATCTAGAAAGGTCTGGAAAATGTCTTAATTTTTCTGGTTTTTATTTTCTTTTTTTTTATTAAATCTGATAGATAATATATCAAACTGGAACTGATTAAATACGGTGTGCCAGATCTTTCTAGATTTGATCAGATCTTATCAGATCTTAAATTCGTCCCCAATTGTAAGACGAACTCGGATAAGACTAATTTTCGCTAAATACGTCATTTTGGCAACATTTTTCATATAAAAAGTTTGCAAGTATTTGCAAAATTATTCAAATTGTTTTAAGAAACTGTATATATTTTGTAGTTCATTATAACTTATTAAACAAATTTTACCCCAGTTAATACGAAACACTTTTATAACAAACTAGTCAGCGAAAAATGTATCTAAATAATGTTGCTGGGATAGATCTTATCCAAAGTAATCATGTTTCTTTATAAATACTAAAATAATACTAAACTCTGCCAAAATTTTAGTAATTTTATTTTTTCATAGACAATTAACGTATAAAACAAAATTTCTCTCACTTCCTTTTGTGAAAGTCTGGCATTTGTTCAAACAATTATATAAAATTTATATCCTTTTCAGTAGAATCGTATAGATGATGTTTTATCATCTTTTTCTTATGCCAAACTTAACCTTTTATTTTATTTTTATTTCTGTATAATTTAAATACTATTGATTTCCTGTCGTCTGTTGCAATTTTCTACAATTTTCTTTCATTTTTCTATTTATTTGTTGTTTAAAATATTTTTTTTTTTTGGCTTGACATTTAAAGGAAAAATCTGTGAACATGTGTACATAATATTCCGTTTAGTTTTTATTTTGTTAAAATGTTTTTTTTTTTCAAATGTCCTTGTTGCAGTTTGTGTTTTCTTTATTGAATTTTTTTTTCTTACAAATTGCTGTAGTATTTATTTATATGTTTACAAATATAACAGAATTTTAGTTTTTATCAGTTTTTGAAAAATTGAAAATAAAAAAAAAAAATTGCGCTAAAGTTTTAGCAAAAATAAAGTTTTGTTTTCAATGAATTCTAAGCATGAAGTTAAACAAAAAAGTTTATTTTTCCATTGAAAGAAAATAAAATGGAAATTCTTTTTAAAATACAATGTTGTGTAAACTTGTTACAAATGGCAAATTTATTGACAGTTAAACCTTGAGGTTTTAAACAAGTTCTTAGATTAGAAATTAACAATATTTTTAAGAAATTGTATACAAAATATTTAAATCCTTGTAAAGTTTTTTTGTAATTTATCCAACAATTTCTAACACCAGATCTTTTAAATTAATCTTAAAGTAAATTTTAAAATTTGAAAAAAATTCTTCAAATTCCTTAAATTTCTTTTGTTTTAACTTAAACATTTCAATCAAATTGTTGTATATTAAATTTAGTTCCCCCAGTTTTCTAGTCGTGTATCTTTAAATTTTGTGTTATAATGCTTTTAAAATATCTCATCATGTACATATGTATACAATCTGATAGGATACTACTCCTACTTCATTCAAGTCTATATGTTGTATTCTTATTTGTTGTTAAGAGGTTTGTTAATAAGTACTTGATATGTATTTTTAGATACATACGATATAAATACTTTAGTATTTATTTTATATAGATTTTATTTAAGTATTAGCCACAAAGAAAATTACCTTTTATCACGCACAAAAGACGTTATTTTTCTTTATTTTAGAAATCGTATTATTTGTGTATTTTGTTGTGGTCGTGCTGGAGATGATGATAAACCTAAATAGCCCATATTAAGGATTATTGTCTGGTATTCGAAATTAACGGGAAACTTTTACTATAAATTATCAAGACATTTTAAAGGTAGAGTTTTATGAAAATTAAAGAAAGTCTTCCAACAAATTTACTAAAGAGAAAAATGGTTTTAACTTTGAAATACATTAGCATATTTAAACAATTTGTTATCGGAGAATAACACGATTTGGAAGGTGATTTTTTAATTTCTTCATAACTATCTTGAATTTACAAATTTAAAACAATTATGTTTCTTTTACTAACATAAGAATAACTTAACAACAAACATTTTCCACATTGCTTGCTTAGTAGTTCAAGAGCAATTAGTAAAAATATGGAAACAAATAAATGTTTGGAATTAAATAAATATTAAAACATGCGGAAAATATAAAATACATTGTCACCTTGCTCAATTGTAACAATAAGCAAAGTGACAATGAACGCAAATCGTCGGTTATTGCAACAATAAGTACTTGCAATAATTGACAATTTTTTAAAACAAAGATTTTTGTTAAATTAAAAAACAATGATTTTTTTTTGGAAAATCCATTAACCAGACATTTATTTTTAAGAATAGCTCACTTCGCTCGAATAAACTTTTGACTCCTTTTTCTCAGCTTCCTTGATTTCTGTTAGTTGCGTTAGCCGATATTACACAGTAATAGAAATCCTGTAATCTTATTTAGAATATAAGCGAGAATAGCATAAATTCACCTAAACTAACGGACATTTATGTATTGATAATGGGCGAAACCGGTCCAGCGGTTAAAAATTTAGGAGCAAAAAAGTAAAGGTATTTCTAAAGGTTACATAAAAATTGGCGTATTTTAGTACAATTTCATAGTAGTTTTTCACCAGTCGCTTAGAAGTGAATAGCATTTTATATTCACTTGAAATATTTTTCACCTTAAAAATTTTTTTATACAAATTTTTTTTATACAAATTTTTTTTATAAAATTTTTTTTTATAAATTTTTTTTTCACGTGAACAATTTTTTTCACTACAATTTCATAGTAGTGTCTGATGAATAAAATTTTTTTTCATATTTTTTTTCACCAGAATCCGGAAGGTGAAAATATTTTAGATTTTCCTTAATTTTTTCATTTAAAACATTTTTTCACCTCAAAAATTTGTTCACCAAAAAAAAAACAATGTTTTTTCACTCAAAACAAATTTTTCAGCTTAAAACTGTTTTTTTTCCTCCATAATATTTTCGAATATAAATTTTTTAATATTATTTGTAACAAAAAATCCTGTGCACGGCAAAGATAGCATAGTTGGTACTATAATACTTTTGTGGTATCATTAGAGCCTTAAAAGTACAATGGCTCCCCTTTTTGATAAATTTTTTTTATTTATGTCCACTTTTTGGATGTTATTTCCTTTTTGTGAATTAATATACAATAAAATCTATTGATGGTAGTCCAGCAAAACTTTAGTAAGTCACTGACTATTGATTACGTAATATATGATTTATAAATGTAAAGTAATAATTGAAATATTTTTGAAAATCTATTTTTAGATACATTACTTTGTGTTTTTTTGTAAGCAAAAGTGTAATGTATGTTTGTTTTGACAACACTAGCGAAAAAACGTAGCGCAGCAATTCATTTAAGTTTAATAAAATCAAATATGCGTCGATAGCTCAGTGGGTAGAGTTCTTGGCTGGCAACCAGAGTTCCCTGGTTCGATTCCCATCATGACTACATTATTTTTAATAACGTTTAAAATATTTGTAATAATTTTTTTTTAATAAAAATTCCTTATTTCTTATTCTATTTTTAGACACATTACTTTTTCCATTCTCGTAACCATATAAGTAACCCCTTACATTATCACCTCTAAAGTAATGGGTATATACAATACTTTGAGGCTCATCGCCTGCAAAATTCATCAGTGAAGTAAGGTGTAAAGTAATACATGAGCCCCTATGGCTACACATTACTTTACACATTATTTGGTTATGCTGGGAGCTTCACAGAGAAGAAAAATATAGTTGCAACATAATTACTGCTACTAAATTATGCTCGCTGCATTCAGATATGCTTGTCGCAATCAAATTAAATGTTCTAACCTAAAACATTGTCGCTACCATTATTTTTAAAGTTAATATTTTAATATATTTCATGATTGTCAGTTTCTATATATGGTTGATTTGAATCATTCTGTCGGGATAAAAATTCTGGTTACGACAAAAATATGATAATTATAGAAATATAAAATGACGGTGACATAATTGTCATATATATGATTCGTACTGTCCATATTATGATTACTGAGAAGAATTTTGTCATCACTTAGGATAATATTATGAGCACTAGGATTATAATATGATCACTGCGATTTATTAACGATAATTAAACATAATTATCATTATATGGTTGATGCTCTTGAAATATGATTGCCCCTATTATGTTTTTTTTTTGCGTGTTTGATGTCGCAACATTACTATTATTAATTATTTTTGTTCCAAATTGAAATTTTTATTAATTATACCAGATGGAGGTTTAACCAAGGACCCTATAAACCACGATGAACAAACTACCAAATTTTTAGCCACACATGATGCCAAATGGTGCGACTACAAAAAAATTCTTAGTCGAGACCACGAAATTCTTAGGGGATTTACAGAAAAACTTAGCCTCTAGCCTTCTGGTTTATAGGGTCCTTGGTTTTACAGATCTGTTATTTTGAGTATAAATATCTGTTACATTTAATTAAACAAATCCAAGTTTACAGTTTTTAGATTTATACATCATCGGAAAGCAATGACTTTAAGAATATTGCAAATATATTTTTACTATAAAAATGTATATTAAAATTTTTACTATTTAAATAAAACTTTAAAAGTGAAAACTTACAGCCAATTTAACTTACAAAAAATGTTTGTTTAATATTGTTTTTACAAATTAGGTACCATTGGAAAGTTAGGTAAAATATATGTAAGATATAAGATAAAACTTCTTGTACCTTTTAGATAATAATCTGTATTCTATGTGTGTCTGCGTTAACTTACTTGAACGAATGTTTCTAAATTTAATTTAATTACATTTTATTTTTTCTTTTTCAAATTATATTTGCTTGTCTTATCTTGTCTGGTATCTGGTGTGTTAAAACTATATTTAACCCATAAACAAATAGCAACATTTCTTTTCGTTGTTTTAGTTTTAAACAAAAAAAAAAAAAAAAATGCGGCATTTTATTTTGCAGTGTTACAAATGTTAAGCTTGGGTGCATATTTTTGCTATATACAACACTCTTTTTTTTCAAGAAGTAATAGTCCCAAACAAAATAACAAATAATACTTTTATTTTACAAAATATTTTTTAAGAAATTTAAAACAAAAGAAATTGAAGAAAAAAAGTGAAGGCTTGTGTGGTGTTGTTGTTTTTTAGAAAATAAGAAATATTGCGGCATTTTTTAACAAATATTTAGAGCATAAATAATTCAACTTAAATTTCAAACAAAAAGGTATTGAAAAAATGAAACTAAAGAAAAGAATTGTGAAAAAATTCAAAATTTTCTATGAGTTTTCCATTCATAAAACAATTTATAGCTAAAGAAAAATAAAAATTACGAAATATAAAACATATTTCAATGTCAGTACAAATGAACAGCATTAATGAACAAAAATAAAAAAAAAACTATATAATTTAAAAAATGTAACACACATAAATATGTATGAAATGTTGTCGCCCCCCCTACACACTATAATAATCAAAAGTTTAAACATTTTAATAGCCCCTTCAAAATTCCGAAAACATACCACACTTTAACACATTTGTTGTATATAAAAAAAACACCCTAAATTTTAGATAAAAAAGATTTTTAGTTTAAAAAAAAAAAGATGTGGAAAAATTATTGCTATTATTTAAGTGCAATATTTTAGCTTTAACGGCGGCCAGTAGATTTAAATTAAGTTTTGTGTAATTTTTTTTACACATGCACTGCTAAGTATTTGTTGCGACTACTGCTAATGGTGTCAGTTTATGTATGTTCACTTCTGAATTCATTGCTTCAATGAAATGAGTTGGCTGGCTATGATGCGGATGATGTGTCTATGTCTGATGCTGACGATGATGATGATGATCATAGTAATGATAATAATATTATTACGTGTTTACAAAGAGTGTGATATCTTCATTAACCAAATGACACTTTGACCTATTTCACTGTTTAGTTGTAATGTGGGGAAATGGTTATTTTATCATTTGAACAAAAAACAAACAAAAAAAAAATGTATTAAATTTTCTTTAATTAAGGTCATTTTATATAAAAAAAGATTAAAATATAAATTTTTCAAAATATTTTTTAATTGCGTAAGCTGTTTAGAAATTCCAAGAATTAAAGACATTAAATGAATGTCTCGCTCGATTAAAGGCATTACATTCATTTTGAGATTTTTACCGAAGTTAAGAAAATCGTAGGAAACTGCAATAAATTAATGTTTCTGATAATTTTTTAAACAATTTATTAACATGGATCGTATTCACGTTCTTAAAACAGAAATCATACCGATAAGATGTGAAATATTTGGCTTAAAAGTGAAATAATTAAACTACTTTAACTCTCAATGTGAGAATCGATGATCATTTACGTCAATTGCATGGTCAATATATGACCATACGTGATCTCATATATCTTCGGATGCGAGATTTGAGGGTAAATGGCCCGATATAGGGTATAGTCACATATGATTATATATATATATATATATATATATATATATATATATATATATATATATATGTGTGCACAGTGCATGTTGCGGGGACGGTTTTTCGTTCCACAAGTTACTATGAAGACATTTTGTTACTTTGGAGACCGTCCTCAAACTATTTATTAATCTACTGTATAAACTGAAGACATTTTACTGGATACAGCTCATATTATAGGGACTTTTTTGGCTGTATATACAGATGTCTTCAAAGTATTTGAAATGCATATATATATATATATATATATATATATATATATATATATATATATATATATATATATATATGTATATGACTGACCTCAAACTTTACATTAATCTACTGTATATACTGAAGACATTTTACTGGATACAGCGCATATTATAGGGACTTTTTTGGCTGTATATACAGATGTCTTCAAAGTACGCATAATGAATATATATATATATATATATATATATATATATATATATATATATATATATATATATATATATCATATGTGAGCATATATAATCATATATGACCATATAAGGCCATATATATTCAAATTCCGGTTCCATATGTGGACTTCTATGATATCATGTATGCTTATATATTGACGTATATATTGTACTTATGCATATGCGTCTGATCATATATATTTTAATCTTCACATGAGTAGTTACTTATTTTATTTTCTTATATTTTATTGATACATAATAAAAACAAGTATTAATATATTTAAAAGTTTTAAGTCTTAAGTATTTTCTTCATTAACTTTCAATTTTATAAATTTCGCGGACCACAAAAATAGACATTTTGAAAAATTCCCTTCAAAATTGTTTAAACCAAGCTGCATGCATTTATGATTGAAATATCGTGTTTGCAAAAAAGTTGAATTAATCCAGCGAGACATTCAAATATATTAAATTTTCTTTATTGTTAAATTAAAATGGATCAGCGCTACGAAATAACTCTAAATGAAATAACACCCAATCCAATAAATGAAATAACCCCCAATAAAATAAAGCTCAAAAATTAAATATGTAAGACACAAGAGGAATAAATAATAATACCGTAAAACAGTGTAATAATCCCCCCAAGAGAAATTCATATAATCTTCAAAGTTTGGGATTTATTTCATAATGTAATAACCCCCCTTGAAATAATATCCAAAAACTAATTATAGTTATTTCCAAAATATCGTTTGTTTTTTTAAAGTTGTATGTAGTAGATTTCAGTTTGTTATTTAAACTACATATATTTGTAATTCTTGTTAATCTCATACTTATTTTTAATATATTCGACAAAAAATTAAGTTAGGTAGAAAAATAAGAATCGCAAGTGAAGATAATCGACTCATATCTAAAAATAGGGCATTCGCTTAAGCCCAAAAGTAGCTTGTTGAGAGCTCTTATGTAGGTTCGAATTTTACTAAGGATCGGACCACTTTATTTTCTTAAACACTCGTAATTTTTTTCAAAGCTGGCGGCCGGCTAACTTCAATCAAGACAATATTTCTGAGGAAAAGATTTGCATTACTTAAGTATCTAGCAAGTCTTAAACTACGCAGTTTTATCAAATTTATTAACCTAACAATTTTTGCGTTCGTATTTAAAATTGATTAAACATAAATATATTCTTAAGAAAATCTTAAACTCTTGTCTACATTTTTAATTATTTTTATGGCACTGGCCATATATTTAATTATTTTATTTAAAGACTGGCATGCTATTTAAAGTACTGGGGAATTTCTAAAATCCAAAGCTGTGGCAACGTAGACAAATACCTACGGCCAAGCGTATATTGGTGTTATAACTGTAATAGCCTTTTTACACTAAGCTACATCTTTCATCAACTTGTAAAGATGTTAAAATCTTAACATAAGAATTATAGAGGCCAAAAATTCTACATCTTTTTACATCTACAAAAGATGATCCTTTCTCATTTTGTTCCATCTTACATCTTTCGTTATTTTAAGTGTCATCACTAAAAAAATTACAAAAAAATCGATTTTCTTTGTGCCATCACCAGCAAACTGACATTGCAGAAAATAATCAAAAACAAATTTATTCAACAAAATAAAATGAGCGGCACATTTCATACATATGTCTACCAAAAATACTTCTTCATCATCATCATCTTCCAGAATGGCCTTTAATATTTCAATGTACTGCATTAAAATTCCAATGATTAATGCTTTCTCTAATTCCATTTTTAACAAAAATTATGGGCCTTTTTCTTTTATTTTTTTTGACAGCTGAATAAATAACATGAAAGATTTTGCCAATGTAAACACATGTTTCACGTTTTCAATATCTTCCATGCGTTTCACAAAGATGTTGTTCAGTGTAAAAAGCCTATAAAAGTCAAAAATCCGACACATTGCCTGTACATGTACTGTCATCCCCAATACCGTGCCAGTGTTGTGCCATTCGTATTTTTCTAGCTGCGAATCTTTCATAAATTTTTAAATTAACTATGAATCTTATTGAAGTAAAAATATTTCTAGTTAAAATGAAATTTTTCGTATTAAAATATTTCAATATTTTAAAAACATGTATACATTAAAATGAATACAAATTTAGATTGATTTCAAAACTGTTTCTATTTAATTTAATTATTTTTCTGCTTGATTTAAAAATTTTTTTCTATGTGCACAAATTTCTACCATCAAATGGCACTTTTAAGTTTCATATTAATTAATCATTTTAAAATCACAAATTTTAGTAAATATAACTGGGAAAAGTTTAATTTTTTATTATTTGTAGAAAAAATTTAATTTTTCATAAAATTTTGTGATTTTCTTGAAATTGACAAGAGCTTTTGACGTTTCTCTGTAAACGTTTTGGCAATTTTTCCATTAAAAAAAATTAGAATACTGAGCGCGATTATTACTAGCTCCACAATGGGGATAATGTTCTTCTGAATAACGATTTTTATACCAATTTTTCCTATGAAACTGGAATCATAGACTTAATCGGTTGTAAATTAACAAAATTACAAAAGAAAAAAGAAAAAAAATACCAACTTAATACTATTGTTGAGTTTACTAAAATTGCTTTTAAAATTATCTATATTTACCTTATTTGGATCCAATATGGAACGTTCCAAGCTATCATCACGATTTAGAGTGTTAATATTGCTGCCACAACTGCCATTGAAATTTTGCTGTTGCTGCTGTTGTGTAGATGCCTCCAAACGTAAACGGGCACGTTCTACACGTGCCAATGTTGGACTATCCAATATAGAAGGAGCACGCGAAGGTGGTCGTGAATTCATATTAGACATACCACCCATTTGTTGTTGTTGTTGTTGTTGCTGCTGCTGATGAGTCTGAGAATACGACGAAGATGAAGAAGTTTGTTGCAAATGTTGATGTAGTTGAGAAGAAGAGGAATTGGTAGAAGTGGTGGCTGGTTCCAAAGTATTGCTGGTAGAAGAACTGGAACCAGGTGTGGGGGTGGAAGAAGTATTTGTGTGGACCAACATGATTATTAAGAAATTTATTAGGATTTAGGGGAACTTTTAAAATTATTTTAAAACTAATTCTAGTTTTTAAAATTAAATCTGGCCTCCTTGCCTTTTTTTAAAAAATATTTCGTTGCAATTTTTGTGGCTGTTCTTGCTTATATTGAGTTTGTTTTTATGTTTGCGTTTCTTTTTTAGGTTGTTGGTTTTCAAAGCAGGTAGTTTTTTTTTTTTAATGCATATCATAAATCCAATCCAATACCACATGCAGTATATGAACAAACTTGTACATAACCTCTCTTTAGAAACATTCAAAGCCGTAAAGTTGTTGTGAAGAAAAACACCAGAATAAAAAACCCCAACTCAACTACAACAAATCACAAACACTTTTAGCTGTTCACTTTTTGTTTTGTATCTTTTTTTTGTTTTTGCTGTCGGTGGTAGTTTTGTATGGGTCTAAATTTTATACATTAGATATATTTTGTGCAATTTTTTCCACAATTATTTAGATTTTTTGTTAAAATACACACACACACACATACACATTGAGGCAACACTAAAACAACCCACAGATACGTTTTTGTTTCGTATTGAATCAACAGACAAAACAATGGTGTTCAATAAGAATGCCAAAGTTGTATTTTTTCGATATATTTTATTTTTAAAAGAAATTAAAAATTCCAGACATGTTGTGTTGGAAAAGACAATTTTTTTATAAAAGGGTTCCCTTTTTTCGATATTTTTTAAGATCTTTTTGCTTTAAATACTTTTAACACAAACTTTAATTTATCTTATTTTTAAAATTTTGTGTGAAATTTTTTTTATTATAAAAACCGTCGTATTTCTTTTAAACACCTCGTCTTTTAAGATTTTTTTTGTTTAAAATGTATTTTCCAAAAAGAAAGAAAAGCGTAGCGTTATTTTTATTAGCAAACGACCGTTTACGCGTGCTGCTCGTTGTTAACTAAACCATAATCACAGCATTTAGGAAAAATTGCCAAAACAGGTTTCTTTTCAATCAAGCCTCCATCCAACTCAAACCCATTTAATAACGACAACAAATATCTATACACAAACAAATGTATCGGAATGTTGAAAAACAAAATAGAAAAACAATCTAAAAGATATTTTTTTACACAATACAACAAAATACAAATAACATCAAACCTTCAAACTTTATGCAACTCATACTTTGAGACAAGTATGAAGCAAGCTAAAAATATCCCAATATTTTCAAGTAAATGTTTTGGGATTTTTCTTTTTGGAAATTCTTATTGTTTATACTTTAATAATACGTTATTTTTATTTTGTTCTACCTGTTTTTTTTTCTCCTGACCCGTTCCCTTTTTCCTACTCCTCCTTCTTCTAATTTCTTTGATTAATGATCAATATGCCGGTAATATTTTATTGTGTCGCTTCATGTTTCTTCTTCATCTGCTTTTTATGTTTCATATCTAAAATGAAATTCCTTTTGTATTCTTTTTGGCTACAACATGATTTTTTTTGTATCCGAAGAATACTTTTTATGTTATTGTTGTTGTTAGTGATTTATTTTTTTTTGCTTGTAATTCTTCTTCTTTTTTTATATTTTTTACTTTAGTTGCACTTGGTATTTAAAATTTTATTTTTATTTTATTTTCAGGTATGTACTCGTATGGTCCAAAAATTGTTTATTTTAATGTAATCACTGCTGAAGTCAAGGTTATTGTCCTCAGGTAATAAAATATTTATTGTTGTTTTTTATTTTTTTTTTTTTGTGTAACGTACATAAATTATGCAATTAAGTTATCAGAACAAGTAATTGTTGTTTTTTCAATAATTTGGGAATTTGAAATAAAATAATCAATAATTTCAATTGGGGTAAGGCTACGTTTCCACTGAACGTGTTTTGCATGTGTTTTGAACCAAAAGACTGTTTTGTACATATTTCCCATATATATTTTTCTCCCAAAACAACATGTTTTTGCTCAAAACAAGCAAGTGGAAACGTAGCATAAGATACCTACGGCATGTACTTGCCCAGTGGCCGGTGATAATGGTTCTTATCACTGAAGAATAGGAAAGATAAAGTCAATTATTCAGATAGAACTGATACAATGGCTGATTCAAAAAGACGTATCACCTTATTATGTACCTACCAGATATAACTTGTCTTTAATTAATATTATAAAAAAAGCTTTTTATTAGGAAGCTTTTAATTTTCGGCGTTATTTTGATGTGTTAACGCAACGTGAATTTCGGTGTGGTTCCAACAGGACGGAGCCAATTATCATACTTCACGCGGCACAAGGTGTATTTTGAAGGACGTGTTCTCAGCTCGTGCAAACTCGCGTTTCGATGATTTCGTTTTTCTAGCCAGATCTCCTGATTTGACTGTCCCGAACTTTTTCCTCTGGATATATTTGAAGTAGTTAGTTTATGCGAACAAGTCCGGCATCTTGGAGGAGTTGACGAACGAAATTCTAGCCGAAATTCGCAACATACCACCACAAATGCTGCGCATAGTTATGTAAAAAATGTAATCAATGCCCATTTTTTGGACAAAATTTTCCACAATTAATTGAAATAAAATTTATAAGTCCAAATAAACATAATCAATTAAAAAGCAAATAAGTTTTCACTTCAAATAAAAGTTATAGCGAAAGAAAATCAGGTGATGGTTTTTGCCCCACCCTGTGTACATTTAAATTGATACCACTAAAATTCAATCTCGCTGCATTCCATTTCATTTGCTTTTTTTAGTGTTTCAACTTCACTTTAATTCCATTCCATTTCGTTCCCTTTGCCTAGTGTTTCAGTTCCAATCATTCCCCGTTCCATTCCATTTGTTTCCCCTTGTAGAGTGTATCAATTCTACTTCCATTACATTTCATTTCCCTTGTCTAGTCTTTCAATCCCAAAGCTGATATTTAAATATCAGATTCCTATCCAAAGATGTTTGCGAAGGCCCTCCACATATTTTAGATTTCAGGTTTCTAGCCAAAACGGTAGTTTGGCAGAAGAAATAAGCCATTGTTTTTTTTTCATCGATTTTGAGTTAACATCTTAGTTTTTTAAGAACATTTTTTAATTAACATTATTCTATTCATGTTTTAGGTCATTAAAACACTATTTTTCTTTATCGGAATATTCTCCAAATAAATACTTCATAGAGTTTTATTAGCCAAAACATTGATCTATTACTTTCAAGAATGAGATGACGCGTTTCGGGGATTTTCTAGGTCCCCATCTTCAGATCTCTTTAGAAAGTAAAAAGATAACTTTAAGGTTCCAAAGCAAACACTATATTGGTTGTATAATTTCAACTAATTGAGAATTATACAAAGAACAATATTGTTTTTGTTAAAACCAGCTATCTTTATAGAAAAATGTTATGGCAATCTTGTTAATTTACATAGAGACAACCTTTGGTTGCCATATCTATGTATATTTTACTTTCCAAAATAGGAAAGTTTTTTACTCCGTACAATGAGTACAGGTTGGTTGAAAAGTTCCTGCGCTCGAAATGAAAGATTACTGTTTTTGTTACGAAATATATTTTTTTATTCAATATAATCTCCTAGAAGCTCAATACACTTGTTCCAATGATCTTCCAATAATTTTATCTCATCCTTATAATGGTTTTCCGGAAGCTCTGCAAAATAACCGTCTACGGCTGCTATGGCCTCTTCATTCGACGAAAAATGCTTTCCACGAAGGAATTGTTTGAGATTTCTGAAGAGATAGTAGTCACTGGGAGCCAAATCTGGTGAATACGGTGGATGTTCAAGCAATTCGTACTTTAATTATTTGAATTTAACCATCGTCAAAACACTTTTGTGAGCAGGTGCATTGTCTTGATGAAAAATTATTTTTTTCTTCTTTAATCCAGGTCTTTTCTCACGAATTTTTTCATCCAGCTGATCCAAAAGGCTGCAATAATATTCAGAGTTGATTGTTTTACCTTTCTGAAGATAATCAATCGACAAAATTCCTTTTGCATCCCAAAAAAACTGATGCCATAACCTTCTTTGCTGATCGTTGTGACTTCACCTGCTTTGGAGCTAAACAACCAGCTTCAATCCACTGCAAACGTTCTTGTTTCAATTTAGGATCATGGTGGTAGATCCAAGTCTCATCCATAGTTAAAAAACGACGCAAGAAGTCGGTTTTGTTCGGCTTAAAACGCTCCAAATTACGCTGAGAAATTTGTTTTCGATCCAGTTTTTGTTGAATTGTTAATATGGGCGGCACTAACTTTCCAAACAGTTTTTTCATACGTAATTCTTCATGTAAAATATGGAGTACTCGTTCGTCTGAGATGCCTATGGCATTAGCAATTTCACGCTTGGTGAAACTTGAATCTTCACTATATTTGTACCTGCTCAATGATTTCTGCTGTGGTTGCAGTTTTTGTCGTCCTTCGCGTGGATCGTCCTTAAGGCTGGTACGACCACGTTTTAATTCAGCAGCCCAAAATTCAACGGTGCGTTTTAAAGGTGAGGACTCCTTGTACACTTCTAACAATTGTTCATAAAATTCCTTTGCTTTTGAACCCTTCAAAACAAAGGATCTAATGACTGCACGGTATTCAATTTTTTCCGTATTAAAAAAAATCAATGACACGTCAACTTCAAATGGCTTGTAAACAAAGAAAGAATTGACATAATGACTTGAAACTTTGCATGTGTTCTCAGGACAGTTTTACCAACTTGAAAAAAAAAAAATTTCGAGCTAGCAGTGCCATCTCTTGGTGAGCGCAGGAACTTTTCAACTAACCTGTAAATTCATTTGTATTTTATTCAATTTTAATTTATAAAAATTAAGGGTAAAAAAAAGCAATTTTAATTTTTATAAATTAAAATTGAATAAAATACAAATGAACATTTTTTTAATTAAGTACGAATCTTATTAAAGTAAATATGATATTAGTTGAAACAAACTTTTTGTATTTAAATTAATATGCCAATATTTAAGATTCTGTTTGCACCTTTTAAAAAAAAGCAAGAACATATTAAAAGGAAAACAAGATTTGTATGATTCATTTAATGTTGTTTCTGTTTTTTATATCTGCCATACCTGGTACTTGTGAATTAATCACTAACTTGACTTTAAAAACGTATAAATTATTTCATTTATTAAACTCGTTTGGGAAATAATTAAAAAAAAATCTTATTTAAAATTTATTTTGAGTTTAACATAATTTGAAAATTTAAATTTTGAAAAAATCTTCACCCGTTAGTGAGCTACATTATGAAAAAATTTTATCTTAATTTCTTCGCACTGCTACAAATTAAATAAAAATTATTTTCTATGCAGAGATCTATCTTTTAACAGTTTGTTCTTTTTAAAATTACTCATATTTGCTTAGTTGCTACATATAATTGGTTTTATATATGTTTAATTTCCTTATTTCATACTCTTTGTTCAAAACTTATCAATTATCCCTCGTTTATAAATATTGAATGAAATAATTATAATTGTTATCTTCTAAACAAGTTCCGTGCTCATTACTTGTACAATAGCGAAGAATTCTACTAGAAAATCAATTGATAAACATTTTCAGGAACAGCTGTGGCCCTGCTGCATTAGTTTTGTGACGAATCAATCATAAGACTCTCAAACAGACTAAGTGGCGACTACTTCAGTGACTATTATTTTATAGAAAAAGAAAAAAAAAACAAAAACTTAAAGATAAGTTTTAGTATAATAAACTACAAGAATAGAAAATAAAGTAATTACTCATTTTTTATATTAATATTAAAAATAATGATAACAGTAATTGTTAATTTCATAGTTTCCTAGTTACAACAAAAAAAAAAAAACAAATGTGAGATAATAATTATCCAAACAATGAAATGCAACGCATATAAAGTTAGAAACTATTTTCGTATAAAAAAAGATTTCATTAAAAATATAATTTCATATTTAAAATTTGTCTAATTTAGAGTTTTATATATATAATAAATAAATTCAGATCAAAATGGATCCAATTCATACAAAAAGACTATTAAATTTTTACCCATTTAAAATGGATGTGTGTAAAATTTATTGTACAACAATTTAATTTGTTAAAACAATTAAATTGTATGCGAAGGCAACAACTTTTTTATATTTAAAATGAGCAAACAATACAAATTTCCTTTGTGTAGTTATTATATTCAATTTAAACCTTGAGCTTATTTTTTTTTGCTTAAATTGATTATTTTTCTCTTTTAATTTTCCATTGTTTTATTAAGTTTTATTTTTTTTTCTATCTGAAATACGTTTAAGTATTCACTAGATAAACCCACATTTTTATCGTTTCTTTAGTTTATAATAGTGACCATATTTAATTGTTTAACTTTTTTTTTCTTTATTCTACTTATTATTTTTTATCAAACTACTGACAGTGACAGGAAAAGGCGTAGCAATTGTTCGTATTAACCCTTAAGTATTTGAATTTTTGTCAAAGCTTTTTAAACTTTTATGAAAAAAGAGATTTTTGTTTGTTACTTTAATATTATTACTTCACAGCGCCCCTTGTGTGGATATTTAGAATTAAAGTTAAAAATTTTATCATTTCGAGAGTTAGAAAGGGTTAAGATTTTTTAACTTTTCATTCTCAAAACTCTATAAAAAATTTCAGATGTTTTTTTTTAAAAGGGTGGTTAAATTTTAAGGGCCGATGTTGATTTTGAATAAAACACAAATTATTTGGGAAATTATTATCATTTTTTTTATTATGATAATATGGTATGGTTCAATTATGTATGGAACAAAATATCGGCCAAATGGCCACCGCGACCTCGGCGGCATACCTCCATCCGATGGTCCAAATTTTCGATGACGCTGAGGCATAATTGAGGTTCTATGCCGTTAATGTGCTAAATTATCTCATTCTTTAGCTCTTGAATTGTTGCTGGCTTATCGGCGTACACCTTTTCTTTCAAATAACCCCAAAGAAAGAAGTCCAACGGTGTCAAATCACATGATCTTGGCGGCCAATTGACATCGCCACCACGTGAGATAACACGGCCATTGAATTTGTCGCGCAGAAGAGCTATTGTTTCGTTAGCTGTGTGGCAAGTGGCACCGTCCTGTTGAACTACATATCGTCCAGGGTCATATCCTCAATTCCTGGCCACAATAAGTTCGTTATCATCTCGCGATAGCGAACACCATTTACAGTAAATGCTTAGCCGACCTCATGACACACTATCAACGAACAACAGCAATGTTTTCCGCCGAACGAACTGGGCGAGCATGCACAGGTGTTTTCACAGACCCGGTTTGCTGAAATTTGCCCACAATTCTCCCGATTGAAGATACATTTGGTCGATTATGCTGACAAAAAAAAAATCCGGAAGTGCACGAAATGCATTTTGATTTGAACGCCCATTTTCATAATAAGCCTGAATAACTTTAACGCGTTGTTCGATTGTGTATCTTTTCATGGTTCAAATTGAGTTAGTCTGAAATTGAGAAATGTCAAACGAAATGCAGAAAACAAACTTAACGTTTAGGTGTGGTTCACATTCAACAACGGCTCTTAAAATTTAACCACCCTTTATAACTTTAAAAAATTTTGAATCATTTTTTTTTAAATTCTCATTATAGTGTTAGAGTTATTTTGTAGGACGAGTATCAAAATTTTTAATCAAGCAATTTGCTTCATTAAACCGACCGGTAAGATTTTTTATTTATCTGACGGTAAGTTTTTTTTCAATGCAGTTTTGTTTAAGTTTAACAAAAAAAAAATAAAGAAATGGATTTTTTTTATAGAAATAATTTTCAACTCAGAGTTAGATTTTACCCCACAGTTTTTATATATCGTAACGAGAGGGCTGAAAGGGTTAAGTCGGGATTTTAATTTTTTAGACTTTGGATTTTCTTTATTTTTTATTTAAATACATATCTTTTTTTTTTTTTCATTGCACAATGTATTCTACCAATAATATAAAAATTATGTTAGGGGTGTTCACGTCTTTCATAAATTTACTTAAATGCATGGTAATAGAGGAGAAATAAACCTCGACTTTTTCCCCATAGAGAGAAAAATGAAATTCGGTTACTACGACCAAAATCGGTTGATACAACTGAATATTGGTTTTCGCAACAAAATTCAGTTAGTGCAACTGAATTTTGGTTGCAACACCCAAAATATTCAGCAATCACAATTGAATTTCGTTGTGCTTACCAAATTTATTGGTTGTCGCAAACAAATTTATTGGTTGTCGCAACCAAATTTTTTGTTTGTCACAACCAAATTTATTGGTCGTTGCAACCAAAATACACTTTTCAATTCGGTTGCCACTTTATTTTTCTGTGTGTAAGAATTAAACCGAAAATATATTTCGTAAACAATTTTAACAAAATTTTTGTTTGAATTAATAAAATGTTTATTGATTTGATTAAATTTTTGACTTAAGTGACTACTTTAGTTAAGACAAAAAAACAGTATTTACAGTTTGATTTTAATATAGATCCAAATGCAAACAACTTTTTAAATTAATTCAACAAAATTTGTTATAAAATATTAAAGTTAAAAAATACCTCTAGTGAACTGATATTATTATTAAAAGATCAATTCTATTATAAAAATCAATCAATCATAAAACACGCCATTTAGTGGCAGCCCTTATTATTGTCTTGATATTGAAAGTATTCCGAAAACAAATCATAAAGTCAACAGAAAATAAAAGCAAACAAATAAAACAACTAACTTGTCATATACAAAAGAATTGTTGAATTTAAATATAAAAATGAAAAAAATACAATGAATATTATCATGCAGTCTTGCCATATGATGCATTCACTATGAAGTTTTTTTAAAGGGAATTGCGTAGTTTTTGTTTTTCATATTTATTTTTTTATAAAATAAAATATAAAAAGAAACATAAATATATATTGTGTATTATCATCATGCATTGTTAAGTCTTAAAAGACGTGGAATTGATATGTTGTTGAAACTGTAGATACTCATGCTTTTATTATATTAAATATTTTTTTGTATGTTTTGTGTGTTTAACAGCGATAAGACACATTTTACATTGTTTTAAGAATATTTTATAGGGTCCCCCAAATAACTTTTTTTTTTTGAAAATGCTATAAAAAAAAACTACTGAATATTTTCTCAAATTTCTTTTTTTAATTTAAAGAACAATCCTTCCGGTTTATAATTGAAAATAATTTCATTCAAATGGCATCCTCGGGTGGCCATGCAGTAGCCTACACGATCGGTCCATTTTTAAGCACATTATCGATTGTGTGCAGCTGTATTTCACCAATGGCTTCACGAATATTGTTCTTTAAAGCGTCAATTGTCTCTGGCTTGTCCGCGTAACACTTATCTTTGACGGCACCCCACAAATAATAGTCCAACGGTGT
Organism: Eustalomyia histrio; assembly: GCA_949748255.1. Taxonomy (NCBI): domain Eukaryota; kingdom Metazoa; phylum Arthropoda; class Insecta; order Diptera; family Anthomyiidae; genus Eustalomyia; species Eustalomyia histrio. The sequence continues at coordinate 152,543,032 of OX456526.1, forward strand.
CAAATCGCAATTCCGAGGTGGCCAAACAATCAGCTCTGCGGCTGATAATGCGATCTTCAAAAACAGGGCGCAAAACATCATGTGTAGCTTCGGCTGTGTGGCCGTCCTGTTGAAACCAAATGTTGCCAATATCCTCCTCTTCAATTTTTGTGAACAAAAATTCGTTCAACATGGCCCGATAACGATCGCGATTGACTGTAACGGCCACGCCTTGCTCATTTTCGAAGAAAAATGTCTCAATTATGCCTGTGGACCAAAATCCGCACCAAACAGTGACTCGTTTTGGGTGCATCGACTTTTCAATGTATGCGTGCGGGTTTTCTGTGCCCCAAATGCGACAATTTTGCTTGTTTACATACCCGCCAAGATCAAAATGAGCTTCATCTGAAAAGATGACATTGAAAAGATGACATTCTGCAACATTACCATGATTTTGAAAGTAATGTCGCAATATTTCCCAGCGTTGTTCAAGCGTATACACAACCATGTTCGTTCAGCGGAAGGATAAAACTAATTATCTGTCAAATCAGACATGAGCTAAGTGTTACCATTCACGAAATAAGCACTAGTTGAAAAAAAAAAAAAAACGTTAGATGGCGGACCCTATATAAAAAAAAAATAAAAATAAAAAAAGACAAGATTTGGCATATTTTACAAAACTTTTTCCTGATTTTGTATGCTGTCCCTTGGTTTAATACGATTCTCCAGGGATTTATGTTTTGATAAGATCTGAATGTAAATATATCATTCAAAAGTCTATTAATTATTATATCTTTTGAGATATACAAATTTAATTAATTTGATTTCAAAACTTAATTAGTTTGTGGGGCGATAAAAACTAGAAAACATTCACAAAATTTCATGATTTTATGAATTCATGATTTTATGAATTTCAATTAATTTTGCATAAATTTCTAACACGCATGTATGTTGGAAATTAATTTTGCTGTGACTTGTAATGGTAATGTTTACAGTTTTGAAATTTTAAGAGACGAGATTTGATGTTCATTTCAAAACAAAAAATTTTAAAATCGGGTCATTTACATCTTTTGTCTGTTATGGCTTGATGTATTCTTTTTATATCAGTCATATAAGTTCATTTATTTCTGACTTTTTTTTTGTATTTTATGACTGTGACTAACTAGATGTTTTTTTCTTATTTGTTTTTAATAAATGTTACTGTCTGTCTATCTGCCTGACTGACTGACTGACTCATTTCAATCTTATTTATTTCAGTAACTATTAATTAACTTTTTTTTTTATATACCTAAATATCTACACATATTGCTTTTATTTTCTTCATTTAAAGGTATTAATTTGTTACCATACAGTATTACACACATCTTCATTTCTTTATTTCGTAATTTGTAGCTTTTTATTTACATATGTACATATTTTATTAACAATTTATCTTACAACTTGTTGAAATATGACAATATGATGATTCATAATTTATGAATGCCAATCACGCTGAATGAAATATGTAAATATGGAACCACGTGTTGGTTGGCTATACGACTTTTTAACATTGTTTAGAAGGCAGCTAGCGGGAGTTGGTGAATGGGAGTTGGTGTAAAAGATTATTTTGTTCGGTGCTTATTAAAATTGGTGTTAAAAAGAGCAATATAAAGATTCAAATTTATTGAGAAAATTTTAAATTTGAAGGCGCCAGTAAAATGACACGTTTTAATAATTAAAAGTACAATATTTAATGTCAGAGCGGTTAAAAAATAATTCTCATAAATTTCTTGCAGAAGATCTATACATAAATTGGCTATCAAATTCTTTGCTACACGCAGAGAAAAAACATGGTTGCAATATGATCACTGCTACTATATTGTGCTTTCTGCAATCGGGTATGTTTGTCACAACCAAATTATTGGTTTTCTAACCATCAACATGGTCGCTACCATCATTATTTAGTAAATATTTTACTAATTTATGATCGGTACCTCTTATTTTATATCATGATTCTATTTTATATCATACTGTGGTAACAAAAATTCCGACCATGAACAAAATATGATGATAATTATGCAACGATAAAATGCTGGCAACAATCAATAAATAATTATAAAGATTCTGAAGACTTTTCATCATGAAAAATTCTTAGATTCTAAGGACTTTTTCTAGTAGAAATATTGTTAGATTCTAAAGACTTTTTCTTAAAAAAAATTTCTACAAACTTTATAAAAAAAATTTTAAGTGTCTAAAATAAAAAAAATTTTAAGTGTCTAAAATTTTTTTTATATAAAAGTCATTAGAATTTAAAAAAGTATTTGTTATATATTTATAATTTTTTTTTTATCAGGCTCAAGATCATAATTTTTAATGTTACTAACGTGCGTGTAGTTGCTCGAAAATTATTCTGTTAGCGGCTGGTGAATAAAACATGTTTTTCATTATATAAAACAGTTTTTTCGCCATATAAACAGTTTTTTCACGATATTTTTCATCATCATCTTTATTATCATTAATTTTTTTTTTTAATCTTTAAATTTTTTCACCTCTAAATTTTTTTATTTATTTTTTTTTGGAAAAATTTTCCTTTAATTTTTTTGTGAGTAAAAAAAAAAAAATTGGTCAATTTTTATTTATTTTTTAATAATTAATATTTTTTTAATTTGCGTTGCCATATAAATTTTTTTTACAAAAAATAATTTTTAAAAAACCAATATCGCAACTTTTGAATTTTGGATTTCACATGGAATCTATTTTTCAATTCTATTTAACCGATCGGACAGATTTGTGAGATCTAACAGACATATTGAGATAGATTTCTATCCGTCCTGAGTGAATTTCCACAGCGGGTATTTTGGGGATTTCTGAAAAGTGGGGAAGGGTAAAACATTTTTTCCCTGTAGGCGATATAGGTAATATTTGTGCGTTGAGGAGAAGGATTTTTATCCATCTGGTGGTGATTTTGGTGTGTGGGTATTTGGGGAAGGAGTTAATGAATTTATATCATTGGATGAGAGGGAAGCTATAGAAGAGAAATAACAGGGGAGTATTTTGGTTGTGCTTTTGAAAACTACAAGAGAGAAATAGCAGAAACTATTAACAAGGAACTATGACAAGAACCGCCTACTACAACCAGGACGACGAAGTTGGATATTCATTCAACACATGTTTAGGGGTGGATCAACATCCACAACTGTTTGCTTTTCATCTAACTGTTGCATTCCATCCAACAAGAGTTAGCAGGAGTTTCAATTTTTCATTCTAGAAGAACAGCTAGGAGACGGTCTGGTCGAGAACTGCAAGAGTAAAAGTGATCATAAATTAAAATATATTGAACAAAAAAAAAATCAAAGAAAGTGCCAAATGAAACCTAGTTTGATATTAAAATACAAAAGCACTGGTTTTTTTCAACCAGTGTAGTGAAAAAATTAATGCAAAGACCCTGAATAGCTGAGCTATACCTGCTTCAAACACAGAGCAACTGTAGGGTTCTTAGAAATTGTGCTTAAATACAGAAAATTGTTGGGAAAATTTTAGTCACACATTTTCACTAACAACTTTCTAATCGCTAGAACAAACTGCTCTGAAGAATGTTTTTCAGTCAAGGTTGCGTCTTCCTTCCCGCCATGATCTCAGGCAGACAAGTGGGAAAATAGGAATAAAAAATATATTAAAGTAAAAAAAAAACTGTATTAAAAATTCTATATTCCAGAATTTTCCATCTTGCTATACTTTAGAATTCTTGTTTATTCCAAGTTTTTTTCAGAACAAAATTTAAAACTTATTGCAATATTAAACATTACAATAAATAAACTATAACTTTAGTCCATATCATATATTTTTTAAAATGTTTACCTGCCTGTTTCCTATATATTTCCTTCATTTGTGCATGTATGCACTTTTCTACAAAATTTTTCTTAAAATTTATTTCTTATTATCCTTTTTACAAAATTGCAACATAAATTTCCACAATATTTCAACAGATTTATGTGATAACCTAGTTACAGTTACAGTTGTATACGAACCAGCATGTAACTACCACTACTTGAAAACCACATACTAACCAAATTTTTAAATAAATATTTTTGTTTTTTTGTTGAAAAAAGAAATATTTCTAATATGTACTTAAATACGATAAAAAAAAATCTTATGAACATTTTTACAAACAAAAATCAATAAACAGAAATGGTAAACATCTGTATCAATAAACCATAAATAACCGTATTAACATGATAAAGAGTTTAAGAACAAACATTTTAAATGGTATATACATATGTATACATAAATGTTAAAGTAAATAAGTTTAAACTTTTTGTAAAACATATTTTTTTAGAAGTTTGAAATTGTATATAAATATTGTTAATAAATATCAACAGTCAATAAAAAAAGTCTACATACACCATTTGATTTATGCATTTTACAGAGTTTGCAAAGAAAATAAAAAAAAAATGTTTATACAAATATTTAAGGCATTAATTTATAAGTTTTTTTTTTTATAAAATAAAAAAGTAATTAATTTTTATAATAAAAACAATAATAACATAAACATGAAAAATTCACAAATAGGAAAAAAGTGTACGTACATCCACAAAAAAATTAATATTATTCGAAAATTTTGCAAATAAAAAGAAAAGATTTTAACTTTTAATATTTGGTCGGCCCACCTTGAGCATCAATTACAGCTTGAAGACGACGGGGCATTGATGTCACCAAATTCTCTGTAATATCGCGTGTTATTTCGGCCCATGCACGAATAAGAGCCGTTTTTAATGTTTCACGGCTACTTATGTCGAATTTTCGTACCAATTTTTCCGTCCCATATGTGCTCAATTGAGTTTAAGTCTGGTGACTGAGATGGTGAATTCAGCTGTCTTGGGGCATAGCAAAGAAGCCAGTCTCGAACTACGTGTGCAGTATGCTTAGGGTCGTTGTCTTGTTGGAAAATCCATTGATTTCCTAGACCCAAGCTATCAACAGATGCCATTAGATTTTATTCCAAATTGTTTTAATATTGATAGCGGTCCATATTACCTTCGATAAAAACCAAACGATCCACTCCAGACGACGCAATGGCGCCCCAAACCATAACGTTGCCGTCACCATATTTTTTGGGCCTAGTGCAGTATTTGATTTTCTCCAATTTTTGGATCGGCCTTCACTTCCGAAAATGTTATACTTACTTTCGTCGGTAAATATAACACGATTCAAAAAATCCATACCTTTGTTCAGATGTGCTTTTGCAAACTCAAGGCGAAGTTTACGATTCTTCGGCGAAATTAGTGTTTTTTGCGTGCTACTTTGCTTTCAAAACCATTGTTATGCAAAACGTTTATTATTGTTCGTGGAGTAACAATTATATTGGAACATTTTTCAATGTGTTCCGCCAATTTTGGGACAATTATTTTCGGATCCTAGTTGACTACTTTAATAATACTGCTAACATCGCGTCTCGAAAGCTTTTTGGGTCTACCAGATCGTGGCTTATTTTCGGTACTATTGGTACTATCACAATTTCTAATGATCGTCTGCACAGTAGCACGACTTAATTTCACGATCTTAGCAATTTCTCCAAAAGATTTATTTTCCTTTCGGAGATTTACTACCATATTTTTAACTGAAATATGAATCAAGGATACAAATTTAAATAATATCTTCTTTAGTTATCATTTTGTCAACGTAAACGATTGTAAATCAACAATTTTAACGATTATTCCTCTTTCTTTGTTTTTAATTTTCAATTTGATGTTAGGCTCTGCCACACTGTATGTTGACTTTTTTCCCGCTAATTATTATGTTTTTTCCTAATAATTTCTATCTTATATTATTTTCATATCTTTTTTTTTTCTGTAAATAGTATATACTATACATGCCTTAAACATTGCAATAAAATCTTTTTAAATTATCGCTACTAATTCTCTAAAACTTCAAAATTGTAGGATGTATGTAGACTTTTTTTCTTGGCTGTATAAAATAATAATTAGTTAAAAGTATTTTGCATAAATTCAATTATAAAATATTGGCTTTATTTGTGTTAAAGAAATTAAAAGAAGATATTAAAAAAATTCTATTTGTATTCCAACTTTAACGTGGCGTATGATTAATATTTATTTACCACCTGTGCGTATGTGGGATACTAAATAATTAATATCAGTCATACGTATTAGGGGCAACAACATTATTTTTTATACAATCTAGAAAATATTTTATTAAGATGATTTTTGTTGTAAATGATTGAAATCTATTTTTTTTTCAATTTTCTTTTTTCTTAAGTAATTTTTAGCATGACTTTCTTTTTTTTCTAAATACACGTCACAGAACAAAAACTAAAAAAAGCATACAGAATTTGTTTTTTTCTTTAAATTTTTATAAAAAGATAATGTGGCTAAATGGCTTTTCAAACTTTTCTTCTATAATATTTAGTTTTAGTTTTTTTTATTTTTGGCAAATCATCATTGTGCTTAAACGTGTTTAACTCGCTCTTGCATAGAGCCTTGTCATGTCATGGCAGCCATATCGTGTAGATACGATAAGAAAATCTCTAAGGAATTGTCAGTTACATTTTTGAAAATACTGAATTCACACTTTGTTGAATATTATCCAAAAACACAAATATAATATTCGTATGTACTTACATTGAAAAATAACATAAAGATGAGGGTTTAGACCAAACTTTGTTGTTATTTCTATATGACAGTTTAGAAAATAAGGTACCAACAAAGTATCAAAAGTTTGTTAGTTATTTTTGTTTGTTTGGTTTTTTTTTTTTGGTTTTCTTTCTATAAGTTCAAGGCTAAATTGAGAATTGATATCAATTTTAGGCCAAGTAATTAGTTAATAATATATGTAGCAGAATAAAGTTTTATCAATAAAATATGCAAAATATTATAAATGAAAGGAAAATTGAATTTAAGTTTGAAAACTTTTATTATTATTTGTTGGGAAAAATATTATCTGTTAAATATTTATACCCTACACCATTCTTTGGCACAGGGTATTATGAGTATTTGTTGATGTTTGTAATTTTAAAAAATACTGGGTTTAGACCCATCAGTATATCGGTTCATAATCACTTTCTAGCTATGTCAGCACACCCAGAAAACAGTATCATTTGTGGCCACCGAATTTGTTGCCAATCGAATTCTGGCGGTTACGGCAACTCACTTCATATTAAATTATATTTTTAGTTGTAAAAGCCAATATTCAGTTGTACAATTTAATATTTATATTTTACAGAAATATTATTACGTGCCACAAAATTTTATTTTAAGAAAAATTGTATTTATGATTCATACTCTTACTTACTGCACCACAATTTAATTTAATTTTCTTTGATATATTTGTTAATTAAACATTTTAATATTTTAATTAAAAAATATATATAATTTTTTAATGTTTGCCTTTACCGGGACTTGAACTCGGAATTTTGTAGTACTGAGCTACCTAAAGCTCACTGCAACCCAAAATAAATGATATATTTGATCACAATAACCGTACTTGTAGTTACCACTTTTGAATATTGACAATTTTTTAATACATTTGATAGATTGTACTAAATTTCTAATAAAGGGTGGTTAATTTTTAAGGGTCGATGTTGATTTTGAATAAAACACAAATTATTTAGGAAATTATTGTCATATCTTTTTATTATGATAATATGGTATGGTTCAATAATATATATGGAACAAAATATCGACCGCCGCGACCTCGCCACACCTCCAATCTAAATTTTCGATGACGCTAAGGCATAATTGAGGTTCTATGCCGTTTATGTGCCGAATTTTATCATCCTTTAGCTCTTGAATTGTTGCTGGCTTTCAAATCACATGATCTTGGCGGCCAATTGACATCGCCACCACGTGAGATAACACGGCCATTGAATTTATCGCGCAAAAGTGACATTGTTTCGTTAGCTGCGTGGCAAGTGGCACCGTCCTGTTGAAACCACATATCGTCCAGGGTCATATCCTCAATTCCAGGCCACAATAAGTTCGTTATCATCTCGCGATAGCGAACACCATTCACGTTAAATGCTTGGCCGACCTCATGACACACTATCGCGAACTTGACCCATAACATAAAATTCAGACATTTGTTTATAAAACATTTTTTTTTTTTTTAATTTTTAATATTTAATATTTTCCTTCGAGATATGAGATTCCAAGATCCGATATGAAAATAACATAAAGTTTTCCAATTTCTTAGACTTTTTGGTGTAAAAAGGAAATTTTTTACATAAACACAATTCTGGAAAATTTTTCTCGCAAATATTTTCTTTATTAAATTAAAGCTTTGTGGCTTTATTTGTTGTAAAAAGTAGTTTCTTCAGTCTTTTTCCTTAGGAGAATTATAAAAATATGAAAAATTTATAAAATTTGTTACACGCCGTATGATTAATATTAATTTGTGATATATTTTAGTTATATGATTATAACTTTTTAAATATAAAATATATATGAAAATTTAAAATTTATAATAGTTTCCTTAGACTTAAAGCTGTTGAAAAAATAGCTTTAATCTAAATGTTTTTGAAAGGAAAAGTACTGCCGCAGTTAAAAAGTAAATTTGTATTTCCCTAATAAAACTTGTTGTTCTAATGACCTTATTTTAAGTTTAAGTCCTAATCATAAATCACTAATAGGTTAGTTTTTATTTTCAAATTATAATTTCTTGTTAAGGCTAAGACAAAACGTTATTTAAAAAAGTTGTAAACATGTTTTCTTTAATTTTTTTGCACATGAGATGGGATTTATAACATTTGACACTTTATGTTTGAAATAATTTCAACTTGTTTTTATTATTCTATTCTCAAAAAAAAAAAGCATTTTTATAAACTTTTGAACTTTTGGTAAAGCGAACCAAAAGCAAAAAACAAAAGTAAAATCTTTTTAGCACCACTGAAAACCAACTTTACTGCAAACATAAAATTTATATTGACAATGTCAGTGTCAGTGACATGCTTAACATACAATACGTGTTTTGGCATAATTTAAGCCTTAAGCATTATCTGTTAACATTTTTGCTGATTTTAAACAGGAAATTACATATTTTTCTTGGCCAAATAGGAGGTCTTTAAATATTTCAAAAAGGTTTATTAAAAAATAATATTAAATTTCAGCTTAAATTCTTATAAGCTTTTCTAAAAGTGTTCTATGTCGAGATTTGGTTTATAACATTAAAGGATTTTTACAGTGGATTATTTATTTTTATGTTTTCACCTAAAAAAAACGGAAATAATAAATCCAAGAATATGGTTTAACATCTATTTTATGGCAGTATAATAAAATGATATTAAAATTGTTTTTTTTTAATATTCCAAACAAAAATCATAAAATCCTTATGCAATCATTTCTAAACTATTCATTCTTATTTACAATTGTTTTGTTTAAAAATCCCCCCCTTAAGTCTTGTTAATATTTACATTAAACGATAACACTTTAAAACTACTACAAAGTTATGTTTGTAGATGACATTGTAATCATACACATTTTACAATTCAAACTAACAATGGCATACACCGACAGACACAACATTCAGACAATTGTTGTTTTGAGGGCATTAAGCAATTTGAAAAAAAAAAAATCATGTGAAAATGCAATTTAATCTTATGCAATCGTAATGGAAGCAACAACGACAACAATAAAATATTATATAGATTGAACAGGTTTATGGCCAACAACAAAAGAGTTAAGGATGTGACAATGTATTTTGTATTTAGGAATAAGGTTTACACTTTTTAAATGAGGAAGTTTACAAAAAGCCTGAGATCAAAGAATTTTAAAAAATGTAAATAATAGTTTAATGAAAGATTTGTTACAAATTTGTGTACTGGTTAGATTTTTTTTTTTATTAGTCAAAATGTTGTTTTGTTTAATTTCATCATAATTCTAATTTAAGAAATAGTTTCATATGATATTGAAATTCTCTAAATCTTTCTATAATCGAAAAAACTTTTGATAAAAAAAAAAAATCTGTTTTTCAATACTCACTGCTGAGGTGTTTTCCAATCAACTCATCTGTTATTTTCAATTGGCTGGCCCTAAACTGGATTTAAGTATTTAAAACTTAAACTAAATTAAAAAAATTGCATAAGCTTTCAAAAATTATTTTAAAATACACATATTCATGTTAAAAGTTTGCAAAGAAATGTTATACGAAAGTTCAAAATTCTTTTAATCTACAACATTTCATAGCTTATCAATATCTCTTACTGATAAAAAGTTATTAATGATTTTCTTAAAATTCATCATAATTAATATTAATCATACGCCTACGATATATTTTTTTTTTAATTTTAAAGATTTGTTTTAAGAATTTGCAAAAATGTTCTATTAAACTTTTAATTTTAAATTGGCTGGTGAAACCATAGAACGATAAACGATAATATTTCACTCCTAGAATTTTAATTTCTTAGGTGATATACAACAATTTTCCATGGTATTCATAGCTAAAAATTTTAAATTTAAAAGTTTTATTGCTATCAGGATAGATATTTACCTTTCAAATATATCCTCAATCATCCTGTGGAATCCCTGGTCTGGATTCAGATTTCAAAAATTTAAATAATAAAACAAAATTACAAAGTTTTCAAAAATTATTTTAAGAAAAAAAATTTCTGCTACTACTTTGGGCAAATTTTGGGATTTTTCGATCTGATCTATTTTTTAAATAACACCCAAAAAAAAACCTTAAAATCTATAACAGTTAGTAGTTTTTCAATATATTTTAATAATAGAAAATTATAAAAGATTTTCTTAAAATGCATCATAATTAATATTAATCATACGCCTACGATATATTTTTTGATATTAAAGTTTTTGTTTTACTATTTACCCACAATTTTTCTTTTACACTTTTAATTTTAAAATGCTTGCGGATTCCACTCTTTAAAGTTAAATTTCTGGCGTAAAAGACAACTGTTTTCCATTATATGAGTTAACATATTTGTAAGTAATATTACCATAACGATAGATATTTAACTTTGAAATTTAAATGATAATCGTTCATCGTTCTATGGAAACCTTAGTCTGGATTTAACCTTTTCAAACTTAAAATAAATAAAAAAAAAAAATATTTCCTTCTTTTGCCAATTTGTACAAAATTTTGAAATTCTTGGTGTGATCATTTTATAATATGAGAAAGCTCAATGTCCTTAAAATCTGCAACAATTTATAGTTTTGCAATATCATCTAAAAATAAAAAGTTATACATGATTTTCTTCAAATACATCATAATTAATATTATTCATACGCCTACGATTTTTTTTTTATTAATTTTACAATTTTTTTATATTTATACCAAGGGTGCCCAAGCCCTATGCGCTTGGTGCTAATTTGTTTTTGCAAAAGCACTTAGCTATAGGCTGTGTGTTTTAATACACACATAGAGCACTCAGCACTAGCAATACAAAATACACAAACAACTTTGTCTTATTAGTTTTGTTGGCGTTCTTCACTGTATACCAGAGGTCGGCAGAAAGAGAGAATATTAATGTATTGGCGTTTTATATCGTAAGAAATTATTTTATTTTTCTAGATAAATGAATGAATGAATGAACTAATTAATAAATAAATTAATCGATAAATTAAATTGAATTAAAATAGTTCATGTTTTTGTTTTCTCTATTATAAAAAATAAAAAATAATTCATAATAATGATAATAATAATTTTTTGATTGCATACAAGGCACTCTGCCTCATTTAATATATTTAAAGAAAATAAAAGAAAAAATTCTTCCCACTTTACATTCCACATTTTTAATTTAAAATGTAAACGAAATAAATAAAAAAACAAATTTTTAGAGTGTACTTTATTTCTTTAACAAAGCGGCATATACTTGCTCTGTTGAAAGTTAGCTCACCACTGAATGAAATAATTGTATTTTTTGTACTCTTAGCTGTGAGATTTGTTGACATTCGTGTAGTGTACGTGTATATTGCCGATTGTGTTCGTCCCCTGAGTGCTATGAGTGCCGATCACTGATATATACACGCAAGTGCAAAGCAACAACAGTTTGCTGGTAAACATTGACAACAGCGATCATCAATGTATATTTTGTTTTTGTTTAACGTATGAAATGAAATATATTTTTTCCTTTTTTCTTTGTATGTATTGGTTTTTACAATAAAAAAAATTAAATCAAAATTAGTTTTTCTTTAAATGTATTGGTGTTTGCTCTTCCATAAGAGGTACTTTTGGGCACCCCTGATTTATACAGTAAAATGTTAAAATGTTTCTTTTTACTTAGTCTTACAACTAAATTTCAATGACTGTTCAAAACACAAATTCAATTTAAAAAAAATAGCAAAAATTTAATGAAAGAAAAATCATTTTCATTTTACCAAATCTGACAACATAACATAATTAACTGTTTGTTCTGATCAATTTGTTATATAAGCAACAATTTATAGTTTTTTAATATCGTTAAATGATAAAAAGTTATTAAAAACTTTCTGGAAATATTTTACAATTAATATTAATCATACGCCTACGATTCCATTTTAAATTTGTTAAGTTTTTTTTTAAGTTTAAAGATAATTGTTAATATGTTTCTTTTACAATTTGTCACTGTAGTTTAGCGACAAATGTTTATTTAACAAACAATTCTCTTGAAATTGCTCTTTAAATAATATTAATCATACGCCTCCGTAGAAATTTTCTTTATTTACACACATTTCTCACGCTTCGTTTATATTAAAGTTATGTTTTATATGTTATAAATTTTAATTGGTCATAATGTTGTTTTAAAGAAACTATGGCTTCTAAGGAAAATCTTTCAAGTGTTGTTATTTTTATAAACAAACTCCAAGTTTTTATTTGTTTTTTTTTCCTGTAGTGTTGTTGTGTTAATTACATTAAAACCCTTTGGCAGTTTCTGCTGGGTTTTTTTTTGTGTATACCTACATTTTTATACATTTTGTTAATTCATTTTGTACGTTGAAATTTTCAACGCTTCTTTTAACTTGTTTCATTACTATATATATATTTTTTTTTATAGAAAATTTCTTTAGGGTTTTCTTTTTGAACTGTTAACATTATCATGATTTCTAACTTAAACTCTGTTAAATGTTAAAAGTTTTTTCTTGTATATTTTCCACAATACTTTTGGCAGTTTTTTTCCTTCTTCCTTAAAATGCCAGCAAATAATTAAATGTTTTAGCTTGGCAGGTTATAAGAGGGGGGTGGTTTTAATGAAAAATTTTGATTTATTTGAAAAAGTTTTAACATCCTTTCTTCATTTTGTGGATTTTTCTTTTTTAACAAACATGATTTCCAAAGAAGTTTATAAGAACAGAGATTTTCTAGTAAATCAAATATTGTGTTTAGTTAATGATGTTGAAAATTAGTTAATTTTCAAAAAATAACATCGAAAGTATTTAAGGGATTTATTTTTTTTGGAGTTTTATTGCCTACATTTAGGCTGTTTGTCAAATTGTCACTAATTATAGTTAAATGTTGCATTTTTTTTTTGGTTATTTTTTGTTGTCTAGACAAACTCTTAAACACGTTTTGACCATTACAGTCATTAAATCAGCAACTACACTTAAAACTGTAGTTATTTTATTCTTCTTTATGTTGTTGTTGTTTTTTTCGCCACACCTAAAGGTATACTTCAATTTATGAATGTTTTATTAAAATGTTAGGAGGTAAAACGATAAAATGAAAAATAACTGTTAAAGGAAATAAACAAAGAAATTTAATTAAAATGATAATATAAATGTCAAAGACACATTTTTCACAGAAAATTGTTTTAATATAATTTCGAAGAACATTAAAATTGAAAATTTTGTATAAATATAAATATATAGATTATGAAGGTTGTTAATAGAAATTTGGAAATATTTTACAAGGTCTTAAACAAATTTTAGGAATTTTTAATAGACAAACTTTAAGGGGCTTTAAGTTATAAATATTTTTAAATTTTATAGTATTTCAACAGAAAACTAATCTCAGAATATTAAGAACAACTTTTCCGAGTTAATGTGTTTTATTTCTGAGAATTTTCATTAAGTGGTGTGGTCTTTAGGAATTCCTTAAAATATGATTATGAGTAGAGAAAAGGTTTTAGCATTTTGATGACGTTTCAAAGGAAAAACCTCTTATGTAAGTTAATAAAAGTTTTCCTATAGAAAAAGTCGTAAGGCGTTTTGTATGGAGAAGAGTATCTTCTTTAGCCGAAATACTCAGGATTCAAAGAAAATAGATTTTTTTTTGCAAATATTTAAATCTAATAATTTTTCTATTACTTAAAAATTCTATAGAAAATTATGTTTTTTATTTATAAAAAAAGGTCTTCAGAATCTAATAGTTTCTTTAGAAAAATTTAAAAAAGTTTTGAGATTAGGTTTCTACTTTGAATACACTGAAAAATGACCTGGTCAAGAATCACAATACCAATCAAACACAAAATGTAAATTTTTATTCACTAAACGACAATTTGATTTTGCGAAAAACTTCTTAAATATGATGAAAATTATTTTAGATCCTTAAACTTTTTTCTTCATTATTATTCTTGAAAGAATGTTTAAGGCGCACTTGGGAATGGCGTATGAGTAATAAGAAATCACTTTAAGACCAAAGCTTTTGGGATGTCTGTTAAACTTTGTTTAGTTAAACCGAATATAAATTTTGTCACCAATTTCGAAGTTAAAATTAACAAATATTTGGTGTAACAACTTTTTCTGATAAATAATTTTTGTCTTTATTGAAATAACATAAAATAAACCACACTTCCAAAGCAGTATTCCAGTTACAGACTGTGTTAAATTAGGTTCAAAGTTAATTTACATTCTCAAACATGACCTAAAAAGTCGCTTACATTTTTTAATAATGCTCTTCAACACAGTTTTTGTACACAGGGAAAACAGTTTTATCGAGACAACCGAATTTTTTGCCAACTGAATATTTTGGTTGCAGCAACCGAATTATTTAGTTGTCCTAACCAAATTTTTTCCTGATATAATTCAAATATTTGGTTTTAACCAAAATTCTGTTGCATTAACCGAATTTCGGTTGCGACAAACAAGTATATCGGTGGCTTCAACTAAATCATTCGATTGACAAGAAATTCGTTTGTTACAATTAATATGTTTTCTCTGTGTATAAAAAGTTCCTGCGCTTGAAATGAAAGAATACTGTTTTTGTTACGAAATATATTTTTTTATTCAATATAATCTCCAAGAAGCTCAATTCACTTGTTCCAATGATCTTCCAATAATTTTATCCCATCCTTATAATGGTTTCCCGGAAGCTCTGCAAAATAACCGTCTACGGCTGCTATTGCCTCTTCATTCGACGAAAAATGCCTTCCACGAAGGAATTGTTTGGAATTTCTGAAGTAGTCACTGGGAGCCAAATCTGGTGAATACGGTGGATGTTCAAGCAATTCGTACTTTAATTCTTTGAATTTAGCCATCGTCAAAACACTTTTGTGAGCAGGTGCATTGTCTTGATGAAAAATTATTTTTTTTCTTCTTTAAACCAGGACTTTTCTCACGAATTTTTTCATCCAGCTGATCCAAAAGGCTGCAATAATATTCATAGTTGATTGTTTTAGATTTCTGAAGATAATCAATCAACAAAATTCCCTTTGCATCCCAAAAAACTGATGCCATAACCTTCTTTGCTGATCGTTGTGACTTCACCTGCTTTGGAGCTGAACAACCAGCTTCAGTCCACTGTAAACATTCTTGTTTCAATTTAGGATCATGGTGGTAGATCCAAACCTCATCCATAGTTATAAAACGACGCAAGAAGTTAATTTTATTCGGTTTAAAGGGCTCCACATAACGCTGAGAAATTTGTTTTCGATCCAGTTTTTGTTGAATTGTTAATGTGTGCGGCACTAACTTTCCAAACAGTTTTTTCATACGTAATTCTTCATGTAAAATATGGAGTACTCGTTCGTCTGAGATGCCTATCGCATTAGCAATTTCACGCTTAGTCAAACTTGGATCTTCACTAACCATATTATGTACCTGCTCAATGATTTCTGCTGTGGTTGCAGTTTTTGGTCGTCCTTCGCGTGGATCGTCTTTAAGGCTGGTACGGCCACGTTTAAATTCACCAGCCCAAAATTCAACGGTGCGTTTTAAAGGTGAGGACTCCTTATACACTTCTAACAAATGTTCATAAATTTCCTTTGCTTTTAAACCCTTCAAAACAAAGAATCTAATGACTGCACGATATTCAATTTTTTCCATATTAAAAAAAAATCAATGACACGTCAACTTCAAATGGCTTGTAAACAAAGAAAGAATTGACAGAATGACTTGCAACTTTGCATGTGTTCTCAGGACAGTTATACCAACTTGAGAAAAAACAGTTTGGAGCTAGCAGTGCCATCTCTTGATGAGCGCAGGAACTTTTCAACCACGAATCTGATGTCAGAAACGTTTCATCATATCGTGTTTCTGAAAAACGGATTAATTCGTTTGACTCCTTAACCCGAGAAAAATACTAGTTAAATGGTATTTTGGTGTAGATGTCACAAAACAACAACCTTTTGTCCTCGCATTGTTTTAGTGTTAAAATTCAGGCGGGCCAATTGTTGAATCTTTTTGTGTACAATTTTCATTCAGCTCAATTGATTAGTTATGGGATGGGAAACATGAGGAAAGTTCAATTTTTGGCTGCTTTCTTTTTTATTCTTAAGATTCTGGGGGTTTATGAGTTAAATGTTTGTTTTTTTTTTTTTTTTTTTTTAAATATTAGAAAATTCAACCTTTGTCGTACATTCTATTTTATTCTTCAGATTCAAGAGGGCCCAAAGCTGAATTTTGGGTATACAGTCTGTATTTAGTTCAAGTTGATAATTAAACAATAAGAAAACGACAGCCATTAACAATTGTTTTTTCTTTTGGTTAGATTTTGGGGGCCAAAGTTTGGAATTTTCTTATATTTTCCTATTTATTATATCATTTAGATGGCCAATTAAGCTAAATACAATTTTTATTAAAAAAAAGAGTAACATTTAGCCCCTGATAATATGTGGGCCAAAGGTTGGGCTATGCTGATATATCCCATCTATAATATTATTTGATTGGCCTCAGGGGCCTACATTATTAGTCAATTCATTTAAAGGCAGATTTACAAAAAAACTCGGTCATTGACCTCCTCTGAATCATAACAATAACAGATTTGAGGGTCAAAGGTTGGCGTTTTGTGGTATTATCTACACCAAAATTGTATTTGAAATGGTTTTAGTCAAAAAACGACCAAAAACACAAAAAAACTGTATTAATATATTTTGCATGTTACAAAATATTCATTTTTCAAATATATGGAGATTTTCTCAATGGATTTGCAAAATTGACCCCTCCATTTATTCACTGAAGTGTCCAGTCTGAATAAAGTTTTAATGTGTCTAAATTTTGTTAGCAAATCTAAATACCATTTAAGAACAATATTCTGAACTACTTCTCGCGATATTGACCCATAAAATAATTTTCCCTGGAGCAAGAGTAAAAAAAATTCCCATATTTCGCAAACAGGATTTGATAGAACTTTTCTGACTTTAGAGTAACGTAAAAAAGGCATTTTAAAAAAGTTTTGTTGATAAGTATAACCATGTTCATAATAACTTTAATTAAGGTGTTGAAACATGGGTTATTATTGAAATTAATTACACAAATTAAAAATAAAGCTAGTATGATGTTCACATAATTATTGTGATTTATT
This sequence comes from Eustalomyia histrio, assembly GCA_949748255.1. Lineage (NCBI taxonomy): Eukaryota > Metazoa > Arthropoda > Insecta > Diptera > Anthomyiidae > Eustalomyia > Eustalomyia histrio. The sequence continues at coordinate 152,560,669 of OX456526.1, forward strand.
TAAAATAATTTTATGTTTAACTACATGAAATTATTTAAAAACAATAAAACCTTTATAATAAACCCTCTTACCTAGCAGGGATGTCCTCATAGTCCTCTAGGAATAAAATTGTTTTCCATATTTAAAGATTATTATACTTAAAACATCTCTTTCGTTGAAATTACTTTAATATGACCACCAAGGCGTATGATTAATATTAGTTTAAAGACAACTACAGAACACTGTAAGTATCTTCTTTAATTCTCGATCAATCGTAAAACTTTAAAGTGTTTCAAAAAGAAAATATGTTAAAGTCCGATTTTGTTTAGAAAGTAATTTAAAAGGTTGTAAATTTTCGATAATTTTAAAAATATTTTTCCTTTTACATTTTCTTGTTTTAAAAAAAAATTTCTTTAAAATCTGTGTTAGCAAATTTGAACAGTTTAAAAAAATATTTTATTAAATTTTCAACAATTCTCTCTAATGGTTTTAATTTTCGTTTCCTTATAAAATTTTTAAATAAATGCATAAATGCAAACACCATACGGTGTTTTTTTTACAACAGTTTATGTCTATAATGTATGTGTAAAATGTCTGCACCTCCATAAACCAAGAAAACTTTATTTTCAACTAACAAATATTTGATTTTTATGGCTGTAAGACATGCATTAGTGGCAGTTAGTTTGGTTTTTTTTTTCTCTTTCAAAGCCATGCTCGCACACTTTATGGCCACAAATTCATCACATTAATATAAAAAACCAGGCAGTGAAATAAAAATTTAAAAAAAAACTCTTAACACTATTTTCTAGTGTAGCTGCAAAAAAAAAGTAACAAACGAACGATGAGTTAAGTTGTTTTATTTTTTATAATATATGATCTAAAATTTTCAAGATTTCTCATAATTTTCCAAAAAAAAAAAAATAACTACTAAAAGTAATATATTTTTTCTTAGAACATTTTCTTTTTCTATTACTGTTTCTGTTCTAAGAAAGAAATGTAATAACAAAAGCTATTAAGTTACTTTTAAGTCTTTCTGCTTTTTCTGCTTCTTATTCTTTAAAAGTCAAGTGTAGTTGTAAAAAGGGCCATTATAAAATGCAACAACTATTTTTGTACAAACTTAAAAATTCCACGCTTTTAAAATAAATGGTTTTTGGTGGTTGCAAAAAGGTATTTAAAAGTAAGTAGTTTTATTTTTCTCTGTTTTTTTTTTTTTTTGGGAGAAACAGCTGCAGTTATATTCAGTTTTGGCCATAAATACCAAAAAGGAGATTTGCAAGGAACCCATAAATTAAAAAAAAAATATTAAATAAATTTTCTATTAAAAGAATTTCAGTAGAATTTTTTTTTTAAATTTTTGTATTTCTAGTATCCCTAAAATTATGCATGATAAAAAAAATGTTTATATTACTTAGTTAATATCCTGTCACTACTGTCCAAATATAGCAACAAACTTTGCATAATATGTTGCTAAAGTTTTTTTTTATATGGTGTTTCCTATTTGTTTTTTTCTCTCTCTCTTTTGTTACAAAGTGCTGATGATGACTTTGATGATTTGTAATGTAAAGTAGAAAAATATTTTCCTTGTTTTTTTTCCATCTATAGCATCCCTAAAAATATGCAATATTATGTTGATATCTTTACAACGTGATGGAAAATATTACAAATTGTATAAGGCTTAAACGAATTGAAAATACTCTAAAATTTTAAAGAAATTTTTTAATAAAAAAGAAAAAAACCATTTCTGTCTAAAGAATATCCAGCAATAAAGTAAACTTAGAAAAAAAAACTTCCCAACAATCTCTTCCACCAAAATTCGACAAAAAAAAAATATAGAAAAAATGTCCTGGTAATGCCTCCTTCACCCAACTGCCAGCTGTAGCGAGGTAGTTAGTATAAAAATTAAATTTCATTGTAAAGAAAAGTTAGTGCATTATAGGGTTAATTAGATTCTGGACAACCAATATGATAATCATAGTATACTTTATTTTATCATACGTTTGAAAACATATTATACAAAAATAAGGCAGCTGATGTCTGCATATTGTGAGTTTGTCTGTCTAAAAGTCTTGTCTATGTTATGTCTAGGTTATTTACACCAAATTTCATCAAAGTATATACATGTGACAACAAAGTGTTGACAGCTTTGCATAGTTTTAAGGGATTTTAAAATAATAATAAAAAATATATTTGTATATAAATAGTAATGGATTTAAATAATAGGTTTTTAAATAAATATTTTTAAATAAATAAAGCCCTAAGTATTTAAATTTTAAATTAGTTGCATATGCCTAAAAGTAGGCAATACTTTTACCAAAGATATAGGCTGTCAAAATATGCTTTAATTTATAATTATTCCAACAGCCTTAAGGTATACCATGGTTTTTTACATTACATGTAATTGAGTGTTTTTACTTCGCTTTAAATTTCTTACTTTTTTATTAAATAAAATATTAAATAAAATACTTTTCAGTCTTGCTGGAAAACCCAGAGCAAATTTCCCACCATTTTAAAGTAGGTTTTATGTCTACTTATAAGTAAGAATTATGTGTTTTTATTTCTAATACCCTTAAAACCAAAATAACAAACCTTGAGCTTGTTATCTAAGGTCAGCATTTGTTTTTCCTTTTCCTTTTAGTATTTTTGTTGTTGTTGTTGTTGGCATTGTCTAGCACAAAAGTGTTAAAAATTATTAGCAAATATTTTTATTTTTAATTAAATTTGAAATCCCTTGAACTAAAAAATAAATAAACTTAAATTAAAATTGTCTGGCAAAGAAAAAATTTAATAAAATTCATATTTTACAAAAGGGATTTTTGAAAATTTAATTTAACATTTCTCCTAAAGCTGTAATAAATTTTGTCCAAAAATCTTATTGTTTTGTTTAATGTAAACTAAAATTTATTTGAAATTTTTTCATGTGTCTACTTGGAGAGTATGAACAAATTTATGTTTTTAAGGGGTGATTAAAAAAATAAAAAAATAATTTCTGGAAGAACATAAAATTGAAATTTAATTTGAAGGAGGTTAAAGAAAGATTTCTTAAGTAATTGTTAAACAATGTACTGTAGTTCATTTTTTCTTTTTTAAATTTATTTAAAATCACCTTCTTTTTGCTTTAATAAGTAATGATTGTTTATTAATCATGCTTATGAATTAATATTACACAGAAAAAAAAGTATCACAAAATTTCAAGTAATTAAAAATATTTGTTAAAATTCACATATGATTTCTAACAATTTCTTGTTTGAAATGTTGGTAAATTGTTATTTTTCATATTAAAATTCTTTAAAAATAAAAATTGAAGTTATAAAAAAATAACAAAAAGTTTTGTAAATACAAATAACATTGTTGGTGCCTTTTAAAAAAAATTATTTGTATTTACAAAAATATTTTATGAAAGATATTTAATATGACAAACAAAATTTTGTAATTTTTTCTGTATATGTTAATATATTTATTTGAAATTCCACAGAAAAAAAGTTTCAAAAAATGTCTCAAATGCAGAAAAATCTTAATTTATTAAAAACTAGTGGATCCTGGCGTGCTTCGCTACGCATGAATATTAACATTGAATCAAATTCATTGGTTCATTGGTTTCTCGATCCGCAAGTTCGATGAAAAAGAATCTTAAAAAGATCACTCACTGACAGCTGTCAATGTTTATGCGTGTATGCGCTACAACGTGTATGAAGTCAGCACACAGTAAACATACCGCACAGACTCATGGACGCCTACGTATTTGTTGTTATTTTTTTATATGGACAAAATCATATGTTTACATGAACGCGTCGACCATCTACACGACCATACGAACAAACCCTAAAAATTTAATCAAATTCGGTTTGACCGTTCGTGAGTTATAAAGTCACAACACACTTGCAACAATTTTATATTATAGATTTGAACACCTGGACGTATGATTAATAGTAATTAATATATTTTTTCAAGAAATGGTTAATAACTTTTATAAATTCTATTCCATTTTAAAATTTCAAAATAAATTTGAAAGCCAACTTTATTAGCTTTAATCTGGTTAATATTATTTACTAGTATTTATTTTATATTATATAATTTTCCTTCTACAAATATTGTATCATCATAACTAATATTATTATATTTATCACCAAACTAATAACATGTCTACTTTATGACGAAATAATTTTAATTAATTTATCAAAATCTCCAGCATTTACTATTAAACAAAATGAAGTCTTTTTCTTTTACATAAAAATACCTTAAGAGGATTATTATGAAAAGCAAAATATGACACATTTAGAAAAACAAAAAGAAATACAAAACACTTGTGTCATCATAAAAATACAAATGAAATTGTATAAATAAACACAGTTAAGTTGGTAGTTAAGGGTAAACTGTCTATATAACCATGCAAACATACAATTATACTGATTATATAGTGAAGTGAAAAATAATGAAAATTAAGCTTATTAAAAGGTGTTGGTGGTTAATTAAGATTTTTATGAGTAAACACACACATACACACACACACTCATCTAATAATAATAAGAAAAAAAATTGTTCTTAATATAAAGTGTTGTTTATATACCTACACAGAGAAAAAAATTTATAAACAACATTAAATCAAAATTAGGTTTAAAGTTTGATTTTAAAATTTGTTTTGTATTTTAATTGAAAAAAGTGAATTTGAACCAGAAAAATATTACCTTTAATACGATACATACATACATTTAAACAATTTTTGTAAAAGGTAACTTACACTTAAAATAGTTTGTAAGTTAAAATAACAAAAAATATAATTTAAAAGAAATGATTTTTCATTTAAAAACCGGTCTACTTAATTTTCATTTAAATTTGTTATTTATTTTTAAATGTTGATAAAACAACTGAAACATCCGTAAGAAAGAAATGATATAATCAGTTAAAATAAATGTCAAAATTTTACCTACGAATTCCTTTAAAAATTAAAGTTTTTTCCATTTATTTGAAATTGTTTCTCTTTTTGAATTTTTTGTTTTTTTTTTTAATATAATCGTACAATACAAAATGTATGTATGCATAGCTATAGAAACTTTTTGTGTGAATGTGTTTGTGTATGTATGTGTTTTTATGAAGTTCTTGTAATTTGTATTGAAAAATTTTGTATATATACAACCCATTAAAACAAAAAAACAAATGGAAATTTTGAATATTTTTTTTTTTGAAACAGACAGCAAACAAAATTTAAATTTGTAATAGCTGTTACGGACACAAGTAAACCACAAGTTTCTGTTTTGTGGGTAAATTTTTATTAAATTTCAAACAAATGAAAAAAATAAATTAATTTGCAAAAAATGGTAAATGATAGTAAATTATTTCGAATATATGTATAAAAAAGTTAATATAGATATTTCTTTGAAAAATAAATGTTTGTTCCTTTATTTTTAAATGGAACGGAATACTTTTTGATTAAACTACAAACAGTTAACTACATAATATTCTGAGTGTACAATATTTATTGTATTACTAAAATTATAAATTCTAATCATGTTTAAGTAACAAACTGTAATAAAAAGGTGTTAAATATCTAACAAAATATATTATTTTATGATTTCTTTCTACAATATTTTCTAGTATATTAATATGAAAATATATGTTTCATACTTTAGACAGTAAATATGTTTAAAAAAAATGTATTTTGTTTTTATTTTTATGGTAACTTTAACAAGATTATTTACTAGTTAAGGTGCTGGCTTTTAAAATGGATTTACTGCTATTTAAGTTTATTATCATATCGTATCTCCTAGTAAATTCGTATACTTATATTGCTTGCGGATGATAGTAGAAAATTAACATTTTTGTCATTGTAGTTCGTTTGACTATGCAAGTGACACTCATTGTTAAGTTTTACAAACAAGCAGAGATGATATTTTAAACTTTACTGTAAGTACAAAATGAAAAAGAATGAAAAGAGTTTAACAGAAGTGCACCATCTTTCGTAAGATTTAACAGAAATAAAAACAGGGTTTTAAATAAACTAGAAGCCTTTATATTTTTACTGTTTAAAGGCATTGAAATTTTTGAAATCCACTAAAAACTTAAAAAGTTATACGATTTTTTGTAAATTACCACATAAATAATATTACTCATACGCCTTAGTGTAATTTAAACAAAGTTTTTAATAAATCCACATTTAAGAAGCGTTACACAGAGAAAATGATAAAATAATTAAAAAAGCTCCGTAAACAATATTTAAACATTTCTTTAAACATTTTTTACCTCTAAAAAAAAATACAGCCCATCTCTGGCTTTTAATGAATGCTAATATGATTTCATCTTTTCCAAAATAATTCCAAGTTTAACAAAAGACTTTTCTCAGTTAACATACACACGCACACCCACACCTATCCCTATAACTTTACGCACAATGTAATGCGTTTTTATATTTACATGTTGAAATCTGTAAATTTGTAATTTCCAGTCTCCAATATATGGATATGTAAATGCAATTTTTTGGTTAGTGGTTATAAATTTTTTTTTTTTGTTTCCACCCAATTTATGCAAAATTTGTATATGCTTTGGTAGCCCTAAAGTATATTAAAGAAAAGGGGAGAATTTGTTAAAATGAAAATTTACATAAGCTTTAAAAATGTTTTCCAAATGTCTGGTTAAAATAAAAGTGGTTGAGAAAATATTTCAAAAAATATTAAATACAAAATTTTGTACAAAATAACCATTTACAATTCCCTGGAGTGTTTTTTTGTATATGTAACAAATTTTATTCCTTTACAAATTAATCCTTACCTACAAATAAATAAAAAAAAAATGATATCTATACCAAAAAACTCATAAAATATTTTATTACCATTTCGTATTATATTGTTTGGCAAAAAAGAAACCACCATAAATGACCTGTAATTTGTTATAAAAAAAAACCTTGAATTATTACCATCGGTTTGCTGGCATCTTTTTTAAGTTTTAGTTAAACAAAAGGAAATGAATTTTCAATATGGTCTCAGGTTGTTTTAATGTTGGATTCATTAAATATTAGACTTTATTATATTTCTAGGGTTTGTACATTGTAGCTGTAGCATATGAATTTATTAAAAACTTCTGCTTCATTAAAGCTTTAAGTAAATCTTATGTCTTTTTTTTTTCTTGATATATAAATTGTTGTTTAAAGTTTATTGCTTATGTTGTATAAAGTGTATTATAAATCACTTATTTTTAATACCACAGAGGCTGGAATCTGTAAAGTTGTTTTGTTTAGTAAAATAATAATAAATGATAAAAATCTTTAACAATTGAAAAACAAGAAAAATATGATTTTTGTTCAGGCATCTATGAATAAAACTTATTTTATTAATACTAAAAGTGTTAATAACTTTAAATGCGATATAAGATTTAATAGTGTTTTCTTTTATTTAGTTTTATTTTGTTTTTAAAAAACGAAAATCGTTTAAAAATTATAAAACTTAGAAATGATTTATTTGCGTAATCTCCGAATTAATATTAATCATACGCTCTAGCTAAAAAAAATTTCAAAAATATTTGATTTTGTGTTCTTAAGAAAGTCATATCGAGAAATTTCAAAATTTGCACACACACACACACAGACAAATATATACAAATTCGCTACTGTCTCTAGAATAACACTGTGTAACACTTTTTCCGGGTGTATTAGGTGTATTCTGTGAGAAAACTCTCTAAAACTGAATTTTTGAAAATTCCTGCGGGAAGGGGTCAAAGGGGAAGTCATTCCTTCGAACTGCATTGTTGAAACGCTCTAGAAAAAATACTCCTAAAATTTTGTTGTGACTATCCGAACACAGAATTAAGTTCAGAAGATTTTTTTGTACTGTTTTACGACTTTTTTCTACAGCTGACAAAAAAAATCAAAACTTTTGCCGGTCATGTATTTAATTTGACTTTACCCGCACAGCGCCAAAACCTTTAGCGACCTCTAACCTGCTGAAGGTCAAACAACTATTTGACCTTCAGCTGGTTAGAGGTGAAACAAATATTTGACCTTCAGGTAGCTAGATGTCAAACAACTATTTGACCTTCAGCCGGCTAGAGGTCAAACAGCTATTTGACCTTCAGGTGGCTAGAGGTCAATCAGCTATTAGACCTTCAGGTGGCTAGAGGTCAAACAACTATCTGACCTTCAGCTGGCTAGAGGTCAAACAACTATTTGACCTTCAGGTGGCTAGAGGTCAAACAACTATCTGACCTTCAGCTGGTTAGAGGTCAAGCAACTATTTGACCTTGAGCTGGGTAGAGGTCAAACATTTATTCGACCTTCAACTGGCTAGAGGTCAAACAACTATTTGACCTTCAGGTGGCTAGAGGTCAATCAGCTATTTGACCTTCAGCTGGCGAGAGGTCAAACAACTATTTGACCTTCAGGTGGCTAGAGGTCAATCAGCTATTTGACCTTCAGCTGCCTAGAGAACAAACAACTATTTGACCTTCAGCTGGCCAGAGGTCAAAAGACTATTTGACCGTTAGGTGGCTAGAGCTCAAACAACTATTTGACCTTCAGCTGGCTAGAGGTCAAACAACTATTTGACCTTCAGGTGGCTAGAGGTCAAACAACTATCTGACCTTCAGGTGGCTAGAGGTAAAACAACTATCTGACCTTCAGCTGGTTAGAGGTCAAACAAATATGTGACCTTTAGGTAGCTAGAGGTCAAACAACTATTTGACCTTCAGGTGGCTGGAGGTCAAATAACTATTTGACCTTCAGCTGGCGAGAGGTTAAACAATTATTTCACCTTCAGGTAGCTAGAGGTCAAACAACTATTTGACCTTCAGGTGGCTAGAGGTCAAACAACTATTTGACCTTTAGCTGGCTAGAGGTCAAACAACTATTTGACCTTCAGGTGGCTAGAGATCAAATAACTATTTGACCTTCAGCTGTCGAGAGGTCAAACAACTATTTGACCTTCAGGTAGCTAGAGGTCAAACAACTATTTGACCTTCAGCTGGCGAGAGGTCAAACAGCTATTTGACCTTGATCTGGCTAGAGGTCAAGCAAATATTAGACCTTTCGGTCGCTAGAGGTCTAACAATTATTTAACCTTCAGGTGGATAGAGGTCAAAAAGCTATTTGACCTTTAGCTAGATATAGGTAAAACCAAGGACTGTATAAACCAGGATGTACAAAATGCCATATTTTTAGCTTCCAGTTTAGCCATGCTGCCGTGATGCCAACACCATGAAATTTTTATGGTGTTGGCATCATGTCAGCATGGACTAACGGCAGCATGGCTAAACTGGTACGGTCCTTGGTCTGAAGGTCAAATATATTTCCTTTTTAAGCTGCAGAGACAATTTTAAAAATATTTAATATGTATTTTTAATCTTCAATATAGCTTAAATATTGATCCAATATAAGCCAATTGCTACTAACAAGATATTAAAATCTTAATTTTTATTAAACGACCGCAAACAGCAGAAGTTCGAATAATTGTTTACAATTTTTGTAGCTAAAGATTTTCTTTCAAAAAATTCACGTTTTAACTATTGTCGCCTAGTTATAATATAATTGTCTACAAACTTTACTTAATATTCAACAACAACAGTGAATATTTCTAAAAAAAAATGTATAGCAATACCAAAACGCATTAGTAAACACTTTGTTAGAATTTTGAAACATTTATACAGTCTCACTTGGAAAAAAATTTCATTTTATTCCTTAGAAGAATACTAAACAGTTTCCATTTTCATTTGCTTATATAAAGCTTAAATGAAAGGGATCATTTTAATACTTGATTTTGGTATTTATTTTTTTTTTTTTTTTTGAAAAATAAATTGTTAAAGTTATACTAGCGTCAGCTGTTTGGCATTCTTGCAAAATTGAACAAAATATTTTGTAAGCTTTAAAGTTCTTTTATATTTTAGATGAAATTTTATAAACTTCTTTGAATTTCTTTCTTGCCAAAATTGAACTTTATTTCATTATTGTTGGCTTACTATCCTTAAATGTTTATTTTGTTAACTAGTAAAGCTATAAAAATGATTTAATGTTTATAATATATGAGCTAACTTATGAACTCTTGTACCTACATGTTGTTTAAGAAAGTTTGAAAATGTTAACTTTATTACATTACGTCTGTGGTTAATGGCTTCTAATGAAATTAAGTTGTTGTTAAGGAAAAAATGTTAAGCAATTAGATTAATAGTACATGTTTAACATAGGGAAATTTAAGTAAGCAACTGCATTTTCAGAGACAGAAAAATTTAATTGATCTAAAAATGTTGGTATTTTGAAATACATTTAAAAATAAATTATATGTAATTTTGTTTAATTTATTGAAAACTAGATAATTGAAAGAGGTTTTTAAAAAAGTTTATGTAGATTTATATTAATTATGAGATATATTGATTTTTCTTCTTTTAACACAATTAAATTTTACTCGATTTAAAAAATGTTGATTTCTTATAAAATAGGATAAACTCAGTTTTACATATAGATGGTCATAAATTTATGCGACTTAATATATTTTTTTTAATTTTTATGTAAGCAGGCCAAACGACTTCTTCTGAAGTCATTTATCATCCTTATTTTAAATCAGAGATCCCCAAAACACCGCACATGTGCGAATGCTCTCACACAAATGAAGAATGCTCTCTCACATGAGAAGATAATTTGTATTTTTATTAAATAAAAACATTTAGTCTCATTTGAGCTTTCATGTGCGCAGGTTATGTAGTCGCTTGCTGCTATTATTCAGGGTTGCCATATTATCTTACATTATTTTTATGACCAGGTTGTGTAGTCGCTTGTACTAGACAACACTGAAAATGTTTAATGTAGAATGGGAGAATGCCTTTTTATTTGCCGAAAATTACTTCGGCAAAGCTGAGTTCTATTATGCCAACGCATTTATTTATTTTTTTGTTTTAAAACTTGTGTTTTTTATAATTATGAATTATATATACTCATATATTAAAAGCTTCTGTTTGAATTCTTTTGAAAACTAGTTTATTTTCAGTGTTTTTTATTTTTTTTAAACTTAAAACATCATATCTGAAATTAATTTTTTATATACGATTTGAAATACATCAATACATCGGAGAAATTTACTCTGATTTGGTTTACAGAACAGTTTTTATTTTTTTGGTTATTTTTGTAATAATAAAATTTTATAAAGAACTTTCCAAGCTTTCATTAAATGTTTATTTTACATTTACTGGTTGTTTGAGTACAAAATAAAATGGGGATTTGTGTAGATTTTTCGAATTTATTCGGGGACAGCGACAAATTTGTCTTGGCAGCCCTGGTAAAGTGAGAAAAAAATAAATTACGCTCAAAAACAAACAACCAACACAAACATAAATGTGAATGTATGTGTGTGGTGATCACCGTTTTCAATTTTATAAAATTAATAGTTTGCAGGTATCACATTGTGACCATCGCTATAGAATTTATGTGCCAAAAATGTGTTTGAATTAATGTGTAGGGTTAGGTAATCATATTTTAAAAAAATTAACCTAGACGTATGATTAATATTTATTATGAAGTTTTAACTCTTTATGACAGGGGTGCCCAAAAGTTCCTTATGGAAGAGCAAAAACCAATACATTTAATGAATAACTAATTTTTATTCAATATTTTTTATTGTAAAAACCAATAAATACAAAGAAAAAAAAATATTTCATACCATACGTTAAACAAAAACAGAATCTAGATTGATGATCGCTGTCGTCAATGTATACATTGAAGAACGACAAAAAAAAAACTAATAAGGCAAAGTTGTTTGTGTATTTCGTATTGCTATTGCTGAGTGCTGTATGTGTATTAAAACACACAGCCTATAGCTAAGCGCTTTTACAAAAACAAATGAGCATCAAGCGCATAGGGCTTGGGCACCCTTGCTTTATAACATAATCAAATTTTAATAATTTTAAACCTTAAATTTATAGTTTATATTCCCAGACCTTTCTTTTCAAAATACACATTTAAAAAAATCTTCAAAAATTTAATTTAACATTTTTTAGTCTATTACCTTGACAGTTTTAAAGTTCTTATCATGACTTTCAATACAATACAATGTAATATTATTAGGCCTAATGGTATTACAAATATAAACTTAAAAGACTCTGAGTAGAACTACAAGTATCCTTATTGCTATTTTGTGAAGTCATCATGATGAGTTAAATGTTAAACACAAAAACCCTTAGAGACTAAAACAAGGTAAGGGTTTTTTTAAAAGTAATTATACAAAAAAAAAAAACTTAAATTGATACTTTTTGGAAAATGTCTATTCAATATGGTAGAGTAGAATTTCTAATTGAAATTCTCTTCAATTTAAATTTGTATTTTAGGAAATTTTCAGACATATAAATTGCTAATTAGCATTCTTAGGTGAAATAAAATATACTTCACATACTTTACATTTATGTGTACATGCTGTTATATCACTTTTCGATTTTTTTTTTTTTTTGCTAAGTAAACACACCATACCTACGTGAATATATTGTTCAAGTTTTTGTTGAGGATGCTGGAGTTAAAGATGTTAAATACTCTTTTAGCTGTTTAGCAAATATAGTATATACAAAATCTTCTTCATACAACTTATATGATATAAACCAATTTTATTAAGGGGGGCATAAAGAAATGATGAATATATGTGGCTTTCCATAATAACTGCCCCCGCTGTTCTATATTTTAATCAACACAATCTATTCTCCTGTAAATGGAACAACCTTTTAAATTTTTTCAAAAAGTAGGCGAAATTAATAACTTTTTACAAATTTACACACAGAAAAAAAAAATATTTTAAAACATTGTCTACATCAAATATTCAATAAAATTTCTAATACTAGATCTAAAATTACTCAGGACATCAGTACGCATACTTAAAATAATAAATATAATATTGAGTATACGTATTGATGTCCTAATATTTAAGGTAGACAATATTCAAAGAAGCCGTGAATGAATAAAAAAAACATCTGTATAGGTAAATTTTTGGCATTTTCCATATTCCATTAAATTATAATAACAAATATTTTACAAATGAGCGCTAAATTAGTCAATATTTAACCATTCCCTGTAGGAAGCCTGGGGTCAAGTGTCTCCAAGTCACTACTTTTGTCGACTATTTTGGGTGACAAAGTCACCCAAAGGAAAGAGGCAACAATTTTAAGTGAAAGTTGTAACTCTAGACATTTTGTGGAGCCTGATGAAAATTTTATGGAGCTATGGAAGATTTTTCACAAACTTTTGAAGATTTGTCTAATCCAAAATTAAATTTTAAATTTATAAAAATTTGTATTAATAAAATATCTAATTTTCCGAAATAAATGCACCTGTTTAAACTTATTTTCCCTCCTTGTGTGGAAATCTAGTAAAAAGTTCCAAACGTTTGACTAGGATTACTTGAATGTAATAGTGAATCTCTGGCTCCAATGTCTACACCTAGTCAATAGTTGTGTAGATTCGCAATGAAAAGCACATGTTAAATGTCTATAGAAGAGAGCGTTGTCTGGGACATAATTAGTCAGTAGTACTGGCGACAAAGTCAATAGTGAATCAGTACAGTTTCACTATCGACATTTCCTACAGGGTTCTTACTTTGCCTACTTTTTGAAAAAATTTAAAAAGTTCTTTAAATATGTATTTTATCATAAAGGGCAACAAAAGCTTTAAGTTTTTAACTGGACTGTTTTTTTTTTGGAAAGCCTCATATGTTCGAAAATTTCATGTTATTTCATGAATGAAGTATACAAATTATCTAGAGTTTTCATAAATGTTATGTCAATTATTGCATACAAATATTCTAGAGAAAATTATGAAAGACAGACAATTAGAGAAAATGTGTAATTTTGTTTTAGAAAATTAAATAGTGATTCATAAGATAACTCAAAATTTAAATTAATTTTTATGAAATCATGCTAATTTGAAATTAAGTGTTTGTATTAAGGAGTTATTGAGTTTATTGTAAAGATAGAAATCTTCAGATTTTGAATATTTAAAAAATCACAAAAATTACAGCTTAATTTTCATTCATATTAATCTATTAAAATTATTTTAAGAGATTGTAAGCAGGAAAATGAATAGTCTTGGTAATTAATATTAATCATACGCACTGCTATACCATACTCTGAGTTATTTACTGTAATAAAATTCGTAATAGACAGCGATAGATACGAGTACCTATCGGTGCTTACATGGTACCGACTTGAATATTTTTAAATAAATTTTAATATATATTTCTATTATTGCATTTACTTCCTATTTACATTTTAAATACTTTTTATATTAACTTTATCCTGTTACATAACGTATTTTCATTGTTAGAATTTTGAAAAAGAAAAATATAAATGTAGAATGCATTTCATTCCATAAGCACGTGCTTAGACTTTTATCCTTTTATTATGATCAAATACTTTATTTTTCCATTAAGTCAAGTATTGACTTCAATTTCAGGATTTGTTTTTTTTATATATATATGTACGTTAGGGTGGATCGAAATAGGACTGTACCAGTACCCTGCTGTTGAATACAGATAAATTTTACCAAAAATGTTTTTTTTTATTCTCTCTCATTAACCTTTTAACTGCGTAAGAGGTATATATGCGTTCAGTTTATATATTATTTTTAATTTCGACGTAACGAGGAAAGGTTTTTTAAACTTGACTGCTCAGCTGAATGGCGAACGATAAAAAAATAAATTTTATTACACAAAATTGAACCTTACACTCACCAAAACAAATCTGTAATGGCAACTGAAAATTTTGCTAATTTGAACCCTTAGCGGTATTTTTTTCTAATCTTAGCAACACAGGTTTGCTGCTGCTACTACACTTAAAAAAGTTTGTAAGTTAAAATAACTGAAAATATCATTTAAAAGAAATGATATTTCATTTAAAAACCGGTCTACTTAATTTTCATTTAAATTAAATGCCATTTGTTATTTATTTTTAAATGTTGATTAATCAACTGACACATCCGTAGGAAACAAATGATATAATCAGTTAAAATAAATGTCAAAATTTTACCTACCAATCCTTAAAAAATAAATGTATTTTTTCATTTAATTGAAATTGTTTCCGTTTTTGTATTTTTTTTTTAATATACTCGTACAATACAAAATGTATGTATGCATATGAAGCTATAAACACTTTATGTGTGAATGTATTTGTGTATGTATGTGTGTTTATGAAGTTCTTGTAAATTGTATTGAAAAATTTTGTATATATACAACCAATTTAAATAAAAAAACAAATTTAAATTTTTTGAATATTTTTTTTTTGAAACAGACAGCAAACAAAATTTAAATTTGTAATAACTGTTACGGAAACAAATAAACCACAAGTTTCCGTTTTGTGGGTAAATTTTTATTAAATTTCAAACAAATGAAAAAAATAAATGAAACTGAAAAAATCGGTAAATGATAGTAAATTATTTCAAATAAATGTATAAAAAAGTTAATATAGATGTTTCTTTGAAAAATAAATGTATGTTCCTTTATTTTTAAATGTAACGGAAAATTTTTTATTAAACTACAAACAGTTAACTACATAATATTCCGAGTGTACATTTTAATATACTTTTTGTAAAGTGGAATTTAAAATTTGTTTGCTAAAATCAGCAAAAAAAAAGTTACTAAATATTATTAATATTAGTACAACACATCATTTATTTTTTTTTTTGTCGAGCATAAACATTTTTTATTTTATTTTTTTTTTTTAAATTTTTTAGACACAAGTAAAAAATAAAAAAAAAAAATTAAAACAAACGAATTTATCATTTTGTTTTAATTTGTTAATTTCTGTTTTGAAAAATGTTTTAGTAATTTTTTTTACCTTTAAAGTCAAATTTTAATTGTTGTTTATGACTAAAAATACTTTTTAGTGCTATTTTAAGTGGATGTCCATTTTTAGACATGAGTCGGTATCCTCACTTCCGATCCCTTTTTTTAATCTATGTAACATTTTATGGCAATTTAAGTTTGTAGGTGTCAGTTTAAAAAAAAAAACATTTCCTTCAATATCCAATTTTTTAAAAATAGTAATTTTTTTTTTTTTTTTTGCTAATTTTAGCAAATCGGTTTTCAAAAATTTGTAAAATGACTTCTGAAATTACCAACAACAATTTGTAAATATTCTGTAAAAACTCTGTTATTTGTACAATGTAAATAGCAAAAAGATTTGCCAAATAATAATATTTTTTCTAAAAATCAGTACAAAAATGGTAAAGTGGTAAAGTGGGATTGAAAAGTGGCCGCTACAAGTGAAGCCAAGTTAGAAGGTATTTGATGCTACAAACCATTATACAACCTGATTTATAGCACATACACGCTTCTAGCTTCGCTCTCACTCTGACATATTTCGAGCGAGTACATATGAAAACACGAGCTGTGGTTTATAGCGCAGTATAAGCTGGGGATGCAACAAATTTTAATCAATAGAAAATTCCGTTTTTTCTCGTCAATAAGAGAGAATAAAGTAAAATATTTTTCTTGAATAAATTTCGAATTAAAAAAAAATACGATGATAGGAAATTTAATTTTTTTAGATGAAAAATGCAAGTCAACAATCAATTCGAATATGGCTGAAACTTCTTCATCCATCCACAAATTGCTTAAACCTGCTTTGAACCTAATGTCCTAGTTCGATCCACCCTAATGTACATATGTATTTGTTATGCCTTATTATTTGGAATGTATAGAGGATGTATGTGACCTGAAATTGCACAATTTCTTTCATGTAGTAGAAGTTGAATTCCAAAATAAAAAATTACTTAGAAAATTGCATTTTTTACTAAAACAAAATTTTAAAATTTTTATATGAAACTTTAAAAAAAAAAATAACTTATTTTAAGACTTTTTTAAAACCACTTTTTTATTAGAAAAAAAAAAACATAATACAAGGAAAAAGAAAAATTTCCTTAGAAACTTTTAAGATTCCTTTACTTTTTTTTGTTTGCGAAAATTTTGTAACAGCCTTTCACCCAACAAATAAAAAGATTTTGATACCTTTTGAAAAAACTCTCACACTTTCTTATAGAGGAGTTCGTAGTAAGCATTTTTCCATTGGCCAAACTAATTTGTAGGGTGTACAAAAGGGGTTTAAAATTCGTTCGAAACTTTTTTTTTTTTTGATAGATATTCAAAAATACTTCTCTCTTGATATCTAAATTGCAAAAAGCAGTTTCTTTGGAACCAACATAAAAACTAGAAAAAGCTAAAAGTGGTGGCACTTTTTAATTTAAAATGGGGCAGCTAAAAAAAATAAGTATTCGTATTTTACATAATAAGTATTCCTCTACAACATAATAAAGTCTTACTACGCTGAGAAGCATTAAATAAACTGAATTGTGATCTGAAAGTGGTGAGCTCATGCTGGCAACATGTCAATTTAGTATTTTTTTTTTGGTACTTTTTAATTTTTAATTTTTCATTTATTAATTTATTCTTACATCCATATTTAGAAACTCATCCCCCAACACAAGCTTTTAAGACAGATTTGTGACACGTCACCACATATTTAATATGTGTTAATTTCCTTCTTTCCCGCCATGTTAAAAGTATAGTGTCTGACCTTGCACCGGTTACTGTCACTGTGCACCAGATGCGTGACTTTAATGCATTAAAGGTTTAAATAATAACAATTTTAAACCTCAATTAATCTATGATTGTTTTTTTTTTAAGTTTCCACTTAAATGGATTTTTAATGTACAAAATAGAAATTTAAATTATGTTATGTACTATTTAGATATTAAAAAAAATCTAAACCGACATTTTTTTATTTATAAATTATTAATTTATTGATAACAACATTTTAGAATATTTTTTGTGAAAAACATTTATTGCATGTCACATGTTTATTTAAATACATGACATTTATATGTTGTTTTTGCTCTTGTTTTGTTACTCATACGGGTAATTTTGTATACATTTTTATTTATTTTATTATACGTAAATATTGGGTAGGAGCAAAAAAATGATTATGTCAAATCCAAAAACAATATTTAAAATCTAAAAAATATTCAAAAATTAAACATTAATACAAAGGCCTGGAAAAAAAAATATATTTTTTTTCTAAATAATTTAGTTAAATATAAATCAAAAGACTTTTTCCTTTAACCAATATTTTATATTGTACTTCATGTAACATGCAATTGTTATCGACACACTTGTTAAATTTTACACAATGGATATAGGTACAAATATGATATTTTTCCTATTTTTAGGGGGGGGGGGAGGGAGAGGGGATAAATTGCATTTAATCAAAAAACTGCAACAAGAACTGCCAAACAAAAATCCCTTAACAAACACATGCACAAACAAACCTCCACCAACAAAAATTGCTGATTTTGTGCGGGGGTTAAAAAAGTGCAATTTTAACAATAGACATGAATGTGCACTTTTTCCGTTAAGTGTCAGTAAATGCTCGAAGGCAT
Source organism: Eustalomyia histrio (assembly GCA_949748255.1). NCBI lineage: Eukaryota > Metazoa > Arthropoda > Insecta > Diptera > Anthomyiidae > Eustalomyia > Eustalomyia histrio. Next base: position 152,579,024 of record OX456526.1, read on the forward strand.
AATGCCACTACAACGAACGACTACAACTACATTTAGATACTGTTTGTTGCAAGTTTAAGCATATTTTGTTTCTTGTTGTTCTTGTTTTGTTTCTCCCATAAACATTGGTTACATTCGTTGCATGTAGTGGTGGCTCAGAGGAGGTTTAAATTTGTGGCGCCACAATAATGTTAAAGTTTTTTTAATTTCTTTTGTTTTGTAGTTGTTATCCTTCACAAGTACAGCAACAATAACTGCCATAATTGCATTGCGTGCTAAACTTGTATTTATGGCTACCACATACAACTTCATATTCACACAAAACACCCACTCCTTTGTTTCCTAAGGGTAGATGAACTTGGCAGATATAAACTAAAATTTAAAAATATATATTTAAAATTTATTTATTTCCTTTTTTTTTTTTTTTTGTGAAAAAAATGATTTAAGATCCTATTTTTCGTTTTTGCTCCATTTACAAGAATTTCTAATTTTCTTCTTTTAACGCAAACAAATATTTGCATATCCTTGATGTTCTTCTACTACCAATCAAGACTATACAACATGGTAACGAAATTAGCTTTAACGTCTTAAAGGAAAAGGAAAAAATAAATACAACAGAAGCTCTTCACAATATAATGGAAAAAAAGAAAATTGAAGCCAAGTTATTAACCCTGTAATAAGCAGCAATAATATGTATTTTTTTACAATATAAATCCAAACTTATAGCGATATATTTCTATTGAAATGTCTATCAATCCTATAATAAGTATAGGGTGTGTCATTTGTTATGTATTAAAACTTAAAAACAGCCGATTTCCACAATTGTGATATTTTTATTTAATTTTATTTGGTGTAAAAATCGAAATACATATAAACATCCATGCATGGTTTGATATATAACCATATATGATCTCATATATGACCATATATCGTAAGATACGAAATTTGTTGATATATGTCCGTATATGGTCATATATGAACATACATGTATAATATATGAGCATGTATGATCAAATATAATACTATATAAACTTAAATTTCGGATCCGAAGATATATGGGGATCAGATATGAAATTATCTATGGTCACTTATTGATCCAAGCATGTGCGTATGCCCATGTGTGATTATATACAAGCCCATATACGATCATGTATGTTTATATATATTTAGATTTTTACATGGGCCTTTTCAATTCATTTGAAGTACCTTTTGAACATCAATTATCTGACCGCCTCTATTTCGAGAGCAAAAAGTGCACCTTCTGCTGCATTTTCCATAAATTTTCGAGTATCTCGGGCGGTATAGCGATGCTTTCGGCACCAATGTTTGCTTTGAGCTCGCCAATGGTCTAGACTTTGCATTCAATTGAGTTGAAATAAAATTTTACTAAAGGTTGTATGACACTAGATTTATTTTGTATTGAAATGATATTGACGAAAAATTTATGAATTTTCTTATGGAAAAATAATGTGTGTGAAGAGTTCAACTATATAGAAATCAATATCTGTAAAATAACTAACAGTAAAGCATCGCTTCCATTTGATTTACATTGTTGTTAATATCAATCTAATACAACAGAAAAATCTAGTGTCTGTCATACGGGCTTAATAGGGAAAATATGAGATTTTTCGAAACTATTACTTCAAAATTTTGGTCTGTTTCACTTAGTTTAAAAAATCATTCCAACACCAAAAATAATTTCTTTGAAGAATTGATAACTTTCTATTCATATTTGTATTAATATTAATATAATTTAACAAAATCTTAATTATTTCCTAACTATTCCATTTTTACCAATTACATAAATATTATCCCTAATTTAATGGGTTAAGTTGAAAGCAAAAAAAGAAAAAAATATTGCATTTAGTTAATTCCTTCTTTTATAAGGCAATAAAAAGGATATTAAATAGACGCCAGTCGGACGTTTCGAAGTTTTACAATAGAACTAGAAAACTATAAAGCATAAACATTTCATTTTGTGATGAAATGCTTTAAATTGCAATAATATTTATGTTAAAGAAAACTGAGTTGTTTGGTAGAACGGAAAATTTTTTCTATGGAAATATATTTTACAAAAAAAATAAAACATCTACTGATTCTTTAACACATTTCTACACAAATAATAAAAAATAATTTTAATTACGAAACATGTTGAATCAATAACAAATTTGTTTACTTTTCCTACTAAAACTGAAGTTATAATACTATTAATCTACATTGGGTCTCATACCACGAATTATAAAAAAAATTAAAAAAAATTAAGTGTAGGTATTTACAGCACCTTAATTTCACATAAAACTATGTAATTACATATTTCAGTATGTAATTGTATATTACATATATTTTTTATATTGTGCCATATGTTACCACATCTAGTTATATATTGACCTTTATAAAATTGTATATGACTTATATGATATATACAATTACATATAATACTATATATAATTATATATGCCGTATACAGGAATAAAGATATACTTGTATATGGGTTATACAGAACCAAATATATTTATATGTGACTTATACGGAAACATATATATTTATATATGCTTTTACATATTTGAGATTTAATAATATATATAAAATATTTTTTAATATGGTATCCCTTGTAGGAAAGAACAGATCTCAACATATCTCATTAGATGTGATCAAATCCCGACATATAATATATAATCAGCGCGCCCTTCCCACGGACAAATATCCCTCCATTTTCCAGGCGGAAATTTACGCCATATGTGTGTGTGTGGAGGAATGTCTACAGAGGCGTGTAGTCAGATCCGGTGTCTATATTCTCTCTGACAGTCAGGCGGCACTCAGGGCTCTGAATTCCCACGAGGTGTCATTGTCTGGCCAACCATGGTGCCCGTAGGCCCTTTATAGGCCCTGAACCTTATATTAGTGAGAGGCTCAGGATGTGGAGAGAGTCAAAATTTTATGATTATTGGCAAACATCTCGTGGCCAACGACAGGCCAAGAGATTTGTATCTATATCCAGTGGTGGGTCTATTGGCCCTTGGTCGAAGGGACCTAAGGACCCTGACTGGATACTTTACTGGGCATTGCGATCTTAAGTACTATAGGCACAAGAAGGGTCAATCGGACACTGATTTGTGCAGGTTATACGGGTTGAAATCGGAGACGTCAGAGCATGTCCTCTGTGATTGTCCTGGGCTTTGTTTCAGGAGGATCAGGTTTTTAAACCTTTATGGTGGTTCGCGGTGCGCAGTGCAATTTGAAATAAAAAGACAAAAAGAAATTAAAAAATTTTCCAGATCCCTTTAGACATGAATAGATCTGGCACTAGATATGATTAGATCGTATATGATCAGATCTTATACACTCACCAAAAAAAGTCTGTAATGGCAACTGAAAATTTTGCCATTATTACGGGAAACTTTGCTAATTTAAGCCCAGCGGTATTTTTTGCTAATCTTAGCAACACATGTCTGCTGAGGTGTAGTACAATGAAATTAGAAGAAAAATTAGTAGCTGCTACTAAATTTTAGTAAACTTTTTGTAAAGCGGAATTTAAAACCGGTTTGCTAAAATCAGAAAAAAAGTTTACTAAATATTGTATAAGTACAAAATTTTAAATTTATTTTTTTTTATAGAGCATTAAATTTTTATTTTATTTATTTTTTTAAAAAAATATTTTATACAAAATTAAAAACAAAATCAAAAGCTTAAAAATCTTAAAAATTGTTAAAACATAAACGAATTAATCATTTTGTTTTTATTTGGTAATTTTTGTTTTGAAAAATATTTTAGTTATTTTTTTTTTTACTTTTAAGGTAAAATTTTAATTGTTTTTAGGGCTGATTTTTAGAACTAAAAAAACTTTTTAGTGCTATTTTAAGTGGATGCCCTGTTTTTAGACATGAGTCGTTATATTCCCCTCCGATCCCCTTTTTTAATCTATGTAACATTTAAAGGCAATTTAAGTTTGTAGGTGTAAGTTTTAATTAGAAATAACATTTCCTTCAATATCCACTTTTTTAATTTTAGCAAATCCGTTTTCAAAAATTTGTAAATTCATTTACGAAATAAGCAACAAAAATTTGTAAATATTCTGTAAAAACTCTGTAATTTATAAAGTGTAAATAGAAAAAATATTTGCTAAATAATATTTTTTTTACTAAAAATCGTACTGATTAAAATAGTAAAGTGCGATTAAAAACCGTTTACAAATTTGTCTACTAACTTTCTTTCTGAGTGTATCAGATCTAATTAGATTCAATTATATCTAGTTAGATTTAAACATATTTGGTCAGATCTTATCTTTTTTACACGGGATGAGATATAAATCTGTGTTATTCAGTATGAGGCAGAAGAAATATTTGATGATATTGTTTAATATATAATTATATATAATGCTATATATTGCTTTAATCCCCAAATATATTACTGGATATAATTCCATTCACCATTTTTCGGATCAAATAAGATCTGCTAGATATTAAAGAATATCAAATTGAATATGAGGAAATATTTCGCCAGATCTATTTTTTTAATCGGGTTAATTTTTGGGCCACTTGTTATTTAATAAAAAATCCCAATTGTGTAATGAATAACTCTTATAATTTTCCTTGATTAATCGAGTAAGCCGATTTAATATATTTGTCTTTTTTTTATTAATTTTTTATATTAGACATGAAAGCAGTTATAATAGAAATAATCTAAATAGCTACTTTTATAAATTCTTAAAAATAGGCCAACATTAAGTAAATGGAATCTTAGATTATATATAAACAGTTGAGTATATAAATCTCATTGTTGAATTGAAATAAATTGGAAGGTTTTAATTTCATTGGTTTATTGTCATAAATTTTATATCTTAACAATGATGTTTTAAAAATTAGAAGGGCAATATAAGCACAAACAAATTGTTAACAATAATATAAAATATCGTATTATTTAAACCTTTTTAGACAATCGCTGTGAACAACAAAAAACAGATTATGTCTTCAAATCTTTTTTAAAGGTATTTTTGAAAGAACAAAAAATACACTTTTGACACTTGTTAAGAAGTTGAAGATCAATTTAGAAATGATAAGATATTTCGATGTACCTTAATCAATTAGCTTGAATATCATGAAATTATTGAAAAGCATAAAATAAAGAAATGACACATAAAGTTAAAGAATCTTATTCAAAAAAGAATTAAAATACAAAAATATATTTTATTTGTATATTTTTTTTATAAATAGTAAATATCTGTCTACCTGCTATTGAAATACAGGAACAAGACAAATAATTCTGTTCATCAAATCATTTATGCAAAAATTTATTTATCTTTTAAAAAATGAATGTGAACAAAAACAAAACTAATATTTGTAGATTTCAGCAACTGTATTTGCAGCAAATACAGCTAAAACAAAAAAAAATGCAACTTCACTTGTGATGCATAAAAGAGAACATATTTTGACAGCTGCTATAAAGTGTCGTCCATTTACTTGTTCTATTTTTTTTTTTTTTTTTTTGTTTTACTATATAAACATTTGTTGCATATTAAATTGTACTGTAAACAATCGTCAGAGATTGTAGTCAGTTTTTATAAAAAAAAATATTTAAATTTATATTTTAAACTTCAATAAATTATTCAATTCATATTGAATTTATAACGTTTTCTTTAAACAAAAAAGCTTAAAAATTCATTATAAAAAAATACACTTCTTTGTTTTGCCAAACATTCAAAGAAAAAGAAAGAGGGCAACAAACCTTTTTAATTAATTTAAATTTAAGATTATTTATGTTCAACACGTCTTTAAATGAAGAAAAACACAAACAGTATAAATTAATTGTATAAAAGTTTAAAATTTATATTGTTAGCCATAATATTTCATAACATCTCAATAGAATTTATTTACATATAAAAATAATATAATAAACAAATTTTACAATATATAAATTTAAAATAATGGTGTGTTATTGTAAAGAAAACACCCTGTAGGAAATGTCTATAGTGAAACTGTACTGATTCACTATTGACTTTGTCGCCAGTACTACTGTTTAATTATGCCCCAACCAACGCTTTCTGCTGTAGACATTTAACATGTGCCTGTCATTGCGAATCTACACAACTATTGACTAGGTGTTGACATTGGAACCAGAGATTCACTAGTACATTTTAGTAATTTTAGTCTACACTTTTAACTTGATTTCCACACTAGGAACAAAATGAGATTAAACAGGTGCATTTATTTTGTTATATTAAATATTTTATTAATAAATTTTTTTTATAAAGTGAAAAAAAAAATTCTTGCAAATATAATTTTGGAGTAGACAAATCTTCAAAAGACTGCTTTGTGGACATGCCACCAAAAAATCACCCAAAACAGTCGACAAAAGTGGTGACTTGTGAACACATGACCCCAGGCTTCCTACAGGGCATAAAAAAAGACTTAAGTAGATTTTGTATAAAAAATACTGGTATGTTTTTAAGACAACATACAACATGTTTGGTGTTACATTGTAATAGCAAGTGTTTAAGTTTCTACTCACTCTCTTTCTCTCTCTCTCTCTTTACATCTGTGTTGTAAATAATATGTCTGTTGTGTTCTCAAAATCATCTAGGAGAGCCTATAGATAATTTGTTGCAACTATTTATTTATTCATCATTCAAACCTAAACAGTTTTTTAGATTGAGTTGCCAAAAAATTGCAATACATTTTTTATTTGTTATGAATTGTTGTAAATAATATATACAACACGTGTTTCTTTTATAAAAATCATATCATACATACAAACAGATATTTAAGGTTTTATAAAAAGAAAAAAAATTTATATGAAAATCAATAATTACATGATGGAAAAATGTTTGGGTGCCAAGCAATTTACAGCCATTTGTAAGGTTTTTGGTTAGAAAAATTAATTAAAAAACAATACAAAGCGCTATATTCAGCTTTGTTGAATTTTTTTTAAAACAATTTTTACAATCTCAACAAACAAAAGAAAATAGAAAATGACTTTTGGTCCAAACCTATCAAGAGATATTCCATAACAGAGATTGCAAGACTTTTTATCTTGCGTGCTGCAAATAGACAGATTTATTTAGTGTAAATACTAACAAAAAATTTATGAGATTAATGGTGACTAGGGTGAAACGTAGTTGAACTTTAGAATCGAAGGGTGAATCGAACATGAACTTTGTGGCAGTGAATAAATATAAAAAAGATTTTGAAATGTTTCAGATTAGATTTTATTTTTCAGATTAGATTTTATTTTCTTTTTTTTTAACAAAAAATAATGTAAGAAGCTGAATAACATTGAATTTCTTGTCTTTTGTTCCATAATTTTAAACAGAATCAGTCATCATTTATATCAATTTTGATATAAAAAAATCAATTTCAAAATTTTCTATTTTTAAAATTGTTAACTGTATGCTTAAATATCCGGCAAAAAATGTAAATTTTTCCCTTAATGCCTGAGTTTGAGTAAAGACCGCAAATTTTGTCTGATCAAAATTTTAATATTTTTTTTTTCCGCAAATACGAAACACTTAAATATATATTATTTTTTTTTTGTTAAAAGAATATCGATTTTGATTCTTGATTACATGCATACAATTTGTAGAAAAAAGTTTTTCATAAAAAGATAATTTAACAATCGAAAATACTTTACTCAATCGACACATAAACTAACCACTGATGAGTCCTTGGATGGAAATTGTTGCAATCTGGTAACTCCTTCGTGTCTATTAAAGTTTTCAATAAATAAATTTTCTTTTACTTGCTGTTAATGAGCATTTTGGAAAAATTTTAATTTCATAAAAAATTTTGGATCAGAAAATCAATTTCGATTTGAGGGAAATATTTAAAAAATAATTTTTTATTATGTACAAAAGTCCTTATTCGATTCATCCTACTGGCCGCCTAATAACAATAAATTGTTTTTAAGTATCCGAAAAAAAATCAATTTTTTTATATAAACATTTTCGAAATGTGCCGGGCTTGAAATGTCGATCAAATTGAACAACGTTATTTTTCGCGGCACACTCCTATAAAAATTTCTTATGTTATGAATATCAAAAATATTTGACAAAGGGTTTTCAATAATCTTTATACAGGGGCGAAAGGTTGTGCCCTAGACTTTTTTGTTCCTAAGATTAATGGGGAGGGCCGAACAATGGTTGAGTTTTTGTGCACAACTCGCATTTAGTTACATTTACTAATTAAACATTGGCAATTACCAGAAGAGCCCAAACTTTGACAGTCTTAAATTTAAGTTTCTTGGGGCAAAAAATTTAATTTATACAATTTATATTGACTTTTGCTGTCTAATTAAATCATAATCATATGCAATACGAACACACAAAGTTCGACCTATGGTCCCTCTAGATTATTAGACAAAAAATATGGGGCCAAAGTTTATGCCAAAGTATTTTTAATTTTCAGCAACATTTAATTAGTTAATTGAACTATATGTAGGTTGGACAAGCAAAATTAAACCTTTAACTCTTGTTAAAATTAAAAAAAATACGGGGGCCTTAGGTTGGCATTTTCTGATAATTTTAAATACATATAATAATTTTACACTTCTATTAAACTCAATACAAGTTGTGCACACAAAATTATTCTGAATTTTAAAATAAAAAGTTACGGGGGACAAAGGTTGGATTTTCACTAACTAGTAATTATATACGCTTTGACTTAAATCTTTTGAATTATAATCTAATGTAAAATTTATTTGATTTTGGTGTAAAAATTAACAAAAAAAAAAAAACACTGTCAAAATAATTTTTGTTTCAGACGAATTAATTTCGTTTCCATATATTGTTTTATTTTTAAATAGTTATGAATTTGTCAGGTTCGACCCCGAAAATACAAACACCTCCATAATTTGTAACCTTCTTCATCCGTTATTACTTAACCCAATATCAGCAACACATTATTTCAAAGTCTCTAAATAAGTAGTGATATATATCAATATCGGTAACTGATTACTTTAGGTTTGAATGTAAAACAATGGGTAAAGTATACCCAGGTACTACCCACCAGGTAGTACCTGATGCTAGTCTGTAAGGATAATATTCCTGTAGGAAGCCTGGTGTCAAGTGTCTACAAGTCACCACCTTTGTCGACCATTTTGGGTAACTTTTATGGTGGCATGTCAACAGAGCGTCTATACTTTTTACATTCCTTTTTTGCAGCTGCAAAGCTGTGCTTGTTCTTGAATTTTTTATTGTTTTATTTTGTTGAAAATACATGTGCATAACTGCATGCAAAATTAAAGTTTTTAATAAAAATATAAAGAAACATGAATTTAAAAGTTAAATATACAAAATATACAATAAGCAAAAGAAATTACAAAAAAACTTGTGGAAAAAAAACAATCAATTTTGTATAAAAATTAAAATATCAAGAAAGAGGCAACAATTTTAAGTGAAAGTTGCAACTCGAGAGATTTCCTGGAGCCTAATGAAGATTTTACGCAGCCTGTGGATGATTTTGTGCAGTCTTTTGAAGATTTCTCTAATCCAAAATTAAATTTGCACGATTTATTTTTTTTACTTTAATGAAATTTGTAAAAAAAAAATTTATTAATAAAATATCTAATTTAACAAAATTATTGCACCTGTTTAATCTTATTTCCTTCCTTGTGTGGAAATCAAGTAAAAAGTTCCAGAAGTGTAGTCTATAATTAATAAAATGTACTAGTGAATCTCTGGTTCCAATGTCAACACCAAGTCAATAGTTGTGTAGCTGTGTACAGCAGAAAGCGTTGGCTGGGGCATAATTAGTCAGTAGTACTGGTGACTTAAGTCAATAGTGAATCAGTACAGTTTCACTATCGACATTTCCTACAGGGATTGTATCCATTGACTTAAATAAATAAATAAATGGGGCCAACCCTTCACCAAGATTTTTGTGGCTTTGGTGTAAAAATTATCAGCCCTTAAAACATAATTTTCCTTTAACTATCCTTTTTTTTTTCTCTTGAAAATCATGTTTTATTTCTCAAAAATTTGTCTGTGCTTATTTTTCTGAAATTACACAATCTTTTTTCTTTTAGCTTTTCTTAAATTATGCAATTTTTGCGTGCATTCAAATAATTCGCTTCTTAAACATAAAACGTTCTAAACCATGTCTATAATATCACGTGCTTTTAGCTTATTTCGTATAAAGATAACAAAAGGATTTGCTTAACAAAAAAAAAAACAAAAATAAAACAAAAAAAAAAAACAAAAATAAAACAAAAAAAAAACAGGTTAAATTGTATCCCCCCTAAAAAAGTGCGTGCTTAAAGAAAATTTAACAAAAATAATAGTAAAACTTGTGTATAATTTATGCAGATAAAATGTTGACATTTTTATTATTATTATTTTTTTTCGGGTTAACAAAATAAATTAAACAGAAAAATTAGATATAAAATTAAATAAAATTAGTTAATGCTTTGCCCTTAATAACAAATTAGTTAATCTTCCCAATTTTCTTTCTTCTTGGTGCATATTAAGAACCCAAAAACAAGACATTTTGCTATTCACAAAGCAATGTTGCCACAAAATAGGCGCCTTATTTTTGTTGTATTATTTTTTTTTTATTGTCTTGTACAATTTTATTATGTTGTATTATACCTCAAATGTACTATTGTAAAAATTCCATTGGTTTAGTTGGTATTTTTTATTTTCTTTATAAAATTTTTTCTGGCGTACAAAACTCATAAATTTCAATTTTTCCACAATTTTTCTTATTTACAACGTTATTTTTGTGTTTGTATGAATGTTTGTGTTTTTATATTGTTTCTTTATATTTTTTGCTTCTTTTTTTTCCTTTGGTTTGATGCGGTCATTGTTTAAGGCCATACTGAGATTGTTTTTTTTTTTTGTTGTTGTGTTGTTTTGTCTTACAATATATTTTTTTTCTAGGTTATTGTGTTGTTTACGAGTATTAATGTCTAGTAGTCTGCTTTTGGTGTTTGTTACATATTTGTAATTGCTTGTATTTTGGGTTGTAAAGAAAATGTATCAAAAGCATGTAACATTTGTAACATATTTTTTTTTTTTTTGGTATAATTTACTCCTAGGAGTAATATCAAAAAAAAAAAAAAAAAAAAAATACAAACATTAGTAATAATAAGGCACCTTTATTAAAAATTTAACATTTAATTAAAAATGTTACATATCTATTTTTTTATTATTTCATTTGTAACTTATCAAAATAAAAGTTTAATATTTCATAACTGAAATCCTGGCCTCTGCCGCAAAAAGAAAGCAGGGCTATTGACAAAATATTTGATTGTTTTTTTGGGTCTCGTTTACATCTGTTTCAAATTTCGAGATTTCGACTAAAATGGAGATTTTAATGAAGATCTCGGGTAAAATCTCAGGATTGACCACAACAATGAAATCCCGCAAATTCGCAGAGATTTTTACAGAACACAACACTGCGTTTTGCTTATTTTGTAGACTGTTTGCATGAAAAGTGGCAACTCTGGTAAACAGCTGACTAAAAAAAATAACCTTAAAAAACACAAAATAATTAAATAAAATAATTATTTAAAACATTAAATATAAATGAATTTAAACCCAATTAAAATGTGCAACTAATTAAAAAAAAGTGTTGCGTGGATCTAAATTTTGGTTGTGGCGAAGGAAAATAATGGAGAGAGCCCCGCAAATTTTTAAGCTCAATATACTTAGTTCAACGTTTCTCCAATTTTTGTATCCCTTTCAAAAAATAGGATTTTTCTAGGTCCATAAAATAGGCATTTGTTTGATCAATAATTTTATCATTGGAGCTAAATCTTTTTCCACCAAGCTATTTCTTTAGGTTTGGAAATAGGAAATAGTCACTGGGAGCAAAATTCGGGGAATAAGGCGAATGAGGGGGCAATTCGTAGTCTACTTCATGGATTTTTGCCATGGAAACTAAGCTGTCACACGATTCCGTTGGTGCTCGATTGTATGCAAATGCGGCAGCTATCTTGCGAAAAGCTTTCTCATACCCAAGTGATCGTTCAAAATTGAAACCTCTGAGCCATGTGAGATGCCTATGTCTTCCACAATCTATCGCACATTCAATCTCCGATCGGCCAACACCATATCGTGAATTTTTTTTCGATATTTTCGGGTGTATTGACTTCAATTAGCCGTCCACAACGTTCAGCGTCATTTGTACTTGTGCCACCACAACGAAAGTCAGTAAACCACTTTTTTACCATTGAAACCGATGGTGCAGAGTCCCCATAGTATTTATCAAGCTTTTCCTTGGTTTGATTGACGCTTTTTTTTCGCAAAAAATAATGTTTAATGAACACTCGAAATTCACTTTTTTCCATTTTTAAAAAAATCCACGAGGTTGTATGTTTTAAACAGCTGTTAAACGCAACACAAAGTAAATGATGGAACTTGCTCCAAATTTAACAGTAGTCTATTAACAGGTGGCACCTAATGGGAGCAGTGCTGCATTTCATATAACTACGAGGGAAGTTCGAAAAGTCACGGACTTATTGATCCGCCCACGTATGTCAGAACACTTCGAAACCCAAAACTTAATACAAACACAAAAAATCAGTCCAATTCAAGATTGCTCATCAGGTTTCCAGTCAGATTTTGGGATGTGATGACTGGTTTTTGTGTTTGTGTTTAGTTTTGGGCTTAAGTGTGTTCTGACATTTGAAGTGAAATTTTATATCCAACATTTTTTTAGAACATTAAATTTCCGCCCTCCCCCTTTTAAGGGGTGTTTTTATTCCAATATTAAAAAATACTCCAGCTCTCGAGGTCTAATATTATCTATTTATTTTCAACATTTCGACATTTATTGAATGTCATCAGGGAAATAATATTATATATTTACACCATTAGACTTATCATTAAAATCAAATTTTTTAATTATTTATTTTTCAGCTCTAGATTAGTTCAAAAGCTTAAAAATAATTACAGTTTAACTTTTTTTTGTATAATACTTTGCACAAATTTCAAAACTCTTTAACATACTTTTATGTATTTCCAACAAAACAACATCCGCTTTTACATTTATACATTTCCTCTCACAAATTTAAACACTTTAACAGTTAGAAAAAAAAAATTAAAATGTTTCAATTTTAATCCAATTTATATAATCTTTTTATGCAACTCCTTTTCAACAGACTTTAACAAATTCACTGATGCTTAAAATTTCACTTAATCCAATATTTTTATTTCCACCTCCCAACCCAACATACAATTTATGGAAATCATTACAAACACAAAGCGGGTATTATGAATGCTACCACTTTTCATAAACTTATTATATGAATGCAAGTATTTTTTATGTAAAATAACAAAAAAAAAATAAACAAACATTCAAATGATTTTCATTTTAAACATCTTGTTACAGAGTGAAGGCAGTTTGTTTGTATATCATGTTGAAACCTCTACACTGAAGTCACTAATGTAAGTTGGCAACATATTTTTACCCCGTAAGATCTCATTATTAATAAAATTATCATATTTATAAAAAAAAAATATTTTATGTTCATCTAATAAAACATTTCATCATAATTACAAAATATTTTGTCAATTTAATAAAATGTTTAATACTATTTACAAAACATTTTATCATATTAATAAAATGTTTATGCTTTAAATAAATTTTATTATTAATTCGATAATTAAGTTTAATAGTTTTTTAAAAGAGTGAGAAATATTTAATTTATTAAGTGCCATAGATATTGTCTTTTTGCATGTCTTGATATTACGTTTCTCACAAATACAATCATCGGTGGAATTTCAGTAACACTATTTATTTAGTTAATGGCCACACTTTTTTTATTAGTGTACTTTACGCTTGGTTTGTAATAATGACTTTTCCTAACATTTGTATATAGTTAATACCCTTTTAAGCCAACTTTACTTTTTTTTAAATAAATTTCTCTTGTTTTTACTTATAATTTAGGCTAGAATAAATATGAAAACAATCTTGATGAATTAATGAAAGTATGTTCATACTTTAAAGAAATTATAAATACGGATTATTTTTTTATATTTAATTTAAAGTTTTATATACAACATAAAAAAAAATCATTACAAAAATAGTGATTTATCAACATACTATTATTATTCAAATATTTACTTTGTAAAAAGTAAAATATTAAACATAATAAATATTAAAACAAAATATTTATCCGCATGCTTTTATAAAGAATTTTCTTTATCATTATTTTTTGGAGTTTAAACTGAAATATCCGCATTATTTTATCAGGAAGGAAATTACTTAAAATAATTTGTAAGTTAAGATAACAAAAAATGTCATTTAAAAGAAATGATATTTCATTTAAAAACCAGTCTCTTTATTTTTCATTTGCCTTTTGTTATTTATTTTTAAATGTTGATTAATCAACTGACACATCCGTAAGAAACAAATGATATAATCAGTTAAAATAAATGTCAAAATTTTACCTACCAATTCCTTAAAAAATAAATGATTTTATCATTTATTTAAAATTGTTTCCCTTTTCGTATTTTTTTTATACAAAATGTATGTATGCATAGCTATAGACACTTTTTGTGTGAATGTGTTTGTGTATGTATGTGTGTTTATGAAGTTCTTGTAATTTGAATTGAAAAATTTTGTATATATACAACTAATTTAAATAAAAAAACAAATTGAAATTTTTTTAATATTTTTTTTTTTTTTTTGAAACAGACAGCAAACAAAATTAAAATTTGTAATAACTGTAACCACAAATTTCTGTTTTGTGGGTAAATTTTTATTAAATTCCAAACAAATGAAACTGAAAAAAATCGGTAAATGATAGTAAATTATTTAGAATAAATGTATAAAAAAGTTATTATAGATATTTCTTTAAAAAATAAATATGTTCCTTTATTTTTAAATGGAACGGAAAACTTTTTTATTAAACTACATAATATTGTGAGTGTATCTTATAAAGAAATTTAATAAAATATTATATATAATTAACTACAATATTTAAAAAAAACATTCGCACATTTTTATTTCTGCAAATTTAAATATCCGCATACTTTTAACTGCAAAAAGTCGAAAAAATTAAATTAATTAAAATTTAGAAAATATTTTATCGAACATGTTAAACATCGGCATATTTTCTAAAACATCCGCATAATTCTGCTTATAAAGAGTTAAATATCCGAATATTATTTAAGACAATATACAAATATATTAGTTTTTAAAATAAAAAATTAAATATTCGCATATTTTTGACTACAAAATTCCAGCATCCGCATGTTTTTTTTTAAAGTTTGCTATTAGTTTCATCGCCTACTTTGAAAAAGTAAAAACAGTATATCTTTATTTTTACAAAATATCAGAAAATAACATATAATTTATGGAAAAAAAATAATTTCTGTAGATTTTGTAAAATATCCACATTTTTTTTTTTTTTTTTTTGAGCAAAATTAAATATCCGCAAATTATTTAAGAAAATAAGCGAAATTATTTAATTTAATTAATTAATTTAAAAAGTTTAACATCCGCATGTTTTTTACTGTTTAGTTAGTTTCGTCGCGTATTTTAAAAAAGTAAGCACAATTAATTCTATAAAAAAATCATACTAAATTATATTTCTTTATTTTCCACAAACAAATCAAAGATATGTTTAATCCGTATATTTTCTAAAATATCCGCATAAGTTAGTCAAAAATTAAATATCCGCATACTTTTAACTGCAAAAGTTCAACATCCACATTAATGAAATATAGCAAAATTAGTTATTAGCAAATTTTTTAGTTAAGCAAAGTAAAATATTCGCATATGAGTTCAAAAAAATTCTATGTTGTTAATTTTTTATGTTTAATTTAAAATATCCGCGTACTACATGTTTGCTAATTTTGTATAAATAAGCTCTTGAATTGTCTTTCTATATTGTGCTTGCTACAATCGGGTATGTTTGTCACAACCATCATTATTTAGTAAATATTTATTATTTTATGATTGGCACCTTCTATTTTATATCATGATTCTATTTTATATCATACTGTGGTAACAAAAATTCCGACTATGAAAAAAATATGATAATTATGCAACGATAAAATGCTGACAACAATCAATAAATATTTATAAATCAAATATAATCAAATTGTCTTGTTTTCAAAAAAATCAAAATTTTATCAGTTCAGTCAGTTTGTTTTTACTATAAAATGTCTTAAAAAAACAATCATACAATCATTTTTTACTAAAACTCGTCAAATATCAGATGGGTAGAAAATACTTTTATTTTTAAACGAACAGGCTTTTTACACAAAATGATAGATATTTATAAATTTATCTGATAAAAAGACTTTTAGATTCTATGGACTATTCCTTAAACTAAAATTCTCAGATTCTCCAAACTGTTTCTTAGATAAAAGTTCATATATTCCAAACAAACTTAGACTCTAAGTGCTTTCTTTGAAAGAAAAATTCATAGATTCTGAAGACTTTTTCATCATGAACAATACTTAGATTCTAAGGACTTTTTCTAGTAGAAATATTCTTAGATACTAAAGTCTTTTTCTTAAAGAAAAATTTCTAAAAACTTTGTAAAAAAAATTTTAAAAGTGTCTAAGTATTTATCTTAAAAAAAAGTCCACAGAATCAAAGTTTTTTTGAAAGAAAAGTTCTTAGAATCTATAATTTTTTTCCTTAAAAATTTTTCTTCAAAAAGTCCTTAATATCAATTTCTTAAATTAAAGAGCTTTTTCATAGTTTCAAAGAACTTTTCCTTTAAGAAATTTTCTTAGATTATGGATCATATAATGATAATCCAGGAATTATAATATAGTTATGAGGAATAATATAATATGATAACATTTTGAGAATACTATGATTAGATGCCATCATATTATGATAAATTCAATATAACCATAATATGGTAATTTTTGAATCATAATATAACTGTAGGGACCATATTATAGTTAAAATATGGTTATTTTATTATCGTAATATGATAACCATATTATAGTATGACTATGGTTGGCACAACCATAAACCCAAATATATATATTGATTTTTGAATATGATTGCCCCAAACATGTTTTTTCTTTGCGTGCAGCCAATTTTTAAACTAAAAGTTTAATCACGTACCTTTCAATAATTAAATTTTTTCATTTAATTAATAAATTAATATAATTATTTAAACACTTTTGCTGATATTTATGCGCTTAATTGCTACTACAAAATTTATTTGCAATTAATTAAAAAAAAAATTAATTAATTTGAAACATTGTATATAAAATTTAAAAACAGATTTGTCATTTCCATACAACTTTGTAGTCCTATCATTACTGTTACCATAAAGGATTTTTATATGTTCAAATATGTGTTAAAAGTTATAAATATATATGCACTTATTATAGTCTAGTGTTAAAATATATTTTATCATTAAACCAGTTCTTTAAGCTGCTGTGTTAATTTATCTGGTAGTAGTAGAGCTCCATAGATTTTTCAATTACATTCATTTGTAGACCAACAGCAGCATCAGCAATAACAGCAACAGCATGTAGTAAGCCAAGACAAATGTCACTTAATATTTTACGTTTAGACAAAAACAGACATGAACGAACAGGTTCAAAATGACAGTGATAGTTAAAAAAAAATGAAAAAAAAAACTTTCATTGAAATGAAACTGAATCTTTTTGTTGATGAAGTCTGACTAAAAGAAAATATTGAAAACAAATTAAAATAACATTAAATTGCGGTTAAATTTTATTAACCATAAAAAAATAAATAGGCCTGTGTAGCCAAGCTTAAATATAAAGAAAACAATGGTTATTAAAATTTTATATCTTTGAATATAAAAAGATATTTTTTTTGCAGATGTTCAGTATACCAACTTTGTTTTATTAAAAATTATGCAAATTTTTAAATTCAATATTGTTTTTATAAAACATAAAATTGTGTTTTTGTTTTTGTCTTCAAATCAATAAAGCTGTTTACAAGCTGTGTAGTACATATACGCAAAAAATTCTTGTTAAAATAGTTTTTTGTATAAATTATACAAGAACTTGGGAATTCCTACCAAGTTTTTATATACACTATTTGTAAAAATTTTTTGTTGAAATAGTTATGCTTAAAATATGATCTGGACATATTTTGTATAAACTTTGCAAAAACTTAGGAAAACCTACCAAGTTTTTAGGTTAAAACAAGTAAAAAACTTGGTAAATTTGGCTAAGTTTTTACATAATGGTAGTTTATTTATTAATTCATCTTTAATATATTTTTACCGTGATGATTTTTTTCCTTTTTTTAATATTTATTTTTCTTTTTTAATTTTCATTTTTATTTATTTTAATTTTTATTTTTTTACCTTTTTTTATTTTTTGTTGTTGAATCTTGATTTTGATTTTTCCAAATTATTGTGATGGGTATAAAAAAAATTTGGCCCAGACGAATTTGACACTATTATTTATTTTATATACAGTTAATTCATAAATTCGAGGGCGGATCAATAAGTCCGTGACTTTTTGAATGAAACACAGTTTTTTTTGCAAAAAAAAAATATTTTTCAACATAATCTCCTCAATACACTTTGTCAAAAAATAGGATTTTTCGAGGTCCATAAAATAGGAATTCGTTTAATCAAAAATTTAATCGTTGGAACTAAATCTCTTTCCACCGAACCATTTCTTTAGGTTTAGAATTAGAAAATAGTCACTGGGAGCTTAATTCGGAGAATATGGCGGATGAGGTACCAATTCGTAGCCCAATTCATGGAATTTTGCCACTGAGACTACACACGTGTGCACCCGTGCATTATGGTCAATTGAGAGCAAACGCGGCATCCATCTTGCAGACAGTTTTCTTAAATCCAACAGATCATTTAAAATCGAAACCACACTGTCATATAAAATGCATGAACAATCTCACGCACTTTTACTCTTCGATCGGCCAACACCATAACGTGTATTTTTCGACATTTTCGGGTGTATTGACCTCATTTGGTCGTCCAGAACGTTCAGCGTCATTTGTACTTGTGCGACCACAACGAAAGTCAGTAAACCACTCTTTTACCATTGAAATAGATGGTTCAGAGTCCCCATAGTATTTATCAAGCTTTTCTTTGGTTTGATTGACGGTTTTTTTTCCAAAAAATAATGTTTAATGAGCACTCGAAATTCACCTTTTTCCATTTTAAAAAATCCACGAGGTTGTATGTCTTCAACAGCTGTTAAACGCAACGCAAAGTAAATGACGGAACTTGCTCCAAATTTGACAGTAGTCTATTAACAGGTGGTACTTAATGGAAGCACTGCTGCATTTCATATAACTACGAGGGAAGTTTGAAAAGTCACGGACTTATTGATCCGCCCTCGTAACTTTGTAAAATTCATTTTATTTATAAATAATTATATTCTTTCTTTCGTTACAGAAATTCAACATCGAAAATATTTTGGTAAGTGATACTTGTATTTTATTATTATTTTAAAACTTTATTTACAAATACAATTACAAATAATCAAAAAAGAAAAAAAAAACAAAAAAGATTAATTGCAAATTGAACACAATGTATATTTTTGTAACATAACTAAAAAAATTTTATAAAAGCATGATTTCGTTTTGGTAGAAATTTAGGACGTTTGTAGAAAATTTTTTGCCAAAATATTTTATGCCCGTAAATTTATTTTCTGCCATCCTCTTCTGCAAAATTTTTTGTCCCCAATACCAATACCAATAATCTTATAATTTTTTGTTATTGTGTCTTTTTAAGAACAATCATACAATCATAAATGTCGATGATTTTTGATATGAAATTAAATCAAATTTTCTCTTATGGATTATCCATAATTTTTTTCCAACCATAAAAGGTAGTAGGTATATAAAAAAATTTTGCGTTATATACAAACTTCATTCAATATTTAATATTTTTTGTTTGTATCTTTTGCATTTGGTTGCCTTACTACCGTATTGGAATGAATGAGTGGTTTTTGTGTTTTACAACCAAAAAGTAGTCAGTCAGTCAGTCGATAAACGTGAGACATAAAGGCCTATTTTTATGTAGTACACACAGAGATCAACCATGAAAAAGAAAATCAAATTAAATTGATTCAAACAACACAAACGAGTAAAGCCCGCCATACAGAGGCAGCAAGCAAAACAAACAGTCATCGCCATAGTCTTCTTCTCTTGATGAGTACTTGAGAGGATACACACAAAATATAAAAAAAAAAACACATTCAAAATGCACATTAATGTGTGGAATATAGTACACTAACTATGTTTGTAACACCAAAAGTAATGTCAGCATTGGTAAATTCAGACGACTACAGTACAGCACTGTGGCATCAATGACTTGACACCAACAAGCAGCAGCATCATCATCACTTTTTCCTCAAAACCATAAATGGTTTTTATATCTTTTGTAAAAAAAAAAACACACACACAAAAACCGTTTGGAGTCTCTATATATTTTTCTGAACGCGTTTTACCCATTAATGTGCAAAAAAATGGATAAAGAAAAAAAAACAACTACAATAAAAATCAGCTAAAGATGAAGAATAAAAGTGCGATAAATACGTTTGTTGCAGCCAACTTTAAGGCCTAACCAATTTTTGTTATTTTTGTTTTTCTGACTTTGTGTCATTGTGGCTTTTGTTAAAAATGCAAGAAGAAAAATGTTTTTAATTTATATTTCTTTTTCGCTTAAGGATAGAAAAAATAAAAAATAAATTCCAACCCGATGATAGCACAAGGTATTGCGGTGAAAACTTTAAAAGACATATCAAAAGTAATGCGGCAAATAAGTGGCAAAAATTTTCATTACCATATAAATGGTACCATTACCATAATATGAAAACAGGACCATTCTCAAAATGTCTACCCTGTAACCTGTCCAGATACCGGTCTAAAAAAAATTACACTGTGACAGATGAAAACTGTTTTGAAATTATTGTTGATCTTTTAAGTTGTACTTTGAGTTGTTTTTTAAATTCATATCTAAAATTAAACTTGAAATTCTTAAATTTCTTCAATTTTATTCGTTATATCCCAATTTTTATTTAGTAGAACCCAATTCTACTGCTTATTTTTTAGATTTTAGTAATGAAAACTCCTTACTAAAATTTTGCTGGGTCTGACATTATGAGTTCACTGTTTTAATATCGATATTTTGCCAAACAAAAAAATAATAATAAAAAAAAAACACATATAACCATATGGGGTTCAACATTGAAACAGACAAAAGTCTATAAAAATTTCATAATATGGGGAGTTGTAAAATTTGAGTGCGATTTTTTTTTTATTTACATTGAATTGACCATAAAATTAAGACCAATGATATTTATGATGAAAATTTTATTCTCAGATTTTTTTTTTGTTGTTTTTCTTAAAATTATAATGTGAGGTTTTACCCCAGTCTATTGCTGCGTTTCCACTAGGCGCAATTTGGGCAAATTATGTTGTTTTGGTGTAATGCAACAATTTTTATTTTTAAATTACGAGAAAGTTTTATTACATTACTCTTACAATAACATAAAGGTCCGGGAAGTAGGGAGGCAACAACATTAAAATTTGCAATATAAAATATTTAATGAAATTGAATTGAAACCTCTAAGTAATAACACTATGCAACAAAATAAGGATGGTCATCTCGGGTGTGGCCGGTTCTTAACTTAGTATTGTAAATATGCTTTGGTGCTGTGTGGGTACAGTAAATTTTGATGAATGTTTAGGGCTTTATTTATTTCCAATACTGTAAAAATGTAACCCAAAAATAAGTGCAATTTCATTCTTTGAATACCCGCAATGAAATTTTATGAGGAATTGTTTCCACAATTTCATAGTTCATTTAAGTCCCTTTTTCAAGAAATATTAAAAATACCTCTTCATTAAGCATGCTGCAAATATGTTCTGCTGGAAATTTCACTAGCAGTTGTCAAAGACTAAAAATTTATCAGGTTATTTATCATAGTTTTATAAATTAAATGTTCCCATGTAGGTATATTAAATATATGAAGTCCTTAAACGACATTAGAATTTACAATTAGATCGGATGGCTTCTTTCTTCTGAGGCTGCGCTTCATACCAATGGGATCAGCAAGGGATGGTGCTTCCGGATTAACATGGCCTTTCAATCGGTTGTTGTGTTTGTTTGCAATATTGGCAATTTCTTGCGTTACGGTATTCACGCCAAGATCACGATGAAGATCTGCATTTCGGATATACCATGCGATGCGTTGACGATACTTCTAAGTACTTTATTTTGAAAACCTTGTATTATGTTTATATTTTTCGTGCACCATATGTCCATATTGGTTTTAAAATTTGATTATATATCATTAGTTTATTTTCAATTGAAAGATTTGATTTTCTTCCTGCCAACCAGTTTAGCTTTTTTCACTTCAGTTGCATTTTTGATTTTAACGTGCTCATGCCAGCGTAATTTCGCATCAAGTGTCATACCAAGGTATTTAGCTGTGTTTGCATAGGGCACCTGTTTATTGTCTTTATATAAAGGAGTGCATAGCAGAGATTTGTTTGTTAAGTCAACATGCGTTGATTTAGAGCGCCATTTTTTGGTCCAATCTAAGATCGAATTTAAAGCTTGTTGCAGTTTCTGTTTTGCTTCATTCTCAGTTCTGACAATTGATAGAATAGTGTCATCAGCAAAAGTAGCTTTAGTCGTTTCAGCGAATTCTGGTATATCACTGGTGTATAATAGATATTAAAGAGGACCCAATATACTCCCCTGTGGAACTCCTGCTTTTATTTCTTTTAGTCTTGAATATTGACCTTCGTATTTTATGCGGAATAATCTGTTTTCCAGATATGATTTTAATAACTTGCAACAAGCCTTGGGCAGTTGTGTAGTGAGTTTTGCTAGGAGACCTGTATGACAGACTTTGTCGAAAGCCTGTGAAACATCTAATAGCACTGCGGAAAAAACCTTTTTTTCCTCTAAAGCATTTTCTATTACATTAGTAATACAATGAACTTGATCAATAGTCGAATGTGCGTTTCTAAAGCCAAATTGATGTTTAGGAACTATGTTTTTGTGTTCTATAGTTTTGACAGTATAGGAAAAGGCGATATTGGTCTGTATGACTTAAAATCGGTAAAAGATTTTCCAGGCTTTGGTATCATTATTACTTAAGCAACTTTCCAGAATGATGGTACACATGATGGCACACATGATCATGTATATATGTCCATGCATTGTTTGTTATATGACCCTACGTGATATATTTTTATATAAATTTGGATTCGAAATCATAAATAATCATATATGATCAGATATCTCAATGTATTGTTCAATACATGACCATACATGATATCACATATCTTCGGGCATATGGCAGCATATGGTCATATATAATCATGTATGACCATACATAAAACATATATGGACATATATGATCATACATGAAATTACACGACCATATGCACTCAAATTTCTGATCCGAAGATGTAGGGTCATTAGACCCTTTATAGCATATTAGGCAGAAATTGATAGTTGCTGCGATCCTTGATTGCCGGGCCGAAAAATTTTCCATTTGGCCTACAAGCCTCCAATAAAAAATTTGGGACCGATCGGATAACGCTAAATAAAAATTAAATGGTATAGTGGTCATATGTGAGATAATGTGTGGTCATATACAGTCAAAGCCCTGTATAACGAATGCTCAGTATAACGAAAACGCGATATAACGTAGAACCTAATTTTTTGCATTAACTACCTTATATAACGAAAATTACTGAAATTTATACTCGATATAACGAATAATTGGCAATAAAATATAGCAAAAAGTTTAAATAAGAAAATAATTGGATTTTTTGTTTCTGAACCCTCTACTTTAAGCCTTTATCATTATTGCAGTTATTTTTTAGATTTTTTGTGATCTCAAAAATTTTTGAAAGGCTAAGGATAAAGTAAAATTCATACAAAAATGTGTTGCGATATAACGAATATTTCGGAATAACGAATGTACCTGACAATATATCATTCGTTATACCGGGCTTGACTGTATTGAGCTATGCCTAGATCTATATAGTCATGTATGCCCATGTATATTCATATACCAGGCAGTACATTTTGTATGTTCATATACATTTCAATATGGGTTACAAAAATATTGTAAATATTACAAAAAACATTTTTTAACTTCAATATATTTTTTGCTCAAATTTCAATAATTTGATGATAAATTCCGTTTTTCAGTGAGGAGGACTTTTCCTAAAGGATACGCTTATACTAGCGGTATCCTGGGAGTCCTTCAACCATAATTATAACTAATTTTCAAAAAAGATTTCTTACCCTCATTTAATGTACATTATTATGTTTCATATCAAAATAATATTTTCTTTATATTTTACGAAATTTCGAATTTGATTCTTACTCGCTTTTAAGCCATTACCTCTGTAAAAGTTTATAAATTTCGGTTTTCTAAAGAAATAAGTTAATTATGTCGAAAGGCAGGTTTGCACATTAGAGGGTTGATATTAAAACTGTTGTAAAATTGCAATTAAGTGTTAAATAAATAAATACTTCCTAATTGTTACCTATATACAGCATTCGTAAGTAGCCTCAATTATATTTAACAAATTTTTTTTATTTTCAAAAATGTTTCTACTAATGAAATCATTAAATTTTCACTAAAAATGTTATGTAATTTTAAATATTGCTCTGTAGTTTTATATTATACACTCGTACATACAAAACTTGTTCCCTAGTTAATTTTCAATAGGTAAAAACCAATAATACCAAATTAGTTTTCCTGCTCACAGATGTACAAATATGATTTGAATTTTAACTGAAAATCAGCCAAAAGGCTTAACAATATCAGTTTATATACAACTACAACAAAATCACAAACACCCACCACACTTTAATTTACAAATTTGTTTGTGGTGTTAAAAACACATGTGTGCGTCTGTTTTTGAATAAAAAAATATCACAAATATATAAACCAGAAGGGATTTTTTTTGTAAATCCTGCACAAACGGATGTGGTTTAACAGAAACAAAAAAAAAAAACATCAACAACATCTCGATAATGAAGTTAACAATAACGGAAATGTTTACGCCAAAAGGGTAGAAAAATGGTTCAAATGGTTAAAATTTAAATTTGTATGAAAAAAAAAAAACAAAATTCAAATAAACTTTTCAAATAAATTTTTATGATTAAATTTTTTTTCTTTTACTAAAAAAAATTCTCTATTAAACATTCAATATCAGTATCAGCATTTTAATATCTATAGGCCAGTCTATAAGCGGCATATTGTTTTTGGCCACAAACAATAGCAAGAAAATAAAAAGTTATTGCCAACAACAAAACAAGTGATTGACAGCAAGATTAATTGAGCTTTTCTTTTGGAGTGATGCCTTTATTAAGACTAGACATTATGACTATCAACAAATTGGAACTCACAAACACACTTGTTTTTCTTTTTTCCTAGATGAACAAGAAGAAAAAAAAAAACAAATCTTGTATGGCTAAATTAATGGTTTACTACAATACTTAATTGAGACTCAGGTCACTTTATCACTTTGTCATCATTGTATCGTATAATTCCAATTCATCTCAATAACAATGATGTTCATGTGTAAAGTTCAATATTGTTATAATTTATTAATGTATTATATAAATTCATTGTTACTCATAGTTGATGATAATACTTATTGATGATGATGATGACGAAAGTAATGTATCTTGTATTTCATGTCTGCAAAACCTCAAAGTTTTGCTTATATCCAACAGAGCGTGTGTATTTGTGCCTGCTAGAAGAGGGAAAAAAACCACAAAAACCTTTAGTTATTGGTTTGACAAGTGCAACAATATGAAATCTTAAATTTGATACTGTTTTGTATTGATTGTATGATAAAATGCGACAATATCTTTAATTGTTGTGTCTAAAGTATATTCATCTACATATATTTTATAATTAATGTTCTTATAATAATAATAAGATATGATAGATTTAGTACATGAAGAATGTGGTTTTGTGCATAGCATATGATAAATATATTGATTTATAAACTGCCATAAGCTGGAAGACTTAAGAAAATTAATTATAAATTAAATTTTAATATGTTAAAAAAAACTATACACTCAGAAAACAGATTCTGTTGTCACATCAAAAGTAGAGTTGCCTGAACTGATTTGCGGTTACCATAATCAAAACTATTTAAAATACATACTAATATTTAATATTATAATTATTCCTGTGCTAATTGTAATGGCTGCCAATGTAAAAATCCAAATATATGTATACGAACGTACATTATCATACATGGGATTGTGTATAATCATGCATCAGCACACATGGTCATATACAGGTTGGTTGAAAAGTACCTGCGCTCACCAAGAGATGGCACTGCTAGCTCCAACTTTTTTTTTTTCTCAAGTTGGTATAACTGTCCTGAGAACACATGCAAAGTTCCAAGTCATTCTGTCAATTCTTTCTTTGCTTACAAGCCATTTGAAGTTGACGTGTCATTGATTTTTTTTTTAATATGCAGTCATTAGATTCTTTGTTTTGAAGGGTTCAAAAGCAAAGGAAATTTATGAACAATTGTTAGAAGTGTATAAGGAGTCCTCACCTTCAAAACGCACCGTTGAATTTTGGGCTGGTGAATTTAAACGTGGCTGTACCAGCCTTAAAGACGATCCACGCGAAGGACGACCAAAAACTGCAACCACAGCAGAAATCATTGAGCAGGTATATAATATGGTTAGTGAAGATCCAAGTTTGACTAAGCGTGAAATTGCTAATGCCATAGGCATCTCAGACGAACGAGTACTCCATATATTACATGAAGAATAACGTATGAAAAAACTGTTTGGAAAGTTAGTGCCGCACACATTAACAATTCAACAAAAACTGGATCGAAAACAAATTTCTCAGCGTAATTTGGAGCGTTTCAAGCCGAATAAAACCGACTTCTTGCGTCGTTTTATAACTAAATTGAAACAAGAACGTTTACAGTGGACTGAAGCTGGTTGTTCAGTTCCAAAGCAGGTGAAGTCACAACTATCAGCAAAGAAGGTTATGGCATCAGTTTTTTGGGATGCAAAAGGAATTTTAAAACAATCAACTCTGAATATTATTGCAGCCTTTTGGATCAGCTGGATGAAAAAATTCGTGAGAAAAGACTTGGTTTAAAGAAGAAAAAAAATCATTTTTCATCAAGACAATGCACCTGCTCACAAAAGTGTTTTGACGATGGCTAAATTCAAAGAATTAAAGTACGAATTGCTTGAGCATCCACCGTATTCACCAGATTTGGCTCCCAGTGACTACTATCTCTTCAGAAATCTCAAACAATTCATTCGTGGAAAGCATTTTTCGTCGAATGAAGAGGCCATAGCAGCCGTATACGGTTATTTTGAAGAGCTTCCGGAAAACCATTATAAGGATGGGATAAAATTATTGGAACATCATTGGAGCAAGTGTATTGAGCTTCTAGGAGATTATATTGAATAAAAAAATATGTTTCGTAATAAAAACAGTATTCTTTCATTTCGAGCGCAGGAACTTTTAAACCAACCTGTATATGTATACGAACGTACATTATCATACATAATCCATGCATGGTTCAATATATAACCATACATGATCTCATATATGGCCATATATCGTATTTGAAATTTGCGGGTGTATGCCCGTATATAGTCATATAATATCATGTATGCTTATATATTATTCATGCATATTATTCATGCATGATCACATATGACCTTTAAAATTTCAGATCCGAAAATATATGGTCGTACGAACGCCCAAGTATGATTGTATACAAGCCCATACATGAACATGCATGTTCATATATATTTCGATTTTTAAATGTCGATGTTATATGATCATATATAACAATATATGGACTTGTTTATGATCATACATAGGTGGTCATATAAGTCCATACGTGGTTAAGTGTATGACTATACATGGTCTTATATATGAGCTTATATCTTCGGATCCGAAATTTAAGCGAACATGGCCTTATATGGTTATATATGATTGTATATGTTCATATATTATTCACATATGATATCATGTGTGGTCATATATAGAACCTTGCATGAACGTATTTGGCCATGTATGTCTATGTATTATTATATAAGAGCCCTTGTAAGATCATGCATATTCATATATATTTCCAATTTTTCCTTGGTAGGGTATTTTAAGACCAAACTTTGTGGAAACTAATTTTCCCTGCTCATTTTCAACACTGCTTAGGAAGATAGTAAACAATTTGAGTAAAAAATATTAGCAACCCTGCTTGCGTCTTCGCGCCGAATAAGCTAAATCAGCTTAATATTACATAAGGATCACGAAAATCTTATATACTTTGTAGGGTATTAGACCAATATTTTACGGAATTACATATTTGCAGCGCATACAAAATTATTATACATTTCGTGATAAGAATTAAATTTCAAAGAAAATAATTTAGTTAAAAACTAGTTTTACTAAAAATTATGCCCTGATTTTGAGACGTTTTTTATATAAAAAAATTACAGACACTGTATCAAATACTTAAGGCCCAACCACAATTTGCTTACGGTTAAGTGACAAGCTTTTTTTATGAACCAATTTTTTAAGAATACAAATTTTGAATTTTAAAGAAAATTTAATATTCGTTGCATACCACCACCAAGCTTTAGCCACTTAATCTTATTCTGTTTCTGCCTTTAGACTCTGAAAAAAAAAATTCTACAGAGAAACCAAAACTTATATTGAGAACAGGTTTAAAAATTAAAAAAAAAAAAAAAATCTGGTACTCAAAATTGTTTGTAGGAGGACTTAAGATTTCCAGAAAAATATTTTATCATATTGCGATATTATTTAAATTTCTTCAAGTATTTTTTGTTTTTTTGATCATTTAAAGTTCCGCCTTTTATTCAATCAATTGCAAATGTGTACTTATAAGAAGGAATAATAATAATAAAAAAATAAAAAAAATCAACCAACATTTTTGCATAAATTCTTTGTCTTCAATAACTATTTTCTATTTTTTTTTCAACATTTTTATACGAGTATTTATTGAATACTTCCTGTAACATTCAATGTTTTATATGGCACACGATTACAGTCGAGCCCCAATTTGCTTCCTACTATAAATGAGACAGAAACTTGTTTCACACCTCCTATTAAAAAGCAAAAAATTTTGTAAGAATTTTGCTCCCTTCATTGTATATTTTTCTACTTTTATCTTTATCGAAAGAAACTGATTTCTCGTAAATTAAATGAAAATTACGTTAAAAAAAAATAGTTTTTTTTACTAAAAATTTTTTTCACTCGCTCTTTTTTATAATTTGCGCGCCAAATCGCGAAAGAAAATTTGTTTACTCAAAAAAATTCTTGTTTGCACAAAAACACCTTTTAAATAATAAATATAAAAATTAAAAACAAATTTTTTTCGTTCAAAACCATGTAAGAAAAAAATGTTTGTTTTTCCATAAAATAATTATGCAATTTTTTTTTTAAAAAAAGGTTCCCAAGTCGGGGTTTGACTGTATTTAAAAATAAAAAACAGGAAAGAGTTGGTCTAACTATCTGTCTCCCCAGAAAACAATAAAATAAAAATGATGAAGACATGAAAAGAAAAGAAAAAAAAAACGAATCGAAAATAGAAACAGATTTTTACGATTGCAATTATTTTTGCTCATTTCAGCAGAAGTATAAAAATAAAATATCTATGTATGTATGTATGTTTGTATGGATTTGCTTATTTTGAATTACAATTTTTCTGTCTTCAAAAAAATAAATAAAAAACGAAACATTTGTAAGTTGAAAGAATGACAAAACAAATATGTAGAGCTACATATATAATATTGGTCGTAGTAAAAAGGTATAAGTGTGCATACAATTGTGGCATAAGTACTTAAGGGACTACCAATACCATGATGAGAGGAGTTTTAACCAAACCTTTCATGTCATATTCATACACTCGCATGAGTATCATCAATACTTTAGGGAGGAAGCATATACATATGTAAAAGACAAAATGTTTACT
Source organism: Eustalomyia histrio (assembly GCA_949748255.1). NCBI lineage: Eukaryota > Metazoa > Arthropoda > Insecta > Diptera > Anthomyiidae > Eustalomyia > Eustalomyia histrio. The sequence continues at coordinate 152,608,900 of OX456526.1, forward strand.
TTTTGTTTTTATATCCCTCCTTGTAAGAAATTGTTCTTAAAATACACTAGAGTAGCATCATAGAAAAACTGAAAAAGGCTCATAACAATTTACTTAACGATTTTTAGTTTTTCATTTTCTTAACCAGGTTTCCTTTCTTTTTTTTTTGTCATTTTGTTATGTTAGAGTAAATAAAAACTTTATTTTTTGTTGGTTGGTTGGTAACACGAGTAGTAGTAACATGGTACCAAGTAACATAATATTGTTTGTAGTTATTGTGGCAGGAAACATGAAAAGAATTTTATTGCTAAATATTGTAAAACACAGAAGAAAAGGAAAATTAAATTGAAAATATTTAGTAAGGAAATGTACAACGACCATAAGTAAACTCTACATATCATATAAGGGACTAAACACTTTTTCAAAAGAAGTAAATGTGTACTTAAGACAACTACTTCCGGCGGCACTAGTAGTAGTCAAAGAAAAATGTTTTAAAAGCAAGGCAAAGAGAATATTTTGTTGAGATGGGCGTTTTATAGGAAAAATATAAAAACTTAGTGTAACCTTTGCTAGGTGTATTAAGAAAAAACTTTCGTGATTCCTTAGACTCAGGCACTAAAAAAAAATCATAATTTTTTAACTTGACACAAAAATATCTTGAATATTAATTAAGTCTCGGAATAAGTAATTTGTATTTGTGAAAGATAATTTTGTTTAGAATCTAACAAAAAAAAAAAAAATTATATGCAAATTAACTAACTAGTTTTGAAAATATTTTAATTTTTTTGAAAAAAAACATCAAAGCTTATTGCAAAGTCTGGATCTCATAGGGTTATGCAATTTCAAGTCGATCTAATGACGTCCTTCTTTCTGTATGGTTAAATCGTGACTATGTCGTGAAACCCCAAACGGGTTTAATCAGTTTTACATTAATATCATTTTGAATAGTTTGGTATTGAAAATGAGCAAAATCGGTTTAGAGATAAAAAAGGTGTCAGTAAAAATGTGAAGGTTTCCTCCGCATTTATATTCACCTTAACAAATATTTTCCACCTCAACAAATTTTGTTCACCCTATAAATTTTTTGACACTAAATTTCTATTTTACCTCAAAATTTGTTTTCGTTTATTTTACCTCCATTTGTTTAAAAATTAAAAATTTTTATTTCTGAAATTTCGTTTCATGCCAAAACAAAGCTTAAAACACTAAAGGGCAATTAAACGTAAAACGGCCCTACACAGGAAAAAATAAACTTCCTAGTTTTAAATAAAAATCGATTAATTGTTATCTACAAGAGAATGATAATTATGGACATATAAAAAAAAATTGCAGAAAAAAAATTTTATCAATTTGGCAACACTTTTAAATGTGCATATAGACGACGTAGTGCAGAAAGTTTTTTTTAAACAAAAGGTGGGACGGCGTCAAATCAATAACCAATATTAAAAAATTAATGACTTTAAAAGAGCAGATACAGTTTCTGTGTATGTTTGCATTACATATTTATCTGAATATAAAAAAAAATTACTTTAAAACATACTCGCTTGCAGTATTGTACTGTCTATGGTAGCACAGATAGTAAATAAGTCTTTATAATAATATAATATGTGTTATTATTTTCTTATACACTTAAAAAAGTTTGTAAGTTAAAATAACTGAAAATATCTTTTAAAAGAAATGATATTTCATTTAAAAATTTTGTATATACACAACCAATTTAAATAAAAAAACAAATTGAAATTTTTTTAATATTTTTTTTTTTTGAAACAGACAGCAAACGAAATTTAAGTTTGTAATAACTGTTACGGACACAAATAAACCACAAATTTCCGTTTTGTGGGTAAATTTTTATTAAATTTCAAACAAATGAAAAAAATAAATGAAACTGAAAAAAAATGGTAAATGATAGTAAATTATTTTGAATAAATGTATAAAAAAGTTAATAAAGATATTTCTTTAAAAAAAAAAATGTATGTTCCTTTATTTTTAAATGGAACGGAAAACTTTTTTATTAAACTACAAACAGTTAACTACATAATATTCTGAGTGTATGTTTATCTTTAAACTGCTTCTTTAATTGAAGTCAGTAAAAAGTTTTATTTCTCCAAACTTTTCGAGTTTTCATACTATGTCACACAAAGATGTCACACCCGTCACATTTTCTAAAGAGTTTTTTTAAGAACATTTTTTTTAATGAAAATTTTACATAATATTAGCTGAAAGGAATAATTCTTTAAGAGCTCAAATTTGTAAGGTCACACCGTCATAGTCTTCTAATGGTCATTCTGAGCAGAAAACATGGAACTTCAGTGTCAAGCTGTTATAAAACGTTATAAGGATTAACATCCTTGGGAATCGCAGCTTTTTTAAAATTTAAATTTTATATTCTTGAATTATAATCAAAAATTTGAGTATCATGGTCACACCCGTCACAATGGAATTACCCATAAGCCAATTATGTTTCAGCCTTAAATTTTTAAATTTTTTTAAAGAAAAATAATATAGATGCCACACAGAATGCATTTTCTTGGAATAAGTTTAATCAAATTTTTCAGTAAATTAATGAAGCTTTCTTAACAAAGTGAAAAAAAATTCTAAAATTTTATGAAAAAGTTTCACAAATTTTATAAAATTGTTTTAGTGAAAGTTTTTCAGTAAGGTCGAGTTTTTAGGATGTAGATTATCTTTAAACTCAGTTTATCGCAGTTTGTAACTGGAATACTGCTTTTGAAATTTCGTTTATTTTGTTTTATTTCAATAAAGACAAAAATTCTATTTTAATAAACTTGCAAATGGTAGATAAAATTTGTTTTCGGTTTAACTAAACCAAGTTTAATTTCACATCTCAAAAACTCGTTCTAATTGTATGAAATCTTTAATATATCAAAAGAAATTATTCACAAAATTTCAAGCTTCAATCTACTAGTTCCAGCAAAACTATATTAATTAAATTCCAAACTTCATTAATCTTAATATATCTTGCAGATAATTCTCTCAGTGCAGGTATGATAAAATTGATACCATAGCAACCTTTTGTGGATCATTTGGATCTATTCATTCCTTTTTTTTTTAATTTATGGCAAATAAAGTGTGGTTAAATTTTAAGGGCCGATGTTGAATGTGAACCACACCTAAACGTCAATTTTTTTTCTGCATTTCATTTTTTCTGCATTTCGAGCAACGCGTTAAAGTTTTTCAAGTTATTATGAAAATGGGCGTTCAAATCAAAATGCATTTCGTGCACTTCGTGATTTTTTTTAGTCAGCATAATCGACCAAATGTGTCCACAATCGGAAGAATTGTGCGAAAATTTCAGCCTACCGGGTCTGTGGAAACACCTGTGCATGCTCGCCCACTTCGTTCTGCGGAAAACATTTCTGTTGTTCGCGATAGTGTGTCATGAGGTCGGCCAAGCATTTACCGTGAATGGTGTTCGCTTTTGCGAGATGATAACGAACTTATTGTGGCCAGGAATTGAGCATATGACCCTGGACGATATGTGGTTTCAACAGGACAGTGCCACTTGCCACACAGCTAACGAAACAATGCCACTTTTGCGCTATAAATTCAATGGCCGTGCTATATCACGTGGTGGCGATGTCAATTGGCCGCCAAGATCATGTGATTTGACACCGTTACACTTCTTTCTTTGGGGTTATTTAAAAAATAAAATGTGTACGTCGATAGGCCAGCAACAATTCAAGAGCTAAAGGATGAGATTATTCGGCACATTAACGGCATAGAACCTCAATTATGCCTCAGCGTCATCGAAAATTTGAACCATCGGATGGAGGTGTGCCGCCGAGGTCGCGGCGGCCATTTGGCCGATATTTTGTTCCATACATATTGAACCATTCCATATTATCATAATAAAAAGAAATGACAATAATTTCCTAAATAATTTGTGTTTTATTCAAAATCAACATCGGCCCTTAAAATTTAACCACCCTTTTTTTTAATATAATTTCTTATAAATTCTGTTTTGATAGAATGTAACTTTTTTAAAAATGATAAAGTTGGTACTATATTATTTTTTTTGGTTACAATTTGAACCTCAAAAGTACGTTGGTGCCTGAAAAAATGAACGATTAAAAAGTATATCGTTTTCAATATCATATTAAATCTTTTAACTTCTATAATATGGGAAATATTTAGGCTTAAAAAGCCGCTTTCACACACTACATTAAAAAGTTGTATATCTTGCCAAAATACCTGTTTATCGATATCAGCAATGGATCTCAGTTTAATCGTATGTATCTTCTTAAATTGGACGAATATTTTATTTTAAGAATCGTGAGAATTTTTAAATGAAAATTAGAAAAATATATAAAGTATCTATTTTTGATACATTTGATGTCGAAAAAGTACTATTTTACGCAATTTATTTATCATTCTTGAGGTAGGGTATAAAAAAAATTTTACCGAATTGTAAAATCGAATTTATTACTTCACATAGTTCTAAAATTTAGATTTTTGGAATTTTAAATTTTGTATTTTTGCGGCTTTTTTCAATATTATTCATCACATAAATTATGAAAATTTCAAAAATATATTTCTTTAATTTGAATCATTTTTTTAAAACTTTCATATGGCAACTCTGACGATATACACTTATTTTACAGAAAACATTAAAATTAATAATAAAGTAAAAATATTACGGCATTTCTGTACTAAATTATAAATAAACTTTATCGATGGAATTATATGGGCTGATAGAGGAGAATAAATAATTACCACGTATTTTTTTTAGTGCTTCCAATCCATGCTCAGGGCTGCGTTCCAGAATTAACTAGTTTTTGTATTTAAAAAAATATCTAAACTTGAGTTTTAAAATAAAACTCTTAAATAAAATGTACAAATAAAACTCTTAAGAGACGTTCTAATAATATCGGTATTAAATATTCATAAATACCTACAACTGGCATTTAAATGCAACAACGTTTTGTGTTTCAAAGTTATTAAATGATTTTCACACAATTTTCCTATAGAGCACAATATAAAAGAATTCTAATGCTAAGGTTTATTTTTTATGAGACAGGAAACCGCACACCTCCACCCCCTTCACCCAGTTGTTGGTAGTAACATAAAAAGTAAAACATGTAATTGAAATAAAATGCAACAAAATATATAGAGTTAACTGTATTAAAATCCGTGTGTTTTTTTTTTCTGATATTACTTGTAAAAATCATGACATTGCATATTTTATGGACATTTTGAAATGTTTTTTACCTTAACATCATAAGTCTTAACATACGAGTATCAACAATAAAAAATCTAATTCACAGCACGTTTTTACACTTATCAAAACCTAAATAATGTATAATAAAATGAATGAAAGCAACAATAAGAGTATGTATTTAAATTTTCAATTTTAAAAACATATTAATGGCAATTTAATGAAAAATCCTATAAATTCTAAGCAGAACATAAAAAATAAACACTTAAACGTCCTGTATGCTTTCCGGTGTTTATAACAAAAATAAAAGAAAAGCAAAGCAAAGCAAAGCAAAAACAAATTAAATATTAAAACATACGTTATGTAGGAGCCTTTTAAACCATTAAAATTGTGATTAATATGCTTGTTTTTGTTTTTTTTTTTGTTTGCTGTTGTGTTTACCTTCTTTTAAATACAAAGTAATTTCAATAAATCTTTAATCTAAACGGATATAACATGTTTGTCTTCTTCTTCTTCCAAGATTTTTTTAATCTGTTTTCAATTTTGCTTTATTATTTTTTTTTTGTTCAAAATTAATTCCTTTTATATCTGTAACACACGTATAATCATTGTCAGCATCATTGCCTGCAGTAGAATAATGTTTTATATGTTTTGTCAGAGTTTCACAAACTTTTATTTTCAACTTGATACATTCAAAAAAAAAAAAACATAAACTAAAATGTTATCAAAAATGTCCTTCAAAATAGTTTATAAATTATTCTCAATTTAAGTAAAATTTTATTAAAACTTAGAAAAATTTTCTTAAAAAGAATAAAAGTTCCTAAGTTTGAGGAAAAACGAAATAGTTTATATACTCAGAAATAGTTCATATTTTTCCTAATTAATTAAAAATTTATTAATTTTAAGAAAAAATATCTTATTTTTAAGAAAATTGCATACTCAAATGTAATAAAATTAAGTTTAGTTCAAATAAAAAATTTAGGACATAATTTACTCCCATTTAGTTAAAAAAATGTGTCTAACTTAAATCGAGAAAGTTCCTGAACTAAATGTGTGTTCATTTTTTGTTCTCGAGTAGTAAAATTAACTAAATTTTAGAAAGCCATTTCCAAATTCAGTTTTTTAGTATACCACTTTCTAATTTCGAAGAATTGTTTTCTAAAAATTAGTTCAGACAATTAAAAACAAGAAGTAATAAATTTTTTCCTATGTAATAATAAAAATTTAAATTAGTTAATTTAAGAAGACAAAGGACCCCCACTATTGCTAAGCCATAGATGCGTTCCTTTCTGTAGTTCTCTCAAGCAGAACCGTTAATTAACTACGAAAAGGATCTGACTTTGTCACAATTTATTACGTTTCAGGATATCCTGCAGTACATTTTTTTTAATTTGTTTACCTTTTTGCTAATGAAATTTAATTTATATTTTAAATACATGAATTTTGTATAATTCAATTTAGTTTTAAGACAAAATTGTATAGCAAAAAGCTTGTTAAGAGCAGTGTCCTCACAAAGTGGAAGTCCTACGAAAGTGAAAAAAAATACCTACTCAATGAGTGTAAAGTACTTTAAAATATATGGTAAAATATATTACCTTTACCATAGAAGCAGGATAAGGATAATTTTCACTTAAAGAAAATGCTATTTAACTTGATGTTAGAAAATATTTTCATATTTTAAGGGAGTTAAGTCCTAGTTTTTGGTAAAAAAAAATTATCTAATTAACTTGAGTAAAATAAAATTTTTCTTAAAATCAAGGAAATATTTCCTAACTAACAGTACAATTTTAGATGATGTATGAACTAATTAGGATGAAATTTTACTGTTTTCTAATAAAAGTTTACTTCTCAGTAGTAAAATTTTTCTATAGTTTACAAATTTTTACCAAATTTTAAGTAAAATTTGTTTCTTAGTTTCAAGGAAAAGTTTATTTAATATTGGTAAAAAGTGTCTTTGGCGCCGTTTTCATTTCAATTTTTCCTCTAAATAAGTAAATTTTTCTAAATTCTAGTTCATTTTTTTTTTGTTTTAAAAAAGTTATGAAATAAAATTATTTTAATTTAAAAAAAAAAGAAATTGGTTGGTTTTGTATACTAGATACAAGGGCTTTCCATACCAACTACTCCGCTACAACAATAAGTATCGCGATTAAGTGTAAATATTTATTGGCCTACATAATACAAATGCATTATGGAACAACTTTTTGAATTTCTCAAAAAATTGGGGCGAAGTAGGCGGGGTTAAATATTAACAAATTTTTGATTATTTTATATATCATTGTTTATAATGTAATGAAATTTGGGGAAGGCTGGAAATTTCACTATGTTAATGTGATTTTAAATGGGCAATAATAAAAATCGGTCATATATTTTATTGTTAATAAAAAATTTTAATCTCCTATCGTCTCAAAAGATTTCAATTTCCTTTTTTTAAAGCAAATATTCGTTGAATAGTATGTTTCACAAATTTTTAATAAACATTTAAATATTTGTGGTATAATCAGTTAGTACCTCTATACGTATACGTATTATTTTATTAATTATACGTATGGGTGACTCTAATATATAGAACAATAATATTAATTTTTAATATAAAATTATATTTGGGATGTATAATATTTAACAAATATTTTCTCAAAAACAAAACCGCTAAAATTTTACAAATCAATAAAAAAAAGCATCTTAAGAACTTCTGCCGTATACTACAAAATACACTCTTCTTATTTCATTAGTGCGACTTATTGCTGTTGTCGTTATTGTTTGAAAAATATTGTTGTAAATACAATGAAAACACACACACATACTTAAGTAGTCGAACATGAAATGCAAAACAACTGTCACTTATCACCGTCATGTCAAATGCAAATTATTTGAAATTAATGTGCGATTACATTTTAAGAAAAGAATGCGCTTCCATTGTATGTACAAAAGGAATTAATAGAATTAAAATACAAATTATTGAAATACGAAATAAATAGACAACAAATCGTGATAGAAAAAAAAACTAACAAATTTTTAATGATGTTAGCAGATTTAATAAGGAAAATAAATTTTAAAAATTTAGGGAACTTAATTTAATGTATTAATTTAATTTTAATGTGTATCAATATTTAAATAGTTTTTTTTTCAAACTTTAAGAGAACCTTTCTGTTTGTTTTAGCACAGCGACGTATGAGTTATATTTTACTAAAATAATTCTATATTACTTATACGTATTGAATTTAGAGTGTTTCAAAAGGAAAGGTTTAAACATTAGACAATAAAAATTTATTTAAAATATTCTAAGAAAAAAATATATAAATAAACTATTGCCTTCTCTTCTCTCTCTCTCTCTCTATCTCTCTCTCTCGAGTTTTTAACATTGTGACTGAAAGTTCATTTAAAATTATGGAAAAAGTTAATTTTTAATTTTATACGCGTAAAAAAAGACAAATCTTTCAGTTATAGTCCCAGTTAGTAGCCAACGGGACATTGTGACAAATGAGGCTAAATAAATCTTGGAAACTGCTTACCAAAAATGTGTAAAGGTTTAAATTTTATTTGTATACCCGCCACGTATGTGCACAGAGAAAACAGATTCATTGTGACAACCAATTTTTTGTCAACCGAATATTTGTTTCGGTTAATACAACATAAATTCGGTTGATACAACAAAATTTCAGTTAAAGCTAAATTTCAATTGTTTCAGGATATATTTGATTAACACAACTAAAAAATTCATTTGCTGCAACCAAAGGAAAGGAATTAGGTTGTAACAATGAATCTGTTTTCTCTGTATGATGAGAGAGGGTTACATCAATTTATCATTTCGTTTGTAACACATCGGGATATAGGTCTACTCGTTAGACCCTTAAAAGTACACTCAGAAAAAAAAGTAAGTAGAAAAATTTGTTTTCAATCCCTCTTCACAATTTTGTACTGATTTTTAGTAAAAAAATAATTATTTAGCAAATCTTTTTGCTATTTACATTTCACAAATTAGAGAATTTTAACAGAATATTTAAAAGTTTTTGTTGCTAATTTCAGAAATCATTTTACAAAAATTAGCAAAAAAAAGTTTACTTGTTTTAAAAAGGTGGATATTGAAGGAAATGTTATTTATAATTAAAACTTACACCTGCCTTAAAATTTGACAAAGATAAGGGATCGAAAGTAAAGAAACCGACTCATGTCTAAAAACAGGACAAGTTTTTTTTGGTTCTAAAAATCAGCCCTAAAAACAATTCAAATTTGACCTTACAGCTAAAAAAAAAATTTGACTAAAAATATTTTTTACAACAGAAATTATCAAATTAAAACAAAATGATTAATTCGTTCGCTTTTAAAAATTTTGAGCTTTTGATTTTTTTTTAATTTAAAATAAATTTGAAATTTTGTACTAATATTAATATTATTTAGTAATTTTTTTTTGCTGATTTTAGCAAACAGATTTCAAATTCCACTTTACAGAAAGTTTACTAAAATTTATGAGCGGCAGCTAATTTTTTCTACAAATTTCATTGTACTACACGTCAGCAGACATGTGTTGCTAAGATTAGCAAAAAATACTGCTGGGCTCAAATTAGCAAAATTTCCCGTAATAACAGCAAAATTTTCAGTTGCCATTACAGACTTTTTTTGGTGAGTGTATATATATAATTGATCCTTATGCAATTCTATGTCGAAGATCAAGGCCGGAAGATGGAAACGCAGGTGGTCACTTTTTCAGATCAATAGACATCCTTCTGATCAGTTGGTATTGAAATCAGCAACATCTGTGTGTCCAGCGTACAGATCGGGAGTAAAATATTTTGTTATATTTTTTTTTGTGAAACCTTCGAGGTGAATTATATTTTATATTCACCTGAAAGTGAATAATATTCACCTCAAAGTATTTTCACCTCAAATTTTTTCACCTCAATTTTTTTAACCTCAAAAAAGTTTTTCACCTAAAATAATTTTTCACCATGAAAATTTTTCACCTCAAACTTTTTTTTGCACCCAAAATTGTTTTTACTTAAATTTTTTTTTTTCACCTCAAAATTATTTTCTCACTTTCAACTATTCGTAATTGTTGACAACTTTTGTGTGATATAATTTATTATATGTTATTATTAAGATAAAAAGTAACTTCTTCGGATATTATAAGCTCGGTACTATAGTATTATTGTATTTGTGCTACAAATAGAAACTCAAAAGTAATTCGGGGCCCTATAAATTAACCATATGAAGTTATATCATTTCAAATAAGCTTTTAAATTCTATACCATGGCAGAGATCAGAGTTATTTAGGGTTATGTGGATTTGAAATCCAATCTATTTGAAGCATGTCAAAATACTGCTTCAAATAGAAATCCTTGTGTTGCGATATCAGCAATGGATCTCATGTACCTCCTCAAATTTTTTCAATATTTTATATTAAGATTTTATGAAAAAAATTAACTTTTGGTAGCCAATTGAAATTCTCATTTATCATCCCTGCTGGAGGGTATAAACTGAATTTAAACTGAATTTAATGCTTCAACTTGTTTTATCCGAGTTTGGGGAGGGTTTACAAAAATAACTAAAATCAAATTTAACGCTTCTATATATTTTTTCTAATAATACGGTTTTAATATAAACTTTTACATAAATTATATTCAAATTTATTTAACTTTCATTATTATTTAAAGTTATTAATATAATTTTTCTGTATTACAAAATATATTATTGTCTTACTGTAATAAACACAAACCATGATAAATGAGTTTAATACCAACAACTTGTACACACACACACACACACACGTACACATATCAAGACACAAACACTTGTATCACACACATATCACACACACACACATACGTTTATATTACTATCCAACAAAAGAAGTGAACGAAAAAAATCCCACTCAGATAACAATAAAGAAATTGAAATTTAAATAATAAATAAAGATCAAGTTCACAGAAATTGAATTGAAAATAAAACTCAAACAGCAGAATAAGCAAAAATAAAAAAACAAGAAAACCAAAATGAAAAAGTAATTTTGATTGCCAAATATCTTTAGAACTACAATCCATAAAAAAAAAACAAAATATGGAGCTTAAATGACTACAATTTATTAAATCAAACAAAGAAATAAATTAAACTAAAATATGCTGTTATAACGTATACGTTATGTATATATCGATGGCTTAATATAAAAAGGCCCTAACTTGATTTTTTGTTACTTGATAGGAGAAGAAAAAAACTAAATAAAATCCGTAAAATTTTAGATAAAAAAAAGTTTTAATGCAATTTCCAAAAATGTGTTGCCTCTTTTTATTAAAAATTGCATTCAAACTTTTTTTGTATCTTAAATTTTACGTATTTTATTTAGTTTTTTTCTTCTACTGTCAAGTATTAAAAAATCGAGTTAGGGCCTTTTTATATTAAGCCATCGATATTCTTCTGCTGTAATAAACCCCAAAATTAAATTCAACTTGAGGTTAATTTTGGTCTTAACAAGATGTAGAAAAGAAAAATCTCTCGAATGATTAACATTAATTTCCATTTAAAATAAAACAAGAAAATATATTTTTCTCTAGAATAAAATTTAACACTTGACTGATTTACCTTAATGCAAACAACTGTCACAAAACCCCCAACTCTCTGAAATGTGTTATAATAGCATAGAATAACTAAGCGAGCTATAACTTATTTTTTTGTGATTAAACAGCTTGTCAGTTTAGATGTCAACCCTTTTATCTAGTTGGTTAACATGATTTCTAGGCTTGTTAAAGTTGATTTTTTTCACGTAGTTGTTTTAGGCTTTACATTGCTAAACCTTCATTTACATTACTAACACCTTTTGTTAGTGTTAGCGCTATTAAAAGGGTTGTTCAACACAACTGACTTTTTACACATTAAATCAACAACACTTTAAGAAAACATTTTTGTTTTTTTTTAGTGTTTTGATATTTGTTTTAAATCTTTAATCATGATGTTTTAAGAGATTTTTTCTTTTTTTTTTTCATTTTTTATAAATATAAATTTATGCTTCCCTGAGGTAATACTAAAAAATTTTATCGATTGATTTTTAAGCTGAAAATGTCAGTGACACAAAGATGTGTTATAATTTATGGTTTAAATTTATTGAAGTTGAAAAGAGGTTAAATGTTTGAAAGTTTATATTTAAGAAAATTTTTAAAGAATATAAAAATACATATAATAAAAAAACTTTATACAGATGGGTGGTGGTTGCCTTAAAGATTTATTAACTAATTGCCTCTGGCGTATGAGTGATATATCAAAATAATTAAATATTACGTATACGTCGTGGGGCCAAACAATACCTATTTGTATAAAAACTCATTGATTTTAGCAAAAAAAAAAACGTTAATTTTACATTCTATTTCCAGATTTTCCAATCAACATAACGAAAGTGATTTGTTTAATTTATTAAGTTAAAAATTTCCTTTTTGAAGAAAAACTAACAAAACTCAAATCTATCTCTAAAAGATGTTAAGTTTTATAACTCTATTTTCTCAATTCAAAGTCGAATTTAACAAAAATTTAAATTTTGCTGATGTTTTAACTGCAAAAAATACTTTAAAATTTTCTTTCTCACTTAAGGCTCTTTTTCTCATAATATATATTTTTTTTATTTACATTTATTTGACACCTGCCAACAAAGTTATTTTCTGCACGCTCATATGCCCAACTTTACATTATTCCTAGCTTCAGTTTCTTCTTTCAGTTTGGTTATTACTATAATATCTCGGATATCTTATGGGAAATTTGTTATGTAACAACAGATCTCAAGTATAAACACTGCCATTTCTGGTACTACTTACTACATACACACTCTACTAGTTTTACTTTACCAACTATGACATAATAATACATTACATATGCACTTTAGGTTTTACATATTGATGGTCTTAAATTGACACCTCGTAATGGAACATATAGAAATGTATATAATATAAACTACTTTCCCAACATACACAAACCATTTGGCGGGTGTTTTACAAACTGTGGAAAATCACAGGTAAGAGGGTTACAATTTATGACCATCAATTATCCACATAAACGTTGTTGAAGAAACTCTTGTTAAGAGGCGCAATAACAGAAACTCTATAACCTTTAGTAATGTCTAATGTAAGTTTTATTTTTTATATGTTTTTCTATAAAGGAAACTTTATATGAAAATATTGTACGAGTTCAAAAAGAACACAAAAAAGTGCAAATACTTGTATGTTGTTAAAGTTGTCTAACTTATATGCTAAATTGTATCTTTAAGTAAAAGAAAACAAGTGTTTTTTTTTTTTTGGAATTTTTAGAAAGTAAAAAAAATTAAAAGATGATGTGCAAGTTTGATGTAAACTAACAAGTTAAAGAGGAGATAAGTGTGTGTGTAGGAAAATTTACAAGGTAAAGGAAATGTACATATTTATGTAGATAAATATAGGAAAATAGTTCTGCAGCATCGTATCTTTGGAAACAAAAAAAAAAAACCAAAAAAAAAGTTCACCATAACGTATGAGTAGTATTTAATTATTTTCAAATAATCATACGCCTCAGTGGGTAATAGCATTTGAGTGTATAACTACTACATACTTAGAAAAAATGTAGATTCGTGCTACCAACCGTATTTCCTGGCAATCGAAAGGTTCGGTTGTTTACAGCACTTCGTGTGCAGGGGAAAATTCTCGTGCGTGATTGTCATTTTTGGTTCGTGATCTCGCATGAGCGTGAGTCAAAAATCGCTCACGTGCCCATCTCTAGTCTATGTGGGCTTAGCACACTGATAGACTCAGTATCAATTTCTAAATCGATTTAGCGATGTCCGTTCTTCTGTCCATGTATTTTTGTTCACATGCTACAGTACAATCGATCCATGTTTAGACCTAGTGCCTAAACCCAGAAAACAGTATCAGTTGTGGCCACCGAATTCGTTGCCAATTGAATTCTGGCGGTTACGACAACTATCTTCATATTAAATTATATTTTTTGTTGTGAAATCTAATATTATTATTACGTTCCACAAAATTTTATTTTAAGAAAAAATTTATTTTTAGATTTTTCCGGAATCGAACTTGCAACATTTTCACATTTTTGGCCCTATCAGGGCGGAAAATGTGAAAATGGGTGGGGTAAAATGAAAGGACTAATTAAAACGATTATTTCATCCATAGGACCCAAGGACGTACCTCCCATAGGGAACCCAGAAATCCAAAGGGTTTAAATAGGAATAGTGGGGCCGGGAGGGTCTTTCCGAGCCGGAATTTTCCCTAGAACATTCCAAAGAGATACAACCAGGGGGTACCCCCAAAAAACGTGGTGGAAGGTATTGGGCGCCAAATATACATTTGGCGGGAAAACGTACACTAATGATGACCCAAGTTCACACTCTTGCTTACTGCACCACAACTAATTTTAATTTTCTTTGATATATTTGCCATTTAAACATTTGAATATTTTGGTTTAAATATATAAAAATATTTTTTAAATGTTTGCTTTTTCCGGAATTTGAACTCGTAAATTAGGACTTCTGGCTCTCTACACTAGCCCACAAACACTTATATATTTTGATGACTAATTTTGAATTTTTTATAAAAATAAATTTAGCAGAAAATTAGTTTACAAATACCAGTCGATTGGTTCAACTGAAACCCTAATTTAATGATATATTTGATCAGGATAACCATATTTTCAGTTACCACTTTCGAATATTGACAATTTTTTATAAATTTTATAGATTGTACTAATAATAGTATCCTTTTTTTTTGGTTACTTTTCCATCTTTTTAATTCCCAATGTCATATTTTTGGTGTAATAATGGATTATAGGTTATTCCAAATAAAAAAAAATACTAACAAATAAATGCTAATAGTTTTGATTGAATTGCAACCAATATTTTCTCTGGGTGTATTAAAAGGTCCACCCAAAAATTATTGCTTACGCTTGTTTCCAAACTAAAAGTCACAAGCATAAAGAAATATTGATTTTAGTTACAATCGGTCCATGACATAATGCCCATATAAAGTATATGTATGTCACATATTTTTTTTATTTGGTAAACAATGTCCGAAAAATAATTGCACAGCCTATGAATGGTAAGACCAATTCTTTGAACCCAATAGTCATATTCCCTTAAATACACTCAACTTTAGGCAAAATAAAAATTTCTTACTAATTTTTTTCTACACCATTTTATAGGAAAATTTTTGGCAAAGCTGACTAATCAAACTTCATGAATATATCCATCATAAATGACTAATGACAAAGATCCCTATAGCAAAGATATATCAGTCTTTGAATGTTATTCAAATCCTATTGTTTACATTGGAATAATTTTCTGTGTGAAAATTGAAATATAAATGAACATACATAATTAAACATAGTCTTGTATATGGTCATACACGGACATACATCAACAGATATTTTCATGTATAGTTCAATACATGATCTTATATATTACCATATATTTTCGTATTCGAGGGTATATATGATACATATATGTTCACATATGTTCACATATGATAACATATATGGTCATATATTGAACTATGTATGATCATATATCTTCATATATATTTCGACTTTAACATGGGTTCTTTCTTTGTTGTTTTAAATTTTGCACAATTTTAATTATTATTTATAGCCTGTTCCTCTATTTCGAAAGAACATGTTCGTTCGCTTTCTAGTCGAAAGAAAACTGATTTGGGGTCCACTAACTCTATTTCTATGCGAACGATGACTCGAACGACAAGTCGAACGAAAACGTAACTGTTTTCATACAAAATTTGGTTTCTCTATTTCGAACAGCTCGAACGCAAATGTCAAAATCAGTCACTTGCTATTTTTTTGTCGAGTAAATATATATTTGATATTTTTAAAAGCAAAATGAAGTAAAAAAAGCAATGGATAGCAAAAAGTAAGTACAAAATAATACAAATATTAATAGATTATTGAGAATTTTAAATTTTAGTTAAAAAAAATTCAACAATGGACCATCCAAAGACGCTTGTATTTTATATGGAAGAAAGGCCTGATTTTGCCAGAAGGACTCTGGTGTTCGGAGCAAACAAATTTTCCACAGAGGAGGAAAATTTTACCAGAAAACTAAACTCCGTTTCCCCCCCATTACGCTGTTGCTGAGTGGAAAAGGTATTTGTGTGTTGTTTGTGGTTTACGTTTGCCCAAGAAACTCATATTTACATTTTTTATTTTACATCTTTTATTTTACAAGGACTTTAGCAGTGACCGCACCGAACAGACAACAGGCAACAGAAAAGCTCTTCAAACAACAATTTCACCCACAACCAATCGATAACAAAAATTTTCACAAATAAACATACTTTCCAAATAAAAATTGATTTGTTTATTGTTATTTTTTTTATTTCATTTGTCATATACAGCTGATCACTGTTAAACAGGGTTGTTTTTGTCTTTAAGCAGTTTAGTAGTATTTTTGCTACTTTTAAAGAAAATTTTAACAAATGCTCAAAATATATGATCTGGCATCTCTGTGATTTGTAAATGCGTAAGAAACAAAAATTGACACACGTAAGTCAAGTCGATCGAAGCCTTTCGAAATAGAGAAACCCAAATTGACTCGAATTCGAGTGACTTGCTATCGTTCGACTAGTTTTTCGTTCGAGATCGAGGAACAGGCTATTAAGCAAGTTTCCTAAACAAATACAAATTTCTAAGGGCATCCATGCGTATGAGTGTTATAAAATATTTTGTATATACAAAATATTACTCATACGTCACCATACTTTGTTTTTAATTATTTCCTCATATTATTGGTTTTGCTGTCGTTAGTTAATTAAAAAAAAAAAACATATAAAAATATTAAAACTTTTTGAAAATATACTGCAGTTTATTGTTTGTCATACAAACTTTATTTCAGTATGTCGAATGAAATGACAAAAGTTATAATAGATAGTTTTTCTTGTTGATTCTGCTATTTAAAACAAGTTAAGAATGCACTAAAAAAAAAAGTTTTTTTTAAAATGTCAATATTAATTTAAAAATAAATTAAAAAGAAAAATTTTTATAAAAAAAATGGCAAGAAAATTATTTCAATGAAAGTTAACGCTATGCCTCTCTTAACAAACTTCTATTTAAATTTAACTATGGATTTAAATATAAAGATTTTGTTTTTTTTTTTTTTGTTTAAAAAGTTGTTAAATTCAGTTATTGTTATAATATTTTTGTTTCACAAAAATTGATATTCCCTTAGAGAGTTATTATTTCATTTAAGATACTCTCTTCTATAGAATTTTCTTATTTTGGTATTCAGTTAATGTATAATAAATTATGTTAACTTTCTTCTAAAGTGTTGTACTATAAACACCTAATAAAATGTTTCACTTTCTGAACAACCCCTTAAAAAAAACAACAAAGTTTTGGATGATGTAACTTAAGAATTGTGTTAAAATAAATAACATTAAAACGAACACAGACACCCAAATATTTTACTCTCACATACTTGCACACACACACACATACACATACATACTCAATCATTCGTTGTCATTAACTGATACTGTGACATGATTTTCCTGGTTATACATACATACAAACAATATAATAAAGTTGTTGATGATGGTGATGATGATGTAATATCTCCTTTAACCTTTTTTATGTTTTCAATACAAAACAAAAATTGAAATTCTAAACACACAATAAATTGAAAAATTTAAACATTATTAGCTGTAAAGACAAAACAATTTTCGCTGTACATATATATATTTTATTTTGGATAAAAACTTTTAAATTAATGCTTAATAAAAATGTACCTACATATTATTAAATTATTTCTTTAAAACTTTATTTTAAATGCATTTCTTTAGTTTATTCAATTTAAAGTTTGTTTCCTTAATAACTTTTTTAACATTTTTTTTTTTTTAAATCACCATTCATTTTGGTTTTATTACTCATTCCTTTCGTAATGCTATTTAAATATTCTAGTTTGAAAACCAAATAAAAAAAAACTTTTTTTCTCTGTCGGTTTTCATTAAATTAAAAATAAAAGATATTTACACGTTGAAAATGTATTTAAAATTCTTTTGTGCATTCATTAAACTTTACTACAGTCAATTGTTTTGCATTTTTTTGAGGTTAAACAAAAAAAGGAAAAAAATAAGTATTTCTATTGAAAACATTTCAATTGTTAGTATAAATACCAATATAATGGAACATTTCTAAAATCTAATTTACAACGAATTTCAACAGTTGAAAGTTTTCAAACCAACCACTAAACTTAAAATAGGTGATAGATAACAATATTGAATTCTGTTTGTTATTTTAATGTTGTTCAAAAATTTTACAATGATTTTTGCTTAAAATTTAAATTCATTGCACAAAAATATACTGAAGTAAATATGCAAACTAGATTTCATCATAGAGAATTTTGATGAACAGCATTATTTGCAAATGTATTATCTTTAAATCATCTACCCTTCATGGTCTTCTACTCTATTTAATAGATAAATTTTGCATCTTTGCATTTTATTTACCAAAAAAAAAAAATCAACAACTTTTTTTGCTCAATTCTAGAATACAGTGAAACCTTTTAATAGTGTATACATACTTTTATAATTAACATATCAGAAAATCAAACAAAATGATCAAAAGTTAGCGGATTTACTTTTAATCGAACCCAAAAGAAAATACTTTTAGACAAAAATTAATACAAAAACCCAACAGATCATCAAAGTCATCATCAACAGCATCATGCTAAACTATTTTCTAAAATCGTAATGTCTAGGGATGCATATAAACGTACAGAGAGACCTAGACATGAATGAAGATGTGTTGCTAGACTATAAATATGTATTTATGGGAATGAAAAAAAAAATAAATAAACACTATGTGCTTTTTCCGTTATGGAAAGAAATCAAACTTTTGCGTATTAAATTCTATTCAATCTTGTTTAATTCAAACTGCGAGGGATCAGAAGAAAACTTAGTTATGTTAGAATCTCAAAATTTTTTTAACAAATTATAATTATCCACAAAATATTTAATGTTTCCAAAAAAAAATCCCAAGATTGGGCAAATTCTTTCTTTGGATTTTTTAAATAAACTATTTGCGATACATTTAAGAAAAAAATTCAGATTATTCAGATTAAAATTTTCAAAGTACAAAAAAAAAATATTGAAAATTTATCAAGGTTTTCCTTGGGTTGATTGACGTTTTTTTGCAAAAAAATAATGTTTAATGAGCACTCGAAATTCACTTCTTTCGATTTTTCAAAAAATTCTCGAGTTTGTATGTTTTGAACAGCTGTTAAACGCAAATAAAATGACGGAACTTGCTTAAAATTTGACAGGTGGTACTTATGGGATTTTAGAGGACGCATCTGCGTATGGGAGCAGTGTTGCATTTCATATAACTACTAGGGAAGTTCGAAAAGTCACAGACTTATTGATCCGCCCTTATACATAAAAAAATCACAAATTTTTAGAAAGTTTGTATTTCAAATGGAAAATTATTTGGCCTTTGTTTTCTGCAACTGTCAGAGGGTTTGTCTTAAGCGAGTTCATATTAACAGATGTTCTTTAAATAAAAGTTGTTGCCAAAACGTCGGCATTTTCAAATTAGTTGGTATTTACTGAGAACTCGTTTTATACGAGATCGTCTTAAGCGGGTTTCACTCAACTTTCGACATATTCGCAAAAAAAAAATAATAATAATAAATTGACAGCAATTATCAATACAGAACACAATTATATTCTAATTATGATACATTTCGTTTATATCGCCTAACTTTGAAAACTTTGTTAAGCACAAATATTCAAAATTTTAAAAATTTTACTATCTTTGCGGTTTTATTAAAAATAGAAAGTAAATGATTATTTAACATCAGTCATAAGGAATCGTTCCTGAATTGACTCAGTTAATTTTCAAAATATATTTTTATTAATTCCCTTTAATACATAACCTGTAGATAAATTTGCTCAAAAAGTCTAAGCAGGAATTTAAAAGTCTTGAGTGCAAATCTAAGAATATTTAAAAATGTTCATACAAATTTGAGCATTTTCGGTACATAAAAAAACATCACAAAAATGATTTCAATTAAAAATTTTGTTGAATAAAAAAAAGTTATAAAAAAAAGTTTTATTCAATTAATTCTGTAATTGATTTAATTAAAGAAAAATTATCAATGATAGCTATTACGTGTAAACGTTTTTATATTGAAAATTTGTTATATTGAAAATTTGTTAATTGATCGGTTACAAAATCAATTAATTATGGTTTTGTTATTCAACAAAATTTTTAATTGGAGGAATGTAGCATTTTTTTCTTATGTATCTACAATTTTATAATAAAAAAAAAAAGAAAATAAAAAAATCAGTCATAAATTTTCAATTAAAGTTTTGTTTAAAATAAAATTTGGTTTTAATATTCAATTGATTCAATTAATTTCTTTTAATTCAAAATTTGTTTAAACTAATTAAATATTTATTTGTATAAATTAAAAGTTTTATAAAAAAATTGCACTCATTTCAAAGTGGTTGTATACATTTTTTTAATTACATGTAATTATGCATAATTCTCTTATTTTTTTTTAATTAAAATATACAGTTAAATATACAAAATAAATGTAAAATCTCGGGAATGAAATTTTAAAAAGAATTCAATAAGAAATCGAACATAGTAAGACTTTAAAATGCCATAACGGTATTAAATTTTTAATTGTATTGATTAAAAATTTCAATTAAATTTCTAATTGAATTTTTAATTGATATGATTAAAAATTGAATTGCAAAAAAAATAATAAATTCTAATTTTATTTAATATTTAATTTAATTGGTCCAAATTAAATTTTTAATTGATAGAACAAATATTTTAATTAAAAATCGATTTTATTTTTTTTTTTTTTCTATGTGTATTTTTAAAATTTTTTTATAGAACTGACCCTTTAGTTGTAAATTTAGACCAGGACTTGGAAAAATATAAAAAAAAATATAGAGTTTCAATTAAGAACTTTGTTTGTGTCATTTAAAATTGAATTGAATTTAAACTTATTGAAGTACCCCAAAAAATATCTCTTAATATTTCCTTCAAAAAAAAATTTTGTTGAATAACAAAAAAATTAGCAATGAATATTATTACGAGTGAAGGTTCTAATAATAATTTGTTTTATTAAATCAATTATAAAATTAATTGATTATGGCATTGTTATTCAACAAAATTTTTAATTGGACGAATTTAAGATATTTTTTTTAAAGGATTATTTGTAACATTACTTAAATTATATATATTTAATTTTAAAATCATCATTAATTTCAACAAAAATTTAAATTGATTAAAATTATAATTAGAAAAAATTATTGACTCTATTTTAAAATTTAATTAAATCAATATATAATATTTTAGAAAAAAATATTCACTCTATTTTAAAATTTAATTAAATTAATATATAATATTTCTTTAACAAAAAATTCCCTTTTAATAGCAAATTAATGGGAAATAATTTTTGTTCGTGTAGACGAATACTTTATGAGCATACGTAGTCTATACTTTTATGAATGTCTGGCTGAAAACAAAAAGAAATTCGGTTTAAAATGTGCAAATTACATGTCACATCAGTGTGAAAAATAGAAGAATATTTTGGTATAAATTTTGTGAGTCTTTTAAATATGGTAAATAATTGAAATGTAAAATAAAACAAAAGGAACAAAACTTAAAACTTTAAAAATCCTAAAGATTTATTTTAACAAAAAATAACTTTTGTGTGTATTATCGATAGCACCCAAAAAAATCAATTAAATTATTCCAATTTTGTTGAATATCAAGGGCATATGCAATTAAGGGGTTTGGTGGATTAGAAAATTTTTAATTGAAAGATTTTTTTTTTTTTGGGAAGTTATTGAAACTAAAATATACTTTTACATTTAGAATAAATGTTTACATACAATTTTACATATCGATGGCTTAATATAAAAAGGCCCTTACTCGATTTTTTGTTACTTGACAGGAGAAGGAAAAAACTTAATAAAATCCGTAAAATTTTAGATACAAAAAAAAGTTTTAATGCTATTTTTAATAAAAAGAGGGAACACATTTTTGGGAATTGCATTAAAACTTTTTTGTATCTAAAATTTTACGGATTTTGTTAAGTTTTTTCCTTCTACTGTCAAGTAACAAAAACTCGAGTTAGGGCCTTTTTATATTAAGCTATCGATATATAAATAATTAATTTAATTTTAAATGGTTATTATTAAGCATTTTAACTTCATTTTAATTAATTTTTATTTAAGATTAAACTTTCGGTAAAAAAATTAACCATAAACTCTTTTCAACAAAGTAAAATATGAATAGGTAGCATTAAGCAAAGACTGCAATAGTTCCAAATTCATGGGAAAAACAGTTCCTACCAAAATCTGTTGAAATATAAAAATACAATTTTTTATTTATTGTTTTATAAAACCTGCCATTAACTTACCGCACACGGTTTTTGTGATCTTAAAATTAATAATTTTACCGTTTGCTGGGTGGCCACATCAAACTCAAACCAATCACATTCATAAGCAGCAATGGCCACATTTAGACTCTGATCATACAATACATTGGCAAAATAATACAACACAACACTTTGAGAAAATATCATAAACATATAAATGCTAATAATAAGTTTTTGGGCAAAAGTTTCGGCCTAGAATGAAATTTATCACAAATTGATTAAATGCTTTTTAGCTGGCTGTAATCAAAATTTACTTACTACAACCAATGAGAATAACATGGCACATAACATGGCTCCAAATGTTAGAAATTCCATCATATTTGTATTGGTAATCAAATTGTTAATAGTTTTAACATTTCTAAAATTATTGTATAAATTAGTTATCAAAAGTTTTGTTTTTTGTTTATGCTTTGTTACCTTATCAATTCCAATTGATATTTTATGCACCATACTATCACATCCCTGGCCTTTTTATCAGTACTAACTTGTTTTAAATTTGTAAGCTTGTATTGTATTATTTTACACATTAAGATGGTAAATAATGTAAATGCCACTATGAGATTAGTAAACGGAATATAGATACAACAACCTATGGGTGCTGCGATACTTTGAAAGGCGAACAATATTTCATAGTAAGGACTTTCATATTTATCAATACCGGGTATGTAGAGGCCATAAGGTAATGCTGAGAATAGAGAAATAAATAAAAAATAATTATTTCAAACCCTTTCATCTTTCAACGATACAAATATCAATAAAATTTGCTCAATTAAAAATGTTGTTGTATTCAATTAAAACTGTAATTGATTCAACTAAAAACAAATTTAAGAAAGGTTTAACATTGATAATTTTTTATCTTCTTTTTTTATTTACAAAATTTATTTAGCAAAAATTTTTTTCATTGTAGAAATTTAAAATATACACCCAGAGAAAAGATTTGTTGCAATTCGATCCAAACCGTTAACATTTATTTGCGAGGATTTAATTTTATTTGTAATAACCTAAAATCCATTAATAAAGCAAAAATGTTGTATTGGGAATTCAATTACACTATTATTCAATTACACTGTAAAACAATTTCAAAATTTTTTTCAAAATTACGGGGTTCCGACGATTGATTCTTGTTAAGGAGACAAAAAAATATACGTGTTTCGGCATTTTGATAGTTTACATCGGAATTGCATTTTAGAGGCGGTCAAAAATTCCCAGCTCTGACCCGTTCTTGCAGCATATCGGTATATAAAACTATGTTTTCTTTACATTTGAGGTGTAGGGTATGTTCAGCAACTTTGTAGATAATGGTATGGCAATTATTTTTGTAGAACATATTAACCCTCTAACTCCCCCTCATAACGGCATTTTTTGGCTTTATTCTAGCAAAATATAAAAAACATCCCGAAAAAAGGGAAGGGCGCGGGTGAAATTTCCTACAAAAATGTTGGCCATAAAATTCTACTATATATGTCAGAACATACCAAAACCCAGACAAATTCAAGATTACCCATCAAATTTCTAGTCACATTTTGGGAAAAGTGTTTGTAGTGTAGTAGGTAGCGAGTTCAAATTCCGGAAAAGGCAAACATTTAAAAAATATTTTTTTTTTTAATTTAAATAAAACATTCAAATGTTTAAATGGCAAATATATCAAAGAAAATTTAAATTAGTTGTGGTGCAGTAAGCAAGAGTGTGAACTATAAATCTGATTGCCCAGGTTCGATACCGGAAAAAATTAAAAATATTTTTTTTGAATATTGGCTTTCACAACTAAAAATATAATTTAATATGAAGACAGTTGTCGTAACCGTCAGAATTTGACTGGCAACAAATTCGGTGGACACAACTGATACTGTTTTCTAGGTATATATTTTTCGTGTGTTATTTTTTTTTTATCCATTTGCTTAAAGCCTGTTATATACCAACCTCTTGATTCAACAAATATTGGATATATTATAAATGCCAGAACTGAAAGGATTCCCATAACCAAATTAATTTTTGATACCAAATTAGATGTCGCAGTTGTTTCCTTTAGCATATCACGAATATTTCTATTATCAGATTCCTTGAATTTTTTTTTTAATTATATATTTTCTCCAAAAACATAAAAAAACTAATATCAAAACTTACCATCAATTCATTGTTTGACAAACGTATTGTTTCCATAAATTGCTCATAACCAACACGATTTACACACAATACTACGCCTCTCATTACAACATTGAATAATAATACGGCTATATAAGCATTTCGTATTATCACATCTACCGCTTCGGTACTAAAATATATTTCCAAAATTAATAATGTGGTAAGCGTAATGTATGTAATCAAGCTGACATATCTGCGCCAATTATGATTTAATAAAAGCGAAAAAAATGTTAATATACTCAAATCGATATTAAACAAGGGAACTTCTTCGATAGTGTTGATTTTCATGATTTATTTGATGCTTTTGTATTGATATCCTTTAAGGGAATGAAAAAAATTTTACTATGTTTTCATTGGAAGAATTTACAGAAATCTTTGTTATCGATTTAGTGAAAAACCGCTAATGAGGCATTATTAATACATGTTAAGTTTTGTAGTTTTTACCTTTTACGCACTTTTTTGCGGTTAAATATTTTTATAACTACATAATTGGCCAGATGTTTGTTTGTTTATATTAAATATTTAATTTTATATTATTTACTTGCTTTATTTACACAAAATTAAAAATGTTCTATTTGGTCACATAGTGTAAGAAAAAATAATATGGGAACTATATGTTAAAAAAAAAAATTATTCAATGAAATATGTTTTATACAAAATGAAAAAAATCAAAGGCTTAAAAATGTTAAAAATTGTTAAAACATAAACGAATTTATCATTTTGTTTTAATTTGGTAATTTCTGTTTTGAAAAATATTTTAGTCAATTTTTTTTACTTTTAAGGTTAAATTTAATTGTTTTTAGGGCTGATTTTTAGAACTAAAAAGCCTTTTAGTGCTATTTTAAGTGGATGTCCTCTTTTTAGACATGAGTCGGTATCTTCACTTCCGATCCCTTTTTTAATCTTATGTAGCATTTTAGGGCAATTTAAGTTTGTATGTATAAGTTCAAATTATTAGAAATAACATTTCCTTCAATATCGACTTTTTTCAAATTAGTAATTTTTTTTGCTAATTTTAGCAAATCAGTTTTCAAAAATTTGTAAAATGATTTCTGAAATTAGCAACAAAAATTTGTAAATATTCTGTAAAAATTCTGTAATTTGTAAAATGTAAATAGCAAAAAGATTTGCTAAATAATAATTTTTTTACTAAAAATCAGTACAAAAATAGTAAAGTGGGATTGAAAACCGTTTACAAATTTTTCTACAAACTTTTTTTTTTGAGTGTAATACAAGCGGGTTATTCAAAACGTTATTACTTAAAATTATTTAGATTGGTGTTAAGAAGAAAAATAAATGTTTTTTTCTCTTTAAAGAAATAAACACTATTAATATTTAAATCAGCGCCTTGTTTTTGTTTTTCTCGCATCAATAAAATTTTTACAAAAAAAAACATGTAAAATGCAACCATGTTCTGCTGTCTATAGGGTGAGTCACAGGCAATTTAATATATATTAATGTAAAGAAGACTATAATGCGCTGTGTTCAAGCTATTTTTTTATTTACATTTTATAGTTGAGGTCCCTCAGAGCTGAACTATAAAATTCAAATAAACATTAAAAGGTCAACTATATAAAATCCATTATTTCGCTATCCAATAAGATATTTTACAAAAGTAAATGTGTCCACAGCTTTAAAAGTTAAAAGCTCTAAAACAATGGGTACATTCGTAAATGCAGAAAATTTGTGCATCACTGCGGCAGTTATGGCAATTTGTGTTGCTAATGCGTGATCATATGTTGCAGATGCTTTGCTACTGCTTAACAACTGTACAGTTTGCTTTTTAGAACGTTTTGCAAAAGATAAAAAACATGGTCACCACAATAACATTAACAAATATTATTGAAAATCTTGATTGTAAAATGACAAATTTTTGTTAACTTATAATAAAAAATGAAATATAAAACGACTTTTGATTGTTAAAAATCAATTAAAGCGAAAAATAAGACTGATTTCGCAAAAATTTGCGGCAGAACTGTCAATTGTTTGCATAAAAAAGTTTGACGTAAATCAGTGCTGCCAAGTGATGCTTTTTTGAACAATTTACTTTTATTATGCTGCAGTGATGCGCAACTACTGCATTTACGAACGTACCTAATGTCAACTAAAAATACGCTTCGCTACGCATGAATATTAACATTGAATCAACTTCATTGGATTTTTATTTATTTTTTATTTGGAAATAATGAAAAAAAGTACGCTCATGGGCGCCTACGTATTTGTTGTTGTTTTTTTAGATTGACGAACGCGTCGACCAATTTCGTGCAAAATTTAAATAAACCATCTACACGACCATATGAACAAACTCTACAAATTTAATCGAATTCGGTTTGAACGTTCGTGAGTTGTAAAGTCACAACACACTTGCAACAATTTTTTATATTTTACTAGCGGATCCCGGCATGCTTCGCTACGGATGAATATTAACATAGAATCAAATTCAGTGTTTTTTTTATTTATTTTTTATTTGGAAATAATTAAAAAAAAATAAATTCAATACAAATGTATATGCGCTACAACGTGTATTTACCGTGTGTATTAAGTCAGCACACAGTATACATACCGCACACGCTTATGTGCGCCTACGTATTTGTTGTTGTTTTTTTATATGGACAAAATCACATGTTGACATGTAAAGTCATAACTCGCGAACCCATCGACCGATTTCGTGCAATCTTTAGATAAACCATCTACACGACCATTCGAATTCGGTTTGACCGTTCGTGAGTTATAAAGTCAGAACGCACTTGCAACAATTTTGTATATACAGGTTGGTTGAAAAGTTCCTGCGCTCACCAAGAGATGGCACTGCTAGCTCCAAACTTTTTTTTCTCAAGTTGGTATAATTGTCCTGAGAACTCATGCAAAGTTGCAAGTCATTCTGTCAATTATTTCTTTGTTTACAAGCCATTTGAAGTTGACGTGTCATTGATTTTTTTTAATATGGAAAAAATTGAATATCGTGCAGTCATTAGATTCTTTGTTTTGAAGGGTTTAAAAGCAAAGGAAATTTATGAACAATTGTTAGAAGTGTATAAGGACTCCTCACCTTCAAAACGCACCGTTGAATTTTGGGCTGGTGAATTTAAACGTGGTCGTACCAGCCTTGAAGACGATCCACGCGAAGGACGACCAAAAACTGCAACCACAGCAGAAATCATTGAGCAGGTACATAATATGGTTACTGAAGATCCAAGTTTGACTAAGCGTGAAATTGCTAATTCCATAGGCATCTCAAACGAACGAGTACTCCATATTTTACATAGAGAATTACGTATGAAAAAACTGTTTGGATAGTTAGTGCCGCACACATTAACAATTCAACAAAAACTGGATCGAAAACAAATTTCTCAGCGTAATCTGGAGCGTTTTAAGCTGAATAAAACCGACTTCTTGCGTCGGTTTATAACTATGGATAAGACTTGGATCTACCACCATGATCCTAAATTGAAACAAGAACCTTTACAGTGGACTGAAGCTGGTTGTTCAGCTCCAAAGCAGGTGAAATCACAACGATCAGCAAAGAAGGTTATGGCATCAGTTTTTTGGGATGCAAAAGGAATTTTGTTGATTGATTATCTTCAGAAAGGTAAAACAATCAACTCTGAATATTATTGCAGCCTTTTGGATTAGCTGGATGAAAAAATTCGTGAGAAAAGACCTGGTTTAAAGAAGAAAAAAATCATTTTTCATCAAGACAATGCACCTGCTCACAAAAGTGCTTTGACGATGGCTAAATTCAAAGAATTAAAGTACGAATTGCTTGAACATCCACCGTATTCCTCAGATTTGGCTCCCAGTGACTACTATCTCTTCAGAAATCTTAAACAATTCCTTCGTGGAAAGCATTTTTTGTCGAATGAAGAGGCCATAGCAGCCGTAGACGGTTATGTTGCAGAGCTACCGGAAAACCATTATAAGGATGGGTTAAAATTATTGGAAGATCATTGGAACAAGTGTATTGAGCTTCTAGGAGATTATATCTAGTAAAAAAAATATATTTCGTAACAAAAACAGTATTCTTTCATTTCGAGCGCAGGAACTTTTCAACCAACCTGTATTATACAAGAACGGGGTGCAGACTTGACTAGTGTCTGCCTTTTTTCTATGGACAGGCCTATACGATATTTTTTTTAATAATTCATCGGCTGTGGGAACCGAACCTGAGTCTATTCCATATTATAATCGTTACTATACCAAGGCGCGACTGCTTAAAGATTTCACCTAAGCAAGGCCTAGAAGGCAAAGCCTCTAATTCATGGTTTGTTTTCTATAGAAATTTCTGTTTTTTTTTTTTTTTGCCCATCTCCTCCGTGTCTGCTTTTTTTCTGCAAATTTTGCTAGTTTGCGTATGTATTATTATGTAGACGATGTCTCTTTTAGAATTAAGATGGTGTTAATTAGAACGACTGAATTTTAAATTAAAATGTTTTAAGTTTTTTATTTATTTTAAAGATTTTTTTTAATGTTGAATTTTAGTTTTTCTATTTAAAATTAATGGTGTGTTGTATGATATTTCTAAATTACCCCTATCGCCAATATTTGTCAATTCCAATCGTGAATAAATTTTCCCTCGAAATTTTTCCAAAAATTTCATGGGAAATTCACGATACCAATTTTCACTTGAAGGGGAATGATAATTCCATGGGAATAAACCTTTCACATTTTATTCACGATAGAGGTGAACATTTCTTATTTTATAGCTCAACCATATAATCTTCGCAATAGCGTATAATAAGAATAGGTGGCTTTAAGCAAAGCCTGTAATCTTGCCAAATTCATGGGGTACACATTACCAATTAACACCTGTAAGAGCAAAAATAAGTTAATCAATTTGTTGTCAATTATTCTGCAAAACTTTATTTTGCTTATTTTTTTTTATTACGTATTACAAAACTATTACTTACCGCACATGGTTTTTGTGATCTCAATATTAATAATTTCAAAACTTTTTGTGTCTTAACTTCAAACTCATACCATTTGCTATCATAAGCTGCTACGGCCACTTCCAAACTTTCAAAATACAATTCATTGGCAAAATAATATAAAATATAACTTTGTGAAAATATCATTAAAACATAACACAAAATTATAACAATTTCTCCTACAGTTTTAACCTTTAAAGAAATTGGAATTTTTTTAAATTTAAATAATCATTTCAAAATTAGACTTACTATAATCAACAGATACAACATGACACATAACATGAGGCCAAATAATAAAAACTCCAGCAAAAACATATTGGTGGTCAGTTTGTTAAAAGTCTCAACATAACTGAAATTAAAAATTAGAAAAAAATATATCTAAAAATAAGGAGAAATTTTGTTGAAATGTAACTCTATATTAGATATTTACTTCACCAATTTTATTTGATATTCAATACACCAATTAATTTCTCTGGCAATATTTATGTCGCTTAAACCATCCAAATTTCTAAGTTTATGTTGCAACACTTTACACATCAATATGGCAAATAATATTAAAGAAACCATCAAATTTGCAAATGGTACAAATGTACACATACCCATCGGTAATATAATAATTTCATATAAAAATAGTAATTCATACCAAGGACTTTGATGCTCATCAAAACCAGGAAAATATAAGCTAAAAGGTAGAACTAAACAAATACAATAGATTTATTTTATCAAATTAATACACTTGAAACAAATAAATCATTAGATTTTTTTATCAAAATTTGGTAAATGAAAAATTAAAAAAATTTCATACATTTTCTTGTAAATATATAAAAATCAAAACGAATCAAATTTTGTGTAATTCTAACGTCGACTTTAAGTTTTAAGTTCACTTAAAAAAGTTTGTAAGTTAAAATAACTGAAAATATCATTTAAAAGAAATGATATTTCATTTAAAAACTGGTCTACTTAATTTTCATTTAAATTAAATGGCATTTGTTATTTATTTTTAAATGTTGATTAATCAACTGACACATCCGTAAGAAACAACTGATATAATCAGTTAAAATAAACGTCAAAATTTTACCCACCAATCCTTAAAAAATAAATGTTTTTTTCATTTATTTGAAATTATTTCCGTTTTTGTATTATTTGTTTTTTTTTAATATACTCGTACAGTACAAAATGTGTGTATGCATATGAAGCTATAAACACTTTTTGTGTGAATGTATTTGTATATGTATGTGTGTTTATAAAGTTCTTGTAAATTGTATTGAAAAATTTTGTATATATACAACCAATTTAAATAAAAAAACAAATTGAAATTTTTTGAATATTTTTTTTTTGAAACAGACAGCAAACAAAATTTAAATTTGTAATAACTGTTACGGACACAAATAAACCACAAGTTTCCGTTTTGTGGGTAAATTTTTAATAAATTTCAAACAAATGAAAAAAATAAATGAAACTGAAAAAAATCGGTAAATGATAGTAAATTATTTCGAATAAATGTATAAAAAAGTTAATATAGATATTTCTTTGAAAAATAAATGTATCTTCCTTTATTTTTAAATGGAACGGAAAACTTTTTTATTAAACTACAAACAGTTAACAACATAATATTCTGAGTGTATGTTAAATATATTCGAATTTTAAATTTATTTTCTTTTATTTGATCTTGAATATTTTTAATGTATTTTTTTGTACTATTTTTTGATTATTTTCCGATATTTCGTCTCCACATTGGGTGACTTCTTGCCCAGAGACGAAATATTGGAAAATAAATAATCATTATTATTTTTATAAAAACAATTGAGATCTTGTTTGTATAAAAATAATAATGATTATTTATTTATTTAGAAGAATAATATAATATTTGATTTTCAAATAAATCTCAAAATTTACCTCTTTTTTGAATATACAAAGGATATGATACAAATCCAAAACATACCATTGTACCTATCATAAGATTCGATTTTGATAGTCTTCTTCCAGTTGCAGTATTTTCCTTTAGCATTTGTTGTATATGAAGATCTTTTGAATCTTTCAATTCGTTGTAAAGCACTCTTAAGACTTTTAAAAATTGTTCAAATTTAAATCGTTTTGAACACAATAATACACCTCTCATAATTGTATCAATAAATAATACAATAATATAACTATTACGCATAAGAGTATTTATTGATTCGTTGCTAAAAAATAATTCTGATATTTCAGAAATGGTAAATACAGCATACGGTACGATGGCAGCATATCTACGCCAAGTTTGTGTAATTAAAAATGATAAAAACTTGACAATTTTCAAATCGATACTTATCAATGGTATGTCTTCGATTGTTTTTATTTTCTCCATTTTTTGAAAAAATATTTTAAATTAGATTTAAACAAAATTTAATTTTTATCAAATAAATTTTAATTATTTCTTATTTAATTTAGATTCACTATTATTTTTTTTTCTTCTTTTTTTTTTTTGGTTGATGTCTAATAATTCGTGTGTTCGTTTTAAAATTATTTATCTTAATGTTGGTGGACATTCAAATTTTCAAATATTTATATTCAGTTATAAATATTTTCTTATGTTTTCATAAATATGTATCATCAATTTTTAATATGTTTTAATTGTTATTAAAAATGTATTAAATATTAATATTACAAATTAATTGTTGATATATAAATATGTGTTTTAATTATATACAAATAGTACATACAAAATATCATTAACTATTAATAAATAGTTTAATTTACTCAAAATATTTGCTTAAAGGTTTTTTACTAATGACTTACTGTTGGAGGTTTTTCGTTTATATTTGTTTTTAACCTTCTGTTATTAACAATTTTGAAAACCTAACACAAATTAAGGGTGATATTTAGACCGAAACCGTTTTGTTTTTTTTATCATCAATACCTAAATCGCAACTAAATATTTGGTTCAAAAACGCTTTAATCGTTCGAACCATTCGATTGGCAATAAATTCCTGTTATAATTCAGGTTTTTTGTACAATGGCTAATCAATAAATATTGTACACTCAAAAAAAAACATGAACTAAAATGTTATCAAAAATTTCCTTCAAAATAGTTTATAAATTATCCTCAATTTAAGTAAACTTTTATTAAAACTTAGAAAAATTTTCTTAACATGAATAAAAATTCCTAAGTTTATATACTCAGAAATAGTTCATATTTTTCCTAAGTAATATTTCTTGATTTTAGGAAAAAACAAGTGAATTAAATAAAAGTTTATTAATTTTAAGTAAAAACATCATTGTTTTAAGAAACTTGCACACTCAAATGTAATAAAATTAAGTTTAGTTCAAAAAAAAAAAATAGGACATAATTTACTCTCATTTAGTTCAAAAAATGTGTCTAACTTAAATTGAGAAAGTACTTGAACTTAATGTTTGTAAATTTTTTGTTTGCGATTAATAAAATAACTAAATTTTAGAAAGCCATTTTCAAATTCAGTTTTTAAGTATATCACTTTCTAATTTTGAAGAATTGTTTTCTAAAAATTAGTTCATACAAAAAAAAAACAAAAAGTAATAAATTTTTTTCTATGTAATAATACAAATTTTCTTGATTTTAGAAACTGATGAACTATTTCTAAGGAAAAATTTCAAAATTTAAAAAATTTTAATAAAAAATTATTTTTTTCAATTAAAAGTTTTCTAATTTTTCAAAAATAATAAAATTTGGTATAGGATTTTTTGTTGGAAAACGTTTAAATTATTTTCAAAAAAAAAAAACAAAAAATTAAAAACAAACTAGTTAGTTTTTCTAATTTCCAAGAAAAAATATTATTAAAGGAAACAAATTAAAGTAACCATTTAAAAAAATTATCGTGCATGATTGTAATTTTTGGTGCGTGATTCAAAAATAGCTCACATGCCCATCTCTAATCTTAACAGTCTTTAACATTGAACTTAAAGTAGCTTAAAATATTTTTTTTTTTTTAATTTTGTTAGCAAAAGGTTAAAAATTTCGAATTTGCGCCTTTATGTAATAATTTTGTTTGCTGATTAAAATAAAAAATATCGCAGGCACATTTTATAAATTACGGCATAAAGGCTTTCCTATAATTGACGTAGCGCTTATTAAACTTTATATTTATCGAACTATTTTTTTTCACTTAATAATAAAAAAGTTTAAATTTGTATATGTCGAATAAAGTTTAAGCTAAAAATGCCATTAAATAAACTTGTGACATTTTTCCATTTTCCACTAATAACAAGAAATATAATTGTGATATTTTGTATTTTTGCAACAATTTCCTTAAATTAGTAAATTTAAGAAGACAAAGGACCCCCAGTGTTCCTTAGCCATAGATGCCGTGTGTAACTTAGGGCATCACTTTTTGTAGTTCTCTCAAGCAGAACCGTTAATTAACTACGAAAAGGATCTGACTTTGTCACAATTTATTACGTTTCAGGATATGCTGCAGTACATTTTTTAATTTGTTTAATTTAGATTTTAAATACATGAATTTAGTATAATTCAATTTAATTTTAAGACAAAAATTTATAGCAAAAACTTGTAAAGAGCAGTGTCCTCAAAAAGCAGTGTCCTCCGAAAGTGGAAAATACTTACTCAATGAGTGTAAAGTACCTTTACCATAGAAGCAGAATAAGGATAGTTTTTACTTAAAAGAAATTCTATTTAACTTGTTGTTAGAAAATTAATTTTTAGTGAGTTAAGTCCTAGTTTTTAGTAAAAAAAATGTCTAATGAACTTAAATAAATTATAATTTTAGATGATGTATGAACTAACTAGGAGGAAATTTTACTGTTTTCTAATAAAAATTTACTTCTCATTAGAAAAATTTTTCTATAATTTAGAAATTTTTACCAAATTTTAAGTAAAATTTGTTTCTTAATTTCAAGGAAAACTTTATTAAATATAGGTAAAAAGTATCTTTGGCGCCGTTTTCATTTCAATTTTTCCTCTAAATAAGTTAATTTTTCTAAATTCTAGTTAATTTTTTTTTGAGTGTAGATTAGAAAACATCAGAGAAGTCTTAAAAATTTATCCCAGAACGTGTTTGTTATATTTTTGAGAGGCCAAAGTTGATTCCTTTTTTTGTACAATCTGCATTCATTTGTCGCTATAACTTTCATGTTTGATATATAAAAAATAATGTGGACAGAAGGAGCATCAATATTTAAATAGAAGAGTCAACTTTGAGTACATCTAGAAATATTTGAAAAATAATTAAAAACATATGCATATTTTTGCAATATGCAACATTTTTACGTAATTTTTAGTTTATTTATATTCTAGCAAAACCATTAAATTTTACATTCGATATTAATTAAATGTTTTTTTTTGTGTAGATAATGCATCAAAAAGCCAACCTTTGGCCCCTTCACCTTTTTACTGTTTGGATTCAGGAGGGCCAGCGGTTGTCATTTTCTGAAATGTTGAATTTATAATGTTGTCTAGGTAGCCAATTAAACTAAATAAAGATTGTACACAAAAAAATCAACATTTGGCCCCCCGAATCACAACAAAAAAAAATAGGAGGGCCAAATGTAGGGATTTGCTGATATTTTGCAATCTGCAAAATTATTTAATTATTCAACCATATGCAAATTGTACACAAAAAACTCTACCTTTGACCCCCTATAAATAATAACAAATAAGTTTGACGGCCAAATGTTGGGCTTTTCTGATATTTTCTAATCTACAATGCTTGAACTTACTACAAATTTCATACAAAAATTAAAATTTTGGTTGGGTCTCCTGAATCCTAAGCACCAAAGATTGGCCTTTTTTATATCATATTTAACAATAAATACTTTAAGTTTGACATTGATACGATATACTTTTTTTGTAGCTGGCCAGTTGGTATGGAAAGTCTCATATATTGTATAAATCTTAAATATTTATATTCCTTCTATTTATCGTTACTTGCAATATTTTAACTTTTACTCCCTATTTCTCTTAACATATTTTTTATATGTAGCTTCTCATTGTTTATAATGTTATTATCATTCGTAAACATTTTACAATCATGTTATTTACTATAAATATTTAAATAGTTTGTGACTTATATGGGTTGTTTTCAGGTTTTAACATTTAACCCATTTGAAATGGAATGCCAACACATCAGTAAAGTTAACTATTTTTTTTTTTCAAAAACAACTAGAAGTTAGAGTTAATATTTTTATGCAAAAAAACAAAAATTGTGTAAAAAAAATTCATTCAAATTTGTTTTAGAAACTACTTCCATGTAAACAACTCAAAATATAAATAGTTCCTAAAATTTTACAAAAACGTAACTACATAAATTTTCATGTCCGTACGATTTTTTGTAGAGGTGAATACAAATTTATACATAAAATTTTTTTCGGATTGAAAAGTAACTCTTCGTATTTTTTATAATTTTAAAAATTATTTGTAGTATATGAGATGATCTCCGTTCGGTTTAAGATTATGAAAATACCATTTACTTAGAAAAATGTTCATGTTATAAAACCGATTTTAAAATATTTTCCTAAGTAGAAGTGCATTAATATCAATATTTGGAATTTTTCTCAATTTATGCGAAACTTGTGTTTTTTTTTTATTAAAAAAGAAGTGTTGTATAAATATAAAATTTTTATATTAGATTTAAACATCATTCCAGCTTCATCAGGGTTAATGTATTGTTTTGTTGCGAAACCTTAAAAGTATGCAATAAATTTCATGTTAATATTTAATATTTACCGTAAGAAATTGCTTGTTTTTATTTGGACAGATGCAAAAGTTAGCGTAACGATTGCCATTTAAGGTAAAACGTAAAAAAAATCTCGATGTATATAAAAATGTATAAAAGAAAAAGTAAAAAAATATATTTTATTGAGAAATGTATAAAAAAAG
The DNA here is from genome assembly GCA_949748255.1 of Eustalomyia histrio. NCBI lineage: Eukaryota > Metazoa > Arthropoda > Insecta > Diptera > Anthomyiidae > Eustalomyia > Eustalomyia histrio. Next base: position 152,645,394 of record OX456526.1, read on the forward strand.
ACAGCATAAAATTTTAAATTTAACTTGGGTTTTGGTTTTTTATTAAATCGTTAAATCGAGATATGGACTATGTAGTTTGACATAAAATTTATGTCATTTGCAGCCGTCTTAAGACGTACTTAGCAAAATTAATTTTTTTTAACTTAAGGATATTTAATTGTTATATTTTAATTAACCTTTTAGTTTTTAATAACTAATTCATTTTTTAATTAAATAAATAATATTTTTATAAAAAAAACGAACCGTTAGCTTAGTTATTAAAGATATTTAAAATTTGGAGCACCTGATTGAAAAAAAAAAGATAGCTCAGAGACAAATATATCACCTAAGACACTGACTCACCAAAGCCTTAAAATATTTTTTGGCACTTTCATTGTTTAATACACTTAAAATAGTTTGTGAGTTAAAATAATAGAAAATCCCATTTAAGAACCGGTCTACTTTTAATTTAAATTAAGTGATTTTTTATTTATTTTTATATGGTGTTTAAACAACTCACACATCTGTAAAAATAAATGATTATTGAGTTAAAAATAAATGTTAAAATTTTATCTACTAATTCCGTAAAATTTTATGATTATTCATTGTTTGTTTTTTTTTTTTTTGGTAGTTTTGTTTGTTTTTTAATCTGCAAAATGTAGACTCACACACTAAATAAACACATGTTGTGTGAATGGCTTTATGTGTGTGTGTGTTTATGAAGTTTTTGTAGTTTTTGTAGTTTAAACATAGAGGAAGAATAGTATAGAGGATGCAACGCCGTCAGCAGCCAAATAAAATTTTATACAGAATACAAAGGTTCGGAAACTTTGAGAAAACAGGGGAAAATTGAGCAAATTTCCCTGATTTCTGCAAAAATTTGAGTAAATGGGAAAGCTGCTAAAAACTAATTGGATTTGCAAAGAAATTCAATTGGAATCGCAAAAAATCCATTTCAAAAAGATGCTGAACCTTTGAAATCTGCACATACAAAACTAAGAGAACGTTTTTTACGACGTGAGAGACATCGTCATGGTGTGGTTTAAATTGAAATAATTTTGTATATAAACAAGTAATTAAATAAAAAAATAAATAGAAATGTTTTAAATATTTTTTTTTTTGTTTTTTAAAACAGAAAGTTACCAAATTTAAATTTGTAATAACTGTAGCGGAACAAATAAATAAAACAAAATGAAAAAAATGAAACTGAAAAAGATCGGTAAATAAAAATCAGTAAATAATTTTGAACAAAAGTATAAAAAAGTTAAAATAAATTTTTCTTTGAAAAATAAATGTACTCGTATTTTCCTTTTTTTAACTGAACTGAAAAATTTTTTTTATTAAACTCCAAATAGTAAACTACATAATATTCTAAGTATATATCCACAGAGAAAACAGATTTATTGTGACAACTGAATTTCTATCCAACCGAATAGTTTGAAATATTCGAGCCATCAATATATTTGTTTGCTGTGAACGTAATTCGGTTAATTCAACAGAATTTCGGTTGAAACCAAATATTTCAATTGTTTCAAGTATACATTTGGTTGCGACAACCAAATAATTTGGTTGCTGCAACCAAAATATTCAGTAAACAAAAAATTCGGTTGTCTCTGTATACCTATTATTTTATAGGGTGGGCATGGCAATAGGTAGACATTTTTCTATAGGATGAAGCAGAATTTCTAAATTACTCTATCTAATTGATTCCTTTATTTTTTTTTTAACTTTATCGAATACTTTATCATTTTCCTTTAGTTATTGCAAACATTGGATATGTTACATAATGATAAACAAATTCATTTTAAATATAGATCCTGTATAGTTTCTTATAACAATTTCCTTGTAGTATTATCCTTAGGATTGCTAAAAAATTAAACAAATTGTAGATTTTCTGTTTAATAACTTATTTTCATCCCACTCACCATCAACTTAATATACAACAAACGTATATTATCAATAAATTTCTCATGCTCAAAACGATTAATACATAATAAGACCGCTCTTAATATGGTATTGAAAATTAATGTAGCTTTATAAAACATTATATATCTACAGTTTTATAAAGCTTTATGAAGCATCTATGGCTTCGGTACTAAAATAAATATCCAAAAATTGTGTAGTTGTTATATTAATCATAATGTATGGTATCAAACATGAGTATCTACTTACGCCAATTATGTTTCAATAAAAATTACCAAAATTTCATTATACGCAGACTGATTGTAGACAAAAGAAACATCTTCAATTGTTTTATAGTGCATGATGAATTTTTGTGTGACTTTTTTTCTATTGTTTTCAGTTCAGATAGTGTTTTATAAGGACACATTAAGTGTGGTTTAGGTTTTAATATATTTGCAAAGTTTTCAAACAACCCAATAACCGTAACCGATTTTCCCGATTTGATTTAAAAATGGAATAATTAAATTTAAGAATTCTTTTAATCTATCATGGAATAATATCAATTAAAGTGAACAATTTCTGAAAATATGAAATTAGACCAATTCATACGATATAGATTACACTCACCAAAAAAAGTCTGTAATGGCAACTGAAAATTTTGCTGTTATTACGGAAAATTTTGCTAATTTGAGCCCAGCGGTATTTTTTTGCAATCTTAGCAACACATGTCTGATGACGTGTAGTACAATGAAATTAGAAGAAAAATTAGTAGCTGCTACTAAATTTTAGTAAACTTTTTGTAAAGCGGAAATTAAAACCGGTTTGCTAAAATCAGCAAAAAAAATTACTAAATATTGTGAATATTAGTACAAAATTTTAAATTTATTTTTTTTATTGAGCATTAATTTTTTTATTTTATTTATTTTTTCAAAAAATATTTTATACAAAATTAAAAACAAAATCAAGGGCTAAAAATGGTTAAAACATAAAAGAATTAATCATTTTGTTTTTATTTGGTAATTTCTGTTTTGAAAAATATTTTAGTCAATATTTTTTTACTTTTAATGCCAAATTTTAATTGTTTTTAGGTCTAAAAAACTTTCTAGTGCTATTTTAAGTGAATGTCCTATTTTCAGACATGAGTCGGTATATTCACTTCCGATCCCTTTTTTAATCCATGTAACATTTTAAGGCAATTTAAGTTTGTAGCTGTAAGTTTTAATTAGAAATAACATATCCTTCAATATACACTTTTTTAAAATTAGTAATTTTTTTTTGCTTATGTTAGAAAATCGGTTCTCATAAATTTTTAAAATGATTTCTGAAATTAGCAACAAAAATTTGTAAATATTCTGTAAAAACTCTGTAATTTGTAAAATGTAAATAGCAAAAAGATTTGCTTAATAATAATTTTTTTACCAAAAATCAGTACAAAAATAGTAAGTGGGATTCAAAAACGTTTACAAATTTTTTTACTAACTTTTTTTCCTGAGTGTATGAAAAACTGAAAAATATTGTCACTTTTTTCCGTAATTTGTTAATTTGTTATAGTTAATGCAGCCCATTAGTTTAAATAAACAAAATTAATGACAAGTTGTTTCTTTTTACATATTTTGTAGTTAATTTTTATGATATCTGAAAAAAACAAATATCATTTATTTTTACGGATTTTGTAGTTAATTTGTTGACAGTAAAAAGAAGTGAAATAAAGTAAAAATCATTACTTAAAAAAAAAAATCATTTTCCTGCTTCAACAATTGCTGAACGACAACTGTTTTGATTTATTTTGACAACAAAGCAACTGCCGAACGTCAATTATCGTCAGCCACACGAAGTAGCTTATAGTGTACGTATGCCAACGTCGCATTTTGTAGCGTGTTCAGTAATTGGAAAAATGCCCTTTACTGCAATACATCATTTTTAATAAATATTGGTATGTGGAATACGAATTTGCTAAGAATTTCGAAATTGTTTCAAGAGAATTTGAAATATATATATATATATATATATATATATATATATATATATATATATATATATATATATATATATATGTGCACAGCACATGTTCCGGGGACGGGTTTTCGTTCCACAAGTTACTATGAAGACATTTTGTTACTTTGGGGACTGTCCTTAAACTTTTCGTTATTCTAGTGTTTACTCTGAAGACATTTTACTGGACACAGCGCATTTTATAGGGACTTTTTTAGCTGTATATACAGATGTCTTCAAAGTATGGGTAATGCATATATATATATATATATATATATATATATATATATATATATATATATATATATATATATATATATATATATATATATATATATATATATATTCGAATTTAAACATATATGACCAATATACCGTATTATTTTTAGGGTTTGAATCTTTTATTAAATAATCTTTCATTTGAGTATAATAATCTCACTAATTGTTCACGAATAATTTTGGGATATTATTAGAGAGTGTAAAAAATGTGATTTCAAAAATTGTTGTCCCTGCTTTTCGTTTGTTTCAAATAAAATGTTTGCATTATAAATACAAAATTTCACATCAGGTGGTGATAGGACTGAAAATCGGTTATGCCCCCAATGAACAGGTTTGCTAGAATTTTTTCGATTACTTGTTTTATTTAAGCATACAGCTTAAATCGCTTTCTACCATATTCCAACCAAATTTGCCCATTACCATGGATATTGTTTTACCGAGGGTCATAAGTTGACTACTCTTAATGGCTTGAGATAAACATAAATGACAAATGATTTAAGTATGATGAAAAATTATTCAGCTAATGTTGAAAACAATTGTTAGTTACGGGATGTTAACTTATGACTATCAATGTATTTTATATAGAGAGTATTTAAACAACATTTTAGCCAAATACATATAAAACTCTTATTTCCTTTAGTGTTTTGGAATTTCTTGCATATTTTATGTTTAAGTATTTAATTTAATACCAAAAAAGTAGACAATAAAAACTTGAGAATTATTAAAGAAAAGCTAAAAGAAGCACAGACTAAACAATAACAACAACAAAAAACTACCAGTCTATGTAAGCACGAAAAATATCAAATGAAATCACCCTCTTGAATAAGAGGGGTGACTATAAAAAGACTGTATTGTAGTTAGTGTCCAAGTGTATAAAGAAGTCAAGTAGAACAATTTATGCGCATTATTAAACTAACAGCATACTTTTAGGAGGGAGAAGTTATAGAAAATGAAGAAGAAAACTAGTAGAAGATAAGAAATGAATGAAGTGTTTACAATACAATACTGTTTTAGTCAGTAGAAGGAAATAGACAAAACAAAAAAAACTAACGAATATAAAGAAAAGTATTTAATTGTGTTCGAAAGATATTTAAGGAATTTAGGTTAAGATATTAGGTAATTGAGGAAAAAGAAGTACAAGAAAAATAAAGCCTAAAAATAGGCAACATAAATTCGAATACATAATAACAAAAATAAGATAAGGTCATACAATAAGTTTTTGTTGTTGTTTTTTCCCCTCAATTTCTTAAGAAAAGGTAAATATTTGGTTAAACAAAATGAAAATTGATGTTATAAAGACGTTTAGAAGCTAAAGCAGAAGGGAGTATAGACACACTAGAATTTGTATCTTGATTTGAAGTAAATATATTTTCTTTTTTATATCCAGAAATAAGAAAGTAAAAGTAATTATAATGACTTAATAAATAAATAAATTGGAAACTTAGGTATAAATTAGTTTAACTACAAATAAATGTCTATTAAAGTTTTATTTTATTAATGCAATAAAACTTTACTTTTTTTGTAAATGAAATCACGTTCAAACATTTTCATATAAATTTTATAAATAAATTTAACCAAAAAAAAACAAAAAAAAAAGAAACTGCAATATATTTCTTAACAAGAAAAAATAGAAAATAAAATAAAATCTATTTCCAGCAATCAATTGTTGCTGGTAACAAAACAAAAATTGTATTCTCTATTCACAAGCATGTTGGGTTTTTGTTCATGCATGCATGTTTTCTGTTCATTTATATTTTAACAGATTTTCAATTTAATTTTTCTTGCTTTTGTTAAAAAAAAATATTTTTGTAAAAAAAAATCTTGCATTTAAGGTTTTTCTTTCCTTTTTCCCCTTTTGCTATTTTTGTGTAGCATTTTTCCTAATGCATTTGCAAACTCAATTTATTTAAACGTTAGCAACTTAACAAAGTCTTTATTTGCTCAAATTCATTTTTTTTTTTTGTCAGTTAGACTTTGAACAATTTTTTTTTAAGTCTGCTACCACAACAATCCTGCTTGCTAGAGAATAAGTAAGGTGTATTTAGCTTTAAGAGTCCAGTCTTTGTGGTTTAAAAATATTTAAGATTCCTAACACGTCTCGGCCACATAACTTCTCGTTTAAGTTAACAATAAATCTTAAAAAAAAATATATAAGCAAAAATAGTTGAAAGGAAAACAAATAATTGGCTTAAATAAACAATTGAAAATATGTTAAAGAAACTTTAGAATTAACAGGCAATTTTTTTTAATAAATATTTTCAATTGAAATTTGATGGAATTTAGGGTGGATCAATTTAGGGCATTTGAGAAATTTTACGGCAAACTAGGGTATGAAAAAAAGCATATAAATTTTGAAAAGCAAGGTCTCGAAAATTTTTATTTTTAGATATTTTTTTTATAAAAAGAACAATAACTTATGGACTGAGAGAGAGAGAGAGAGAGAGAAAGCATAATGCAGAAGGACTAATTGACATCCTACAGAACTATAAACCAGGTTCAGAATAGATCATCTTAACCCAGCCTTTCCGCTGGACCTAGGAACTTAAAATTTGTCCTTCAGTGCAGACATCCACTGAAAGGGGATTTTTGAAAGTTTTTGTGGGTGCATCCAAAAACGAAAGATCTCTATAAGTAACCTGCCCAAAAACTGAAAGGACACTTTTAAGAATTTTCAACTACAGCGTAGTAAAATGGGGTTAAGGTGAAAAGAGCCCCTTTGACGATCTGTTTAAACACTTAAGCTACACAGAGAAAACAGACCCATTGTGACAGCCGAATTTCTTGCCAACTGAATGATTTTATTGAACCGAACGATATATTTGTTTCTAAATTTTATAAGGAATACATTTGATTGTAATAACCAAATTATTTAATTGCTGTATGCAAATAAATTCACTTTGCAATGAATCTGATTTTGAAACAACGATTACAAAAAAAAGAAAAGGTTTCAAAGTAAAAAAATCCTTAGAAAAAATAAACCAATAAGGAGCTTGGCTGTGGTTGGCGTTATCGAAATCGACAGTCAGGCGTTTTTACTAAAAAATTCGTTATAAAAACAGTTCATCCAAAATTTTACAAAGTAGTTCACCTTATATGTCCTCTAAATTGCAGTAGATTTGTCGGAGGAGTTGTATTCATTTGCGAATTTCCAAATAAAAAATATCTTTTTATATGCAGGCGTATTTTTCGACATCGACACCCAATCAGGCTAAATATGTTGCTCAAAAGCAAGGTTGTTTAGCTAAAATTACCAAACTAATTGTCTAAATAATTTATAAAACCAATTATAGTCTACAAAATGTATTTTTTTGTTACCCTTTTCACTCACCCACACAATAGCATACTTTTGGGGTTATAAAGAATGCAGTTTTGGCAATTGAAATTATGTTCAACATAATGTGTTAAGCCAACCGAAATTAAGCCTAATTAAAAACAGTATTTATAGAGATTTTGTGCTCACTGCAAATATGCCAAGTTAAAGCTGTATTAATGGCAGCATTTCATCCCCCCTAAAATAGGCAACATAAATTTTTGCCTAAAAGTAGGCTTTAAGTTTTTTTAACATTTCAAACTTTAGTTTATTTATGATGTATTTTTCATGTTTGAATTTTATTCATTTGGCAACAATATATACTATTGCATTTATGACATTTTTACGTTTTATTATCTTAACCTAAAATAAAATACCACAATACCCTGCGGGAAATGGAGCAGCCATAGAGTTGGTCACGCGACCGGAACTTTGTATGAAAGTAACTGGTAACTTTAACATGGGCTTGTTATAGCAAGGACGGCAAGGACGCAATGTGTTATATCTGCGATATAACACATTGCGATAACTTGAAGAAAATGAATAGATTCGTGACACATCACTTGACTGTTGCAAATAAACATGACAAAAAAAATTGTTTGCTATTTGAAAATTGGGGAAAGTCTGTCTCTGACAGTCCTATTCATGCTAATGCCCTATAACGAAGTCTAGCTCTTTGGCTGCCAAAGTTTTTCCGACTTTTCCTTTAATTTTACTCTCAAAATCCCATCTGATCGTCCCAAAAGGATGATTTTCAAAAGGAAAAAGTATTTTTTTTTTAATTCACGATGTTATTAAATTCGGTCGTTTTTTGTTAATGTTCAAAAATGTTCTATTTGGATTTTTCAACAGATAAATCCAATTGATTTCTACAAAATTGTCCAATGTAGTTATCAAATTTTAGTTGTTCATTTGAATTAGAAAAAGTTTTAGTTTCAAAAAATTTTTGTGTCCGTATCAGGGTTGTGCTTGTTGTGCAAGACGTATAAGTGCTGGCTAATAACAGAGGATAAAGAATTAGTTTTTTAATTTACTTTTTTAAAATTGATTAATTATTTAAATTAATTCGGAAAAACTATTAATATAATTTGATAAAAAAAAGTTTAAGGGCCAGTATTATAGTCAGCACTTAGTAAGATTTTTGAATTAAATTTTACTTAAAAAAAAATTCAAACTGACTGGAACAATGTCCATAATGGAGTTAAGAGAGAAATATTTTTTAATTTAATGAATTTTGTAATAAAAAAAAGTCTTAGATCGAAATAATCAATAACAAATTTTGGATTTTTTGGGATAACAACCCCCCTAAGTGTTTCTTAATAAACTCCAGTTAGTCGCGGGTAGCTTGATTTGGCTGTCGTCACTTCATCATGCACATTGTCATCATTTTTAATTTATGCAGTTACATGTCATTATATGAACAGTTGTGGAATCACTTCTAAATTAGTGTTATGTCATCATTTCTGCAGTCAAAAAGTTGGTTCTGGTTAAATCAGTACAGTATTATGGCAGCTTGGTAACAGTCGCTGGATTGGAGTTGTCGTCACCGACTGACGTTCTTTTATACACCGATTGACATTATTTTATACATTTCCGTGTTCTGTCATTATTTCAACTGTAACGGTTCTAATTTCTTTAGTCCACATTGGTGTTATATTCATTTCTCTCTAGTTACATGATATATCTAGATAGAACCAGTCAATGTTCTGTCACCATTTCAAGTAATTAAGGGAGTAATTAGCACACAAAGGGTTTCACTAGTTACCAGGCTATTTATTTGCTTAATTACTTTAGTTCGCGATATCCCAAAATTCATGGGTGGTCATTACCCACTCGCTTACAAAAAAAGTGAGAATAATAAGTTACCAGTATGGTTACTCATAGTTAAAAAAATAAGTAGTTACCAACAATAATAAAGTAAGTAGTTATTCTTAATAAGACAATAGTGTACCTTAATCAAGTAAAATTTTGTTACTTAAAGAAATCAACAAGAAAAATTTGTATTTAAATTATTGTATACAAAATCTTTAAAATGTCTACTTTTTTAATTCAAAATTTTTAAAAAATCAATTTTACACCAGATAATTTTTTATTTTGCTTCAGTTTTTTAAAACAAATTAATAAATACAATGGTAAAAAAATCTAACAGTAAATCATTATTTTGCGTGTACATATAAGTACTTATTTCACCCATTATCAGTAGGTCATTATTTTGTTGTTTAAAGTAATGAAAAAATAACTACCTATCAATACATGGTAATCTACACAGTAACGACCTGTCATTACCATGTTTTTGCTGGGTGGGACACTGGTAATTTTACAGCACTTACCACTTTTTCAGATACTGAATTATATTTTACACCAGCTGTGTGACATGTCCCTCATTCAGCTTTAATAGATTTATCACCTTGGATCAATCGACCCTTCATTTCCCATAGGGTATCTCCTTCATACATATATTTTCATTACATGACAGTGTAATATTTTATCTTAAAACTAAAAATACATGCTGTGTTTTTTGTTTACTTTGTTTTTTTTTATTTGACTCCCTCTCAGAATTAAAGCTTTTATTTTAAGGATTTTGTTGGCATTTGGTTATTTTGTCACATACTACATACGCTCTGCTCAATGCCGCAACAAATACGACTTTTAGTACTGCAAATGCCTCTTGAATAGAAAAACATAATAATTCCAATCAATGTCTACTTTACGTATTTGAATTTTTCATGATGTGTCATCAAGTCCCTTATTTTACTCAACAAAAAACAAACAACTATGTTCCGAAATATGATTAAGATTTCTATATAAAATTTCATATATAAATGTTTATACACATTTCGCTACAGAGGTAGTACAATTTTTATTTATTTTTTTTTTTCACAAAATCGTAGGGGGTAAGTTTTTATATACAAGAGAAAAACAAAAAAAATCGCTGAATTGTCATTTGTGACACGCATTGTTTTGAGGTGTTGTTTAATTTTTTTTCTGTCTGTTGTAGTTTGTTGTCTATTGTTATGAATACGTGTATAATTTTGTTTGTTATTGTACGTATTCGAGAAATCGTTTATTTGACGTGCAAATTGTCTTTAGTTATCGTAAATTGACACATTTGTTTTGTGCGATAGATGTTATAGTATCTTTGTTGTCTTAACATTTCATTTATATGTATTTGAAATGACGCTACTCGATGGTGATGATGATTTTATGCATAGTTTGATATACATACATATAAGTTTGTATTTGGGGATGTTAAACAAATGTTTTCATTCATTCTCGGTTTTGTGTGATGGAATTTAGTGATGGTCATAAAATGTTTGGTAATTGGAGTACGTGATCAAAACAATTTTACAACACAAAACAAGGAAATTAGTAAATTAAATAAAAAAAAAAAATTTAATAGTACATAAGAAAATTTAAAGAATTTCATACACACTAGAAAAATCAGTTATTAGCAATTTACAGTTTTTTTAAAAGTTATTTAAAAAAAAATAAAAATTTTGGAAGCCATAATTTTGTAATAATTTTCAGTGTTTTAATTATCAATACGCAGGGAATAAATATTTTATACAGAAAAAACAGATTCATTGTGATAACCAAATTTCTTGCCAACTGAATGGTTTGATTGCAGCCACCCATATATTTGTTTGTGGCGACAGAAATTCGAATATTACAAAAGAATTACGGTAGCAACACTATGTTTCAATTGACCAATAATACATTTGTTTGCGACAACCAAAAATTCAATTGCTGCAACCAAATTAGAAATTTAGTTGTCACAATGAATCTGTTTTCTCTGTGTAGTTAAATCAATAATTATATCATGTTTGAATTAATTTCTTATCTAACAAACATTTTTAAATTAATTATGAATATTATTAAAGTAAATTTGGTACTAGTTAAAATAAACGGTCTTGTAATTAATCGAATATTTTAATATTTCAGATTTTATTTTTGCAGTTAAGTAGCAACATATTTAAATTAAATAAAAAAAACTTAGTTTGATTTCAAAGCTTTTTCTACAATACTTAATTTAATATTGTTTCGGCTTGATTTAAAAAAAATCGTTATGTAGTATGCTACTAAATCTAGACAGTTTTATATTAGAGCCAAAGCTTTTTTGGGATGTTTAATTAAAAATTTAAATATTTTAATTCTTGTATTCCTATAACTAGTTTAAATTTAAATCAATTTTAAGACAAACACAGTTATATGTATTACGTTTTTAATAGTTTTATAATAATTAATATTACTCATACGCTCTATAGGCACAAAAATCTTGTTTGCTTATATTTTGGCAGTTTGTTTTAATTTATTTTCTGAAATTTTTCTGAAGTCATAATGACATCAATTCCATGGACAAAATGTAGATTTACTCTACATTATAAAAAATATAAAAGTAAATTTATCCAAATTCCTACACTCACAATATATTTTCCGTTACCGACAGTAGTTTATTTAAAAAGTAATACGTAAAGTTTATTTTTAAATGAAGAATCAATTGAAATTCATATAAATATATTTTTTAACTATTTGAATCAGTCATTCAAAAAACAAACTATAAAAATTTACAGACATTCAGTAGAAGTTGATATTTTCTGTTAAATGTAAAAATTTATGTTTTCTGTTTCCAAAAATAAAAATTCATATAATTCCATTTTGTTTTTTTTTTACCAAAATAGTTTGTTTATATACAAAATTATTTTAAAATTACAAATTACACACATAGAAAATAAAAATATATACATCTGTGTGTGTTGTGTTTTTTAAATTTACATACAAATAAAAAAATTTTCAGTTTGAAAAACAAACCACAAAAATCGTTTTTTTTCTATGTTTTGTCAGTTAAAAATTAATGGTTATTTTAAACGACTTTCGATTGCTTTTGCTACTTTTGTTGATTATTAAACAATGATTGAAAATAAACAACTAAATGGGCTGATTATAATGAAAAATCAGTAGTCCTCTATTTGATTGTATTTTCGATTAATTTTATATATATTTTAAGTTGTTTTTAAAGAAATAATATTGTAAGTGTAGGTTTTTAGATATTTTATATTGGTTTCAAAATTCAGCCTATATTTCGAAAATTTGATTTTTGGAGAGGGATTTTTTAAGGATTATTCCTGGTACCTTTTTTGGTATTTTTTTGTTTTTTAATTATTATTTTATTTTTAATTTTAAAGCCTTTTTTTGCTAGTTTTTTGAACAACTTGGCAACTCCTTGCTAAAACATAGGCATTATGTATATCAAACTTGCTCATTTGCAAAATACATTATTGTTATGTAATTTTTACTTCAAAATTTTGCATGCTTAAGAAAAAAAAATGTACCGAATAATAACAGATTTTCTTCCCCCTATTCCATCTCCATGGTTACGAGGAGGATTGCGAAATTATACAAGTTGTTCTAAGATTGTTTTTCTATCAAATATCCAAATTTCATACGAATCGTAGAGTTTAGCTTGAATTACTTACCGCTTTGGCAGACGTTTTTTGTTTGAACTATTTTACAATAACATCGAATCTGAAAATTTGATAAATTATCTTAAGATAATTTCTTTTAAGAATTTTAAACAGTTTTAAATTTATGTTTTATAGGAAAGGACTAGCAGGTTACCGGTAGGATAAGCTTTAAGGCCATCGTCTTTTTTTAATACAGGCAAATGGTTTCTTTAATAAAATTTCCGAATTTTTTTGCTTTAAACACTTAGTACGTACTTGTGAGGACTTTTTTTATAGAAAAAACAAAATGATTTTGTTTACTTATTTTTGACCAAAAATCCAAGGTCTTAATATTCATAAAAATCTGCTGTTCCCATTAATTTTATCAATAATTAATTTGGTTTTAATAATTTAAGCCTTTTGTAAGGGAAAATATTCTTTTTAGTTTCGCCACTTAATTGTTACCCTAAATCCTTTAAAAGCTTTAACTTTTAGTTACTTCAAATAAAGAATTTTTTCAATGTTCCTTAAACTTATTAAATATTAATATTACTTACACACTCTAGGTGTTTTAACTATGAAATTTCGTTTTCTTAAGAATTTAATAAATTCCTTTAAAAAACAAAATCTGTTTAAATTATTTTGCTATCTATTACTTACTTCCTTTTGACCTATATTTGATTTAAGCCTAAAGGTTAAAACCTTTTCATAATCAGCCTTAAACATTCACCACTTGATAGCACTGTTTTATTTTAACAAATTTTATAATTTCTGTTTATTCTTTCTTTTTTTTCTAATCCTGCAGACATTTTGTACAAAAAAAGTTGTGAATTTTTTTTTAGCAAAATAAACAGAAAAAAAGTATAAAGTAACAGAAAAAAATGTATATTTGTTTCCCAAAAATAGCCAGATTATATTTTACTCGTTATTTACTTTCTTTAACCTTTTCTTTTGTTGTTGTATTGAAATTTAGCAAGTGTTAAAAAATACGTATTTTCTTAGTACAACCCTTGCGGGGGAAAAAAATGAAAAATATGAAGTGTTTACTAAATGTGGCCATTATCTGTATTATATTTTGTTTTTTACACATAAAAAAACAGAAGAGGGTTTGTTAAATAAACATTTGTATGTTGGTTTTTTTTTTTTTTTTTTTTGTTTTTGGTATTGTTATGGGTTTGAGAGGTCAGTTTTACAAATAACAATAAGATTTTATGACAAACTCCAAACTTTGTGTACATTTGTATTTTTTTTTTTTTTTATTAAAGAAATTTATAAAATTTCCAATTTTTTGCTTCAATTTATATAATTTAAGCTAAACGCAAAAAATTTAGAAAAAAAATATATATTTTTAATTTTTCTTAATATTATTTGTACAATTTTAAAGTTTTGTTTTTAGGAGATAACCCTTTTTTGGCAAAATTCGTTTTTTTTATTCAACATAGTTCCCTTCAAGGGTGATACACTGATTATAGCGACCCTCCAACTTTTCAATACCATTTTTGTAGTACGATTTGTCCTTTGCTTCAAATTCGACCTCTTCATTCGACGAAAATTTCTTCCCAACGAGCATGCTTTTGAGATCTGAGAACAGGAAATAGTCGTTAGGGGCCAAATCTGAAGAATACGGCGAATGCGAAAGCAATTCGAAGCCCAATTCATGGATTTTCGCCTTCGTTTTTTCTGACTTGTTTTGGTCAAAAGTGAGCTCGCGTGGCACCCACTTTGCACAGAGCTTTCTCATATCAAAATATTCCTGAATGATATGATGTACACGTTCAGTTTATATATGTAGAGTACCTGCTATTTCATTCAATTTCAATTTACGGTCATTCGAAATCATTTTGGTTTTTTTTGATGTTTTCGTTGGTAACAACCTCTTTTGGGCGTTCATTTCACCACGTCTTTGGTGTTCATTTCACCACGTCTAAACTTAGCATACCAATCCTTGATTGTTGATTTTCCTGGGGCAGTGTCCGGAAACTCGTCATCAAGCCAAGTTTTTGCTTCAAATGTATTTTTTTCCCTTCAAAAAGCAATATTTTATCAACACGCGAAATTCCTTTTTATCCATTTTTTTTCACAATAACAAAAGTTGCTTCACTCAAAATGCTATAATTCACAAACTAATGATCCGACAGCTGTCAAATTTATACACCTGCCTTTTGAAGGTTAGGCTGGGGACTTCTCAATTGAATTGTTACTGCTTAATTTTTCTCTTTTAAAAATTAGCAATTAATATTAATCATACGCCTTGATGGTAAAAACTAATTTTTAAATTTAAAGCAAAATATTTAACTTTATTTTAATATATTATAAAACATAAAATTTAAATTAAAATTCTTTTCTTAAAATGAGCTTAATTTAAAAAGTTCCTATAATAAACTTTATTTTTTGCTAAAACAAAAAAAAAAATATATTTAACTAAATATCTCTTTTTATAGCTTCAAGGCTTATTTTGTGACAGCATTTTTTCCGCAGAGAGAAAAAAAAACAATTTAAACGTGTTAGAAAGAAAATTGATATAAAACTTTTCAGACACTTTCGTTACATTTTAAATTTAAATTCTAAACACACGCATAAGCAATTGAAACAAAAAATACCGGAAGAACTCTATCAAAAGCAAACACGAATTGAAAATACAGTACTGTATATAAGTGTTCCTTGTTAAAAAATAAATCTTTAAGACTTTAAAGGTCTTACAAAAAATATCATCTACAAAGTATGATTTAAGGTATTTTTCAGGAATTATTTTAAAATTAATATTAATCATACGCTGTGGGGGTGATTTATATTAAAAAAACAATAAAATTTGTTTAATATATTATTTTATATTTCAAAAAAATTATTTTAGGCCAACTAACTTAGCAAAAAATAATCAGAGTGTTATTAATGACAAATTTGTTCTGGTTAATTTTTTGATCTATAATTTTACAATAAATATCCTTTAATATTTCCAAAATATTTTGCAAGCCTTAAATTAAAACATATCGTGCTATAAATCTAACTTGACTTTATACAAACTTTAAGAAATATTCCAACTTATATCTTCTCTACTTTTCAATTCTCATTTTCTTCTAAAATGACAACTCTTTCAGGTGTTACAAACGTTATTATCACATTTGTTTACCACATTTATTTTACGTAGTGGATTTAACGAAAACTAACATTTGACATGACGCTGATGTAAAGATGAGAAGGGATGTAAAAGTTGATTACAAGTGAAATGAAATGAAGATGAGGTGTTAAACCATGACTCTATAAGTTTGACAGTAGGATAACACACAGAACACTAATAATAAGCTTAAGTCTACTTAACAAGGATTTCAAGGGGATTTTTTTTATTGTTTGTTTGTACAAGAAACGTGTTTAAAGATTAAAGAGCAAAAATAGTATAAATATTAAACATAAAAAGTTTTATAAAATTAAAGTTGTAAGTAAAAACTATAAAAATCTGAAAATGCATTAATTTCAGACCTGAGCGATTTCTATAACATTTGGCCAACTAATCACTTGTGTAATTTATTTATATTAAAATTAAATGCTTGCTGGGAAAATTTTAATTTTTTTTAATACCAGACATGGCAAACAATGAATAATTACAAAATGTAATTAAGATCGTCCAGGTCTGATTAATTGTCAACAAAGTTTTTCCCTATTTGTTGTAAAAAATTATATTAATTGTAAATTCTATGTGGAACATAGTAAATGATCATACATGGGCTTGTATATGATACGTCCATGCATGGTTCAATATATGACCATCATGTCCTTATATCTTCGGATTTGACATGTTGGTATATGGTTTTATATGGTCATATGAGCATATATGATCATATATAACCATATACGGCCATATACCATCAAATTTGGGACTGAAGATATGTGGTCATAAAAGGTCATATATTTATCCATGCATGTACGTATATGACCATGCATGCTCATATATGATAATATACAAACCCATGTATGATCATAAATGTTCATATATATCTCGATTTTTACATAAGAATATGATATTGAACCAAACAAAAATAAAAATCATTAAAACAATCTATAAATTGCTTTAGATCAAGGGTGCCCAAGCCCTATGCGATTGATGCTCATTAGCTATAGGCTGTGTGTTTTGATACACATAGAGCACTCAGCAATAGCAATACGAAATACACAAACAACTTTGCCTTATTAGTTTTTTTTGTCGTTCTTCAATGTATACACGCAAGTGCAAACCAACAACACTTTCCTATGCTTTGCTGGTAAACATTGACGACAGCGATCATCAATGTAGATTTTGTTTTTGTTTAACGTATAATATGAAATATTTTTTTTCTTATTTCTTCGTATGTATTGGGTTTTACAATAAAAAAAAATTGAATAAAAATTCCCAATATAGCAATCAAACTGCAATACAACTTGAGAATAAGTCTATATTAATAGTGTGTTTTAAGCTTTTCTTAATTTCGCTTATTATAATATTTATAAAATTTGAATTCACAAGCAGTATTTAACAATGCTTGAGAAAACATTATTATACATAACTTTTTCTAAAGTATGCTTATAAACAACGCAGTATGACGATTGAAATAGAAATATTTTTAAATACATTCTAGTCTTGTTGTCTTTGTTCTACGCTTATAATGCATACAACAAGTGTCATTACTTTTTCTTTAAATTTGTCAAACGTGTTTTGCGTGTACATTTAGTTGTAAATTTTATATAGTGAACGTGCAATTGCATATTAAATTTAATTATTTTTATTTATGGTTAAAATTAATTATTATTATTTATATTTAAAATGAATTATTATTTTTTATATTTGAAATTAATTATTATTATTTGTTTTTCAAATTAAAATAAAAAAATAAATGCAATTAAATAAAATAATTATGATTTCTCTTTTTCAACTATTAATAATATATTATTTTTGTAAGCTTATTCTACAATTGCAAGAATAAGCTTATAGTAATCATACACACATAATATTTTCACGAGGGTTCCGTTTTGATTTTTCTACAATTGTTACGATAGCCCTTTTCAATATATTCTCAAGTTTTTTTCAAGCTTAAGGCTTGTGTTTGTAAGCTTATAATAATATGTTTCTCAAGTCATTTGGTATGTTGGGTTAGTTATTCTTTAAATGTATTGGTGTTTGCTCTTCCATAAGGAACTTTTGGCACCCTTGCTTTAGATCTTTAAATTGTATTTTTTTTAACTTTCAGTATCAATGGTGGTTAACCACACTGAAATTTAAAAAATCAATGATTTTTTAACAAATTTACAAAAAAAAAAACACAGAGATAAAATATCATAGTTAAATCAATTATTATCTGATATTTTTACAAACATTTTAAAAAAAAAATATGAATCTTATTGAAGTAAATATGATTCTAGTCAAAATAAACTGTCTCGTATTCGCGTTTTAAAAATATGTAGAAACATATTTATATTAAATAGAAATAACTTAGTTTAAATTTCTAAATATTAGTCATCAATAATATTTCAAAATTTTTAAAATTTAATTAAGAGCTTTGAGAAAGAAATTGCTCAAAAATTTTAACTTTTAAAAAATTTTAATTATATATAATGACAAAATTCCAAACATTAGTACCGAATATTTCCGCTAGGAGGCGCTGTGTATACCCAAGATCAAAAATATGTTTAAAAATGCCACTGTTAACATTTGGGTACGAAAGACTTAAAGTTATATTAACCCATTAACAAACGGCCCATTTTGCTGCATTTGCCTGATTGTGAAGAAACTTCACACACATATCACTTAAGGTACACCATTTTTTATCTACATATACCTGGGACTTATGAATTAACCACTTATATAAAATCATTGATCAAAATCTTATAAGAAAGTCTCCAGAATGAATTTTTAATACAAAAGTAAAAAAATTTCTATCTGGGCGTATGATTAATATTATTAATGAATATTACTCATACGCAACAATTAATTAAATTAAATTTTGAATTTTTGGAATTGGAATATTTATAAAAAAAAATAAAGAATTTTAAAATTTTATTTTTGAATGACACATTTTTTGTCCCTTAAAACACTTTTTGTTATATTTGCTTGTCTATTATTAGTATTATTGTCCTTTAGCTACCACTTTCAAGGATAATATCATTTTCCTTTACTTCTTCTTATTGTTTTTTAGCCTAAAGGGAATTTGTTACTTTTCTTTCATCTACAACTTTTAGTTAACTACTAGTACAAGTATAACAATTCATATTATGTTTTTTTTTTATACTATTTACATCTTTGTTAGATTGTTAGCACAATTTGCTTTTGGGAATTAGTTACATTTGTATTTATTTCCTCTATTTGAAATACGAATATGTATTGTCATAGTCTTTGTACAAATGATTTTTTTGTAAAAAAAAAAATCATTCTGCCATTGTTAACTA
The DNA here is from genome assembly GCA_949748255.1 of Eustalomyia histrio. Classification (NCBI taxonomy): domain Eukaryota; kingdom Metazoa; phylum Arthropoda; class Insecta; order Diptera; family Anthomyiidae; genus Eustalomyia; species Eustalomyia histrio. Next base: position 152,664,708 of record OX456526.1, read on the forward strand.
CATGTAGATTTTAAAATGAGTAGATTAGACTTTGAGTTTTATTTTAATGTAAATTTTTACATTAAGTTTTTTTTTTTGTCAACTTCCTTATTTTTTCCCTTTGACTTTAAGAACAATATTTGTCAATTGTTGTTTTATTATGATTATTTTTGTTGTCACTTCAAATCTGTATAAGTTGAAGTTGAGAAGAGTGACATAAACTTTACGTTACTAACACTTTTTTGTTTTTTTTTTTTGTAAAGTAAATGTCAGTTTTTGTTTGTATGCGGTTGCTAGTAATTTTGTAGAGAAAGTTAATTTTGAAAAAATACTTAAAATATAAAAAAGTTTCATTTCAATAAAAGTTTTTAACAATGTGTTAAAAAAAATTAAATTTGTTTTTTGTCTGAAAATAATTGCAAAAATCTTTAAAAATCTAAATTATTAAAAATGTTTGAGGGGATTTTAAACAGCTACAGCGCCCCGGTAGGCTAATTGGTAGCGTGCTAGCTTATCAGTGCGGGGGTGGTGGGTTCGATTCCCACCAGAGGCTCTGGTCTGTTTTCGCTGCAACGAGCCAAAGGCCTTTGTTGCTAGTGCTCGGTTAGGGTATTAACATATAATTTGTAATTGAATTTGTAATTGAATTTCTAATTAATATATTTTAAATTTACAGTGAAAATGTTGCTTTATATTTTATATAGTATCCAAGATATTTACTCCAGGTAATAAATAGTCAAGCTCAAGGTCAATTTTAAACAAAACTATTTTTTTTTTTTATTCAATATTTCGCTATCTCAATGGATTTAAAAAATTTGTTTAAAATTAAAAAAAAAAACAAAAATCCCTGAAGAAGCTATCGCGAAATTTTGGATAAAAAATAAATAATTTTGTATAAAATAGACCTTGAGCTTGACTATTTATTGCCTGGAATTTATATTAAAAAGGTCGAAGAAATTAAACTAAATAATCCAAGATATTTATTTAAAAACTAAATAAATATATTAATTAATATCAATCATACGTTACAGGGCTTTAAAATGTAAAAAAAATCTTTATTTCATACTTATTATTTTATATCACTTGATGGAGAATTTTAATTTTGGTACCAGATCACAATTAAAAAAAAGGTATATCTGTATTTTGTTATGTTTTAAATTATTATTTTATAAACTCAAGTTGATTTGTTTGATTATAAAGCGTTATCATAAATAATATTAATCATACGTCACCAATACTTTTCTGATAAACACCAAAAAAAAAATGATAATATTAATCATACGTCACCAATACCGTTTCAAACAATATTTTTTAATTTTTTTTTTTTCATTTTATTTAAAATATATTTAAGTTCAAAAGGCTTAAATTTTTTTGAAAAATGATTTAACAATTAATATCAAATACGTGGTTTTACTTATAAATGTAATGATTTTCTAACAAAAACCTATTCATTAATATTCATCACACGCCACTGATTCATTTTCCTTACAAGAATTATAAATTACTAAATTTATTTTTCTTTATTTCATTTCTAATAAATAAACTAAGATTCATGTATTGCTTTAAACAAACTCTATAAAACTCTGTTTTTGTTTTGCGACACAAAATTTGTTTTTATTATAAAAACATTTTTATCAACCAATTCGTTTTTTATTTTTTCTTCTTGAAAATTACTTCCTATTTTCATATATTACCATCAAAAGCTTGATATAGCTGTTGTTTAAACTAAAATTCATATTTTTCTTAACTTTACTCTTTTAAAAACACAACAGTATAGTAACTACACTGAAAATATTAATTAGAAATATTTCTAATTTTCGGCTAAAAATTTTGTTGAAATTTAAAACATTTTATATTAAAAATTAACTTCAACTTCAATACAAAAAAAAAAATAAGGAATATTTGTGTTTAATTACAAACCTATTATTTTCAGTGTATACCATACACTTCATGTATTTGTTTAAAGTAATTCTTTATAAACATACCACACTATACTATATACTATCCCACATATGACACATGAAATATACAGTGGCAGTTGCCTAGAATGCTGAAGAAGCATGTTGTATAAGTTTAAGAAAGACTTTGCACAGAACGTGAAAAATAAATTGTTAAAAAATTTATTTGAATCATGCATAGAGTATGAGCAGCAGCAGCAGGTTTAAAAAGGAATTTTATGTAACATGAAAACAAATCCGAAATGCATGCCAGAAGGCACGCATGCATTTGCTTACTTTTGCTTGCATTTAATGCTGCCTCTACTGTTTATAAATAATAAACGCTAGATGTTAAACAAAAAATGAATATCATAGGTAGACAACGAATTGCCAGTACTCTTTTTGTAAAGGATAAAAATTAGTTACTAAAACAGAAATTTTTAATATGATAAAAAAAAATTAAAAGAAAAATTATTTTCCAGATTTATTAAAATATATTCAATTATTATGTTTTTATTTTAAAAGGATTTTTGTATTTTTTTTCTAAATTTCAAAACATACTGTAATCTTTAAATAAATGATTTTCTAAGAAAATTTAGTTTCTAGTTTAAGGTCAACATAGCGTATGATTAATATTTTTTATAAGGTCTGTAAAATTTACAAAATTCAAATCAATTTGAAAAGAAAACCAAAAAAGTATGCAGTACATAAAGATACGAAATAAAATACTGGACATTGACTGTTTTAAAAACAAAAAGAGACAAACTTTTAAAAATACTTTTAAAATGTAACCAATGACCGGACTAACTTCATACATCCTCGAACATATGTGGGAGAGTAAAAGGAAAACATAGCATAGTAGTAGCAATGATGATAGATAACTAACAACTAAAAGTAGTTGTAGTAGATAGTAGAACAATCAGAAAACTTTATAAGACAAACTACTTGTAGTTTAAATAAAGTATTACTAAGGTTTCAAAAGATAAAACTGTAAATATATTATATTAGGGTGGATTGACATTGGATTTTGGTAAAATTTCAAAAATTAAGGTTGTGAAAAGTTACACAAAAATAGGTTACAATAACAAAGATATTTCAGATTTATTTAATTATATTTATTTGTCTTCATGGAATTGCACATCCAACAACACAGCTGGAAACGTTCTCTTTAACTTACAGCAGTACCAAAATTTCTTTGTACATCATACTATCGAACCTACGTATCATCCATATCAACAAAATCGTAATCCATCGGTCATAGACCTTATTCTTACTAACTCAACTTTAAACATGTCCCTAAATATTCTTGGTTACGATGTTCCTTCTGATCACCGTCCATTAATTTGTGCATTACACAATTCATCTGCGAACATAGTAGACACAACTCACTACGACTACAAATCGTCAAACTGGCTCCTTTTTCAAAACCATATTGAAAGCCGAATAAGGTTTTATAATGAAAGGTATATGTGCAAAGGTTCTATTGACCGTGACATTGACAATTTTATTGAAGTAATTTTAGAAGCCCGCAATATTTCTACTCCTAAGGTCAATGCAGACAACAATTATGTTCTCTCTAATGCTACAATTAAACTACTAAAGACAAGGCGCTCCCTATATAGAAAAATGAAAAGGGCGCATACCCTAGTTGAGTCAAATTTTCATAAGCAATGCGTTAAACTTATTAGTAAAATTATTGACGACAAAATCAAAATGGAACGTAACGATAAATGGACAAAGTTATTATCAAGCTTAAAGCCAGGCGATAAGTCGTTTTGGAAAATAAGCAGGGGGCTGAGAGGTAAGCTTAATAATTCAATTCCTTCTTTAAAAAAAGGCAACCAAGTTATCTGCGCGGACAATGAGAAAGCACAATTGTTAGCTGATTCTTTTCTAATCGCAAACAGTCTAACCTCTAATTTTAATCATTCAATCGATAAGACAGTAAACAGTAAAGTAAATCGTTTTAAGAAGGAATCCAATGGTTCTGACGGTGCTATTTTTACTTCAATGGAAGAATTATGTACAATTATTAAAAACCTAAAATCCTCTAAGTCTCCCGGATTGGATAATATTCCTAATTTATTACTTAAAAAATTACCGATAAAGGCTTTGAAACTATTGGTAGTTTTATTTAACAGCTGCATTCAGTTAAATTATTTCCCAAAACACTTTAAAACTGCCAAAATTATTGCGATCCCAAAGCCTAACAAATCTAAATTCGATCCAAACAGCTACAGACCAATCAGTCTGCTAAGTAACCTGGGCAAATTGTTTGAGAAAATCATATTTTCAAGAATCAGTGAGTTCGTAGCAGACAACAATTTAATTGCTAAAGAACAATTTGGGTTCAAGAAAGAACACAGCTGCATTCAACAAGTCAATAGAATTGTTAATATAGTATTGGAAAATAAGCGTAAGAAACATTCAACTGGACTTGTTCTTTTAGACATCGAAAAGGCGTTTGATACGGTATGGCACAATGGCCTTATTTATAAAATGCTCCTTTCTAACATGCCAAAATATTTGTGCAAAATAATATCCGAATTCCTTGATGAAAGGAAATTCATTGTTAGTGTTAATGGATCATATTCCTCGCCAAAAACAACAACAGCTGGGCTTCCACAAGGATCGGTACTATCGCCATTGCTCTACTCCTTATACACATCTGACTTCACTCCACCTCCATATGTTGGTACAGCATACTATGCAGATGACACAGCCCTAATAACTTCAAGTAAAGTCACCACAGCTCTTCTTAAGAAAATGGAAAAGGGTCTAATAAGTTGTTATAAATATTTCCACAAGTGGAAAGTAAAAATTAACCCTGCTAAGACTCAAGCAATCATCTTTCCGTTCAACAAGTCCCCAAAACGATTACCAAATCGAAACTTGAAGTTAGGAAATGATGAAATACCCATTGTAAACGATGTCAAATACCTCGGTGTTCTGATAGATAAAAAACTTGTATTTAGCAAACACATTCAGGAAACCGCCAAGAAAGGTTCATATGTCTTAAAAGCTCTCTGGCCATTAATTAACTATCGTTCATCTCTTAATTCAAAAAATAAAAATCTTATTTTCAAAACTGTAATAAGACCAATATTAACTTTTGCTTGCCCTATATGGTTCAAAGCCGCCAGGACGCATATCAGGAAATTGCAAATAATCCAAAATAAATGCCTTAAAATAATACATAACCTGCGTTGGAGGTACTCTACAGAACTTCTACATAGTAGAAGTGGATACGAGAAAATTCAGGAATTCATTTACAGGCTAAGCCAAAACTATTTTAACACTAACACACATTCTACTTATCCATTGATAAGGGCATGTAGAGAATTCTCTTAGCGATCATTTACTGAAATCAACAAACTGAAAACTATTTGTATACAATTGTTTACATAGTAAACAATTTTAATACATTCTGCTTTTCTAATAATGTTTGAAATTCTTTTAAAAATTCAGAGAAAGGTTTTCCCTATTTTTCCTTTAAAATAATCAAATTAACACTATATTAAACATTAAAAATAAATTACTGATCTCATTTGTTGTAATATTTAGAATAATATCTCAAACTCTGTAAATATATATTTAAAATGAAACGAAATAAAGATGATATTAAAAATTGAATTGAAATATTTATTTGTAGGACTTTTTATTACATATTAAAGTTTATTTGAGAATTTTAAAAGAAATTTTAATTTTGCTGTATGATTTTCTTAGAAAAATCAAGATTTTGGTTTGGTGCCGACGTAGCGTATGATTGATATTAATTGTAAGGTATGTCAAAGACATCTTCAATATTTATCTTTCAAATAGTCTAATTTCAAAAATCAAATTTACTTAAAAATAGAAGAAAATAATCTTGCAAAAAAATAAGATCTTAAATAAAATATTAAACAAAAATTCAAATTTACTTAAAAATAGAAGAAAATAATCTTGCAAAAAAATAAGATCTTAAATAAAATATTAAACATTGATAATTTTGGAAGCACTAACAGATAATTATGAGAAGTATTTTAGTTGTAGTAGATAGTTGAAAAATTAGAAAACTTAAAAGTATTTCGGTCACAAATGTTTTTAAAAAATAAATATTTTTTCTTTTTTAATAAGGATCCATCCTAACTTACGTTTTAAGCAACATATGGGTTAGTCCATAATAAGTTAAACAAAAATCAAAGTTAAAAATGTGAGCTTATAAGTAACATTAACCCATTTAGCACCACTCATGGATGAAGTGGAAATTTTTTACGAAATCTGCTAGAAATATATACTGGTTACTCAATAGGGGGTTTGTGAGGTCTTTGTACTTTTAATAGCATCGCCTAGTGGTGGTAAACGTGATTAAAATTCAAACTTTGACGTTGATTGTTTTCAAATGAAAACATCGAAATGTATATTTCGATATACCTGGCAGGTACCTGACCCCCAGGTACCTGCCCACAGGTACCAGCCTCCCCCTGGTATCTGACCCCCCAGGTACCTGCCCCGCAAGTACTTGGCTCCCAGGTACCTGGGGGGTCAGGGACCTGCTCCCCCCAGGTACCAGCCTTCCTCTGGTACCTGACCCCCAGGTACCTGCTCCCCCGGGTACTTGACCCCCAGGTACCCGCCCCCCCCAGGTAGCTAATCCCCGCAGGTACCTGACCCCCCAAGTACCTGCCCCTAGGTACCTGAGCCCCCAGATGCCTGAGCCCCAGGTACCTGCCCCCAGGTACCTGACCCCCCACATAACTAATCGAAATGTATATTTCGATATACCTGGCCCAGGTACCTGACCCGCCCAGTTACCTGACCCCCCTAGTTACCTGACCTGCCCAGGTACCTGCCCCCGGGTACCTGCCCCCAGGTACCTGCCCGCAGCTACCAGCCTCCCCCTGGTATCTGACCCCCAGGTACCTGCCCCCCAAGTACTTGACTCCCAGGTACCTGAACCCCAGGTACCTGCGCCCCCCCAGGTAGCTAATCCCCGCAGGTACCTGACCCCCCAAGTACCTGCCCCCAGGTACCTGAGCCCCCAGATGCCTGAGCCCCAGGTACCTGCTCCCCCAGGTACCTGACCTACCAGGTACCTGACCCCCCAGTTACCTGACCCCCCACAAAACTGCCCCCCAGGTTCAAGTGTTTTTAGAAAACTCCCTCAATTTTTTCATATAATTTAAAGATATTTTAAAAAAAAATGTTTGTTTATAAAGACAATATTTTAAGTTAAAAAAAAGTATTCTCATTTACTAAAATCTATGCAATATATTTCCATATTTTTTCACTCCTAAAAAGATATTTCAATTTTTTTTTAACATTATCTTTACATTGGTAATGTAACTAATTTGCATACTTGTTCCTTCTTTTGGGGGAAAAAATTAACATACATTTCTTTAATCTATTGGGTTTATTCAAACATTCCCTTAAGCAAACCTTCTTCCAGTTAACGCTTCAAGAAAAAACAATTGTAAATTATTTGGGATTTTTTGTATTATTAAAAACAAAATTGATTTTCGCTATTTTTCCCTCTGGCTAATCAAACCTGCTTATTTATTAAAAAAAACAATTTCCGTTTCAGCAATCAAGCAAAAATCAAAATAAATTAAAATGTTAATGCAAACAATTCAAAAAAATTTTTTTTCAATGTCAAATGAATATAGAAATGAACATCTTAGCAAAATATATCTTAAAGAAAATGAAAAATAATTATTCTTTTAAAAAAACCTACTAGCAAAAATTCTGTCTTTTGCTTCTAAAATATATTAAAAGAAAATTTTGCTTTAATTGCCTGCAAATTGTTTAAGTCATATTATTTTTAATTTAATCAGGGAAAATTACAAATTTAAAATTTTCATAGAATTTCTAATTTTAAATTTAGAAAATGTTTTAAAATTTCTATACAATTTAAGCGGAGACGCGAATAACGTTAAATTGAAATTAGGCAAAATTATGCAGGATTTCGTTATCAAAATGCAATTCAAAGAAGTCAGTCAGTGGGATACACCTACAAGTTCTAACACATTTTTTTCTATTTCTCAACAATTTCAATTTTGTCGCTTACAACGTTATTCGCGGCTCTGCTTCAATTGTTTTTTTTTTTTGGCTACTGTAGCGTATGAGTATTATTAATTTTTAAGAATTTTAACCAAATCTTAAATATTATGTTTTTCAATACAGTTTTTCGAAAATAAATTATTATTATCAAAAGATGAATTACTAAGCCTCTTGAACATTTGTTGAAAAATTTATCTTTTTCATGGAAATCTTTATAAAATATCCAGAATTCTCTAATTAACACTTCCATCTACCGTTTCTTTCTTTTTCACTTTTTTCAGTTCATCGTTGTTGTTATTAATTTTCTTAAGAAAACTCAATTATTTTACCAGTCTATGCCATAATAACTTAATGTGTTTTCTTCCTCTAAAAGTCTTATAAAGCTCTACTCGTATTGCGGTTGAGATGAACATTTTTTCCACTTGATTTTGTTTATGATTAATGCATCGTGTCTAGTGTCTACTTGAAATAGAAATCTTTAACACCTTTTGGGTTATAATACCATCAGCAATGAGTAGCAGATTCAAAGTATAAATGTCACATTGCACTAAAGTTTCATTGTAAAAGTGTCATAAAATAAATTGCAATGACACTATACAGTTACTTAAGATAATGGTATTTTTTAAGTAAAAATAACTATGTAATTGTTAGTTAGAAATGTTTGTTAAGTTTTTTAAGAAATTAAAAATTTATTTGATTTTTTTTTTAATATTTTTTTTTTAATATTCTTTGAAAAATTAGTTTTTTTCTTTTATTAGAAAAGTTTTAATTGAGTTATTTTTCTCTGGAAAATTTTTTAATGATTTTATAGCTGCTTAAGGATTTGGTTAGACAAAATATATATCACGTTTCATAATTTGCTTGTTCTTGATTTTTATATTATCTAGATATGAAGCATTAAAAGACTAGTTTTGTTAGTTTTTAACAGAAAACGGCGTAAATACTATAAATCATTATTTAAACAAAACTTGTGAAAATAGTTTACTAATCAAAACTTTATAATAAAGACTTAATGGTATCATAAGGACTTCGTAGTCTTGGTTATTAAAAGATCCAAAATCCCACATAAAACATTTCAAAAAAAAAATCATTTGTCATATTTATGAAGATTTCCTAAATACAATAAAGCATTTCTTAAAAATTTTTGAAAAAATGTTTCATAATTATTCATTTCATAAAAAATATAAATGCATACTTAATCATGCATGGTCATATGTGTCCATATATGGTTAAATAAGTAACCATACATAATGTCGCATATGACCATATATCTATGGTTATATATATATGACCGTATATATTTATATATGATCATATATTATTCATGTGTGTTAATATGTATGGTTATATAACCTAAATTTTCGGATTCAAAGATATATGGTCATACATGAGATCATGTATGGTCATATATTAAACGATTCATTGTCGTACATGGTCTTGTATATAACCATTCATAAGCATATACGTCCATGTATAGTTCAATATACAGGTTGGTTGAAAAGTTCCTGCGCTCGAAATGAAGGAATACTGTTTTTGTTACGAAATATATTTTTTTATTCAATATAATCTCCTAAAAGCTCAATACACTTGTTGCAATGATCTTCCAATAATATTATCCCATCCTTATAATGGTTTTCCGGAAGCTCTGCAAAATAACCGTCTACGGCTGCTATGGCCTCTTCATTCGAAGAAAAATGCTTTCCACGAAGGAATTGTTTGAGATTTCTGAAGAGATAGTAGTCAATGGAAGCCAAATCTGGTGAATACGGTGGATTTTCAAGCAGTTCGTACTTTAATTCTTTGAATTTAGCCATCGTCAAAACACTTTTGTGAGCAGGTGCATTGTCTTGATGAAAAATGATTTTTTTTTCTTCTTTAAACCAGGTTTTTTCTCACGAATTTTTTCATCCAGCTGATCCAAAAGGCTGCAATAATGCAGAGTTGATTGTTTTACCTTTCTGAAGATAATCAATCAACAAAATTCCTTTTGCATCCCAAAAAACTGATGCCATAACCTTTTTTGCTGATCGTTGTGACTTTACTGCTTTGGAGCTAAACAACCAGCTTCAGTCCACTGTAAACGTTCTCGTTTCAATTTAGGATCATGGTGGTAGATCCAAGTATCATCCATAGTTATAAAACGATGCAAGAAGACGGTTTTATTCGGCTTAAAACGCTCGAAATTACGCTGAGAAATTTGTTTTCGATCCAGTTTTTTCATACGTAATTCTTCATGTAAAATATGGAGTACTCGTTCGTCTGAGATGCCTATGGCATTAGCAATTTCACGCTTAGTCAAACTTGGATCTTCACTAACCATATTATGTACCTGCTCAATGATTTCTGCTGTGGTTGCAGTTTTTGGTCGTCCTTCGCGTGGATCGTCTTTAAGGCTGGTACGTACGATCACGTTTAAATTCACCAGCCCAAAATTCAACGGTGCGTTTTGAAGGTGAGGAGTCCTTATACACTTCTAACAATTGTTCATAAATTTCCTTTGCTTTTAAACCCTTCAAAACAAAGAATCTAATGACTGCACGATATTAAATTTTTTCCATATTAAAAAAAAATCAATGACACGTCAACTTCAAATGGCTTGTAAACAAAGAAAGAGTTGGCAGAATGACTTGGAACTTTGCATGTGTTCTCAGGACAGTTATACCAACTTGAGAAAAAAAAGTTTGGAGCTAGCAGTGCCATCTCTTGGTGAGCGCAGGAACTTTTCAACCAACCTGTATGACTGTACATGATTTCATATATGAACATATATCTTGGGATCCGAAATTCGGGAGCATATGGCCTTATATGCTCATATATGATTCATATATGGTCATATATGAACATCTACGGCCATATACACCTTTCAGAGATTGAACTATGCATGGATGTTTATGTTCATGTATGCCCATGCATTGTCATATATTTATTGCAAAAATTTTTTTTCCAAAGTCCTATTTGTGATTTTTCGAAATATTCAAAAAAAAATATAATTTTAAAAATTTAATGTTTATATTTTAAAATCTTTTAAGAGTCATAGTTTCTGTGCCCTTCGAATTTTTTTTCTTGAGCTTTATCCAAAATTTCCAAGGCATTTCCTCTCCCCCAAAATGTAACTCATATAAAATCTAAACCGCAATTAAAACCTAAAATTAATTTCCTATACAAATATTTAAATAATATCATTGTAAACTTATTACAATAAACAACTGCATTACAATATGTATTTATATACACTTTTTTTCTCCATATAAATTATGGCAATTTATTAAATTCATTAAATTTATACTTTTTTCCTGTGACAGAAAAAAGAGAAAAACCACAGTAAAAAAAATTATTGCATATTTTGTGGTTTATTAATATGCAGTGGAGAAAAACTAAAAATTATTTATACAAAATATGAAATCAAATATATTTATTAAATTTTTATTTATTTTAAATGTTGCCGCCTATATAATTAAAACAAAGTAATTTAATATTAATTTTTAATTATTTAAAAAAAAAAACCAAAACAATATATCATGTTAACTAGCAGCGACAATTAAAACAATTGTTTCCAATAAAATTTTGTGTGCAAGAATTAATTGCTTGATATTGAATATTTGATTTTATATAGAAACGTATGATTGATATTTAATTAAATTATAAAATATTAATTATACGTCTACAGGGAGGTTGTTAAACAGCTATAAATCTACTGTGGGGTATATAAATGATGAATCACTGAATAAATTTAATGAAAATTACAGAAGTCTTGCTAATGGAAGCGTTTACCTTTTATTAGACATGTTGTCGAAAATTCGGTTATTAGTCGACAGTTTAAAAACCTATATTTTTTATCTAAAAAAAATTGGGAAATTAAGTTTTTCACAATATATTTTTTCTTCAAATATCAAACGCTTCTGTTTTTTTTTTTAGTTTGGAAAAATTTTTCATTACAAAGTATATCATTGTCTTTTTCTAAATTCCATTAAAGCTGAAGTACAGTTTATTTAAAAATGAAATTTATATGGAAATGGTTTAAAGTAATCGGTAAAATGCAGAATATAGTATACGTGACATCGCTACAATTTATGCAATATTTCGAACATCTTCCGACTATTCTATTTATTCATCACTTTATATGAGTTTAAAAGTTAATTTAAAATTTTCTCTGTTCTTTTACAATTTAAACTGTTGAATTTTTCTTAAAAAATTGTTTGTTTCCTGCTGTGGTGCCTAAGGAAACGGAAATGTACAATAAAGTCATATTTGTAATGTGTGTGATCTATTCGAAAATTATATACAGACTAATAAATAAACATAACATTTATTTCAACAAAGGAAAAATCTTTGAAATTAAATTTTTTAGCAAAAAAAAAAATATATTTTATAAATGCTTATTGCTTTGTTGGCAATTTTTGTATTATATATATTTTTTTAGATAAAAATAAATATTATAAATTGTTTTGTGAAATATAATACAAACATGTACTACTTGCATGTATGTTTTTAAGAATATTCAGCTAAAATAAAGAAGTTTTATTTTTCTATTGGCGAAATATATAGTATAAAAAAAACCTTAAATGTCAGCATATTTTTCTGTTCTATTTTTTACAATACAGACATGAAAAAATATTAATACATTTCTTAAAATAACTTTCTATAAAAGTCATTTTTTCATTTAATTTTTATATGTTTTCTTCTTTTATGTTTAAAGTTTATTGTTAAAAATTATTTTTACTTTCTTTTTTGGGGAGGGTGAAGGCGATTTTTTTTTTCTATTAAATTTTGTTCCATAAGTTTTAGTGCAGTAGTATGTGGTATTTTGTAAATGTCTGTGTCTTTAAGTATGTACTTGCTAGTGTTAGGTGTATATGAAAATTCTTGTCCAAGAATTTTAATTTATCTTACCGCTCAACAAATTTTGATATTTTAAAAGTCCGTGATTTCGCAAAATCTGATTCGATTTTTAAAATTTCTTAAATAGTTGTTTAAAAAATTTCAGTAGCTTTTTTTTATCGAAATTTTAATTATCTACGAACAACTGTATTAAAAATTAAATGTTGCACAAAAATTAAATCGGATATACCAAAGAGGTTGTATATTTAAACGCCAGTAGTATTAGTTTTACATCCTGTATAGAGTTGATTGTTAAACACAAAATAGGTGGTTAAATACTTGATAAAACTGTGCTAGTCGTAAATTTTAACAAGCTGAGCGCCCCGTTGGTAAAGGTAATTCGAGTATGCTGAATTCAATGGTGATAGCTGTTCTTCAAAGTTATTCGCGATTAAAAATTTTGACGCTAGCTACTAAAAAACTATATTTTTATACATTTGGGATCATTTTTAATTATAAGTATATTAAATGTTGTCAACATTAAGGAAGATAGACGAGATAGGCGAGACGAGATAGACGAGACGAAATAGGCGAGACGAGATAGGCGAGACGAAATAAGCGAGACGAGATAGGCGAGACGAGATTGGCGAGACGAGATAGGCAAGACGATATAGGCGAGACGAGATAGGCGAGACGAGATTAGCGAGACGAGATAGGCGAGACGAAATAGGGGAAATGAGATGGGCGAGAAGATATAGGCGTATAGACGAGACGAAACATATGTATACGAGACGGGATAGGCGAGGTGAGACGTGATAGCCGAGACGAGATAGGCGCACCGAAATAGGCGAGACCAGATAGGCAAGACGATAGGCGAGACGAGATAGGTGAAACTAGATAGACGAGACGAGATGGGCGAGACGATAGTTGTGACTAGATAGACGAGACGCGATAGGCGAGACGAGATAGGCGAGACGAGATAGGCGAGACGAGATAGGCGAGACGAGATAGGCGAGACGAGATAGGCGAGACGATATAGGCGAGACGAGATAGGCGAGGCGAGATAGGCGAGACGAGATAGGCGAGACGAGATAGGCGAGACGATATAGGCGAGACGATATAGGCGAGACGAGATAGGCGAGACGAGATAGGCGAGACGATATAGGCGAGACGAGATAGGCGAGACGATATAGGCGAGATGAGATAGGCGAGAAGATATAGGCGAGACGAGATAGGCGAGACGAGATAGGCGAGACGAGATAGGCGATACGATATAGGCGAGACGAGATAGGCGAGATGAGATAGGCGAGACGAGAAAGGCGAGACGATATAGGCGAGACGAGATAGGCGAGACGAGATAGGTGAGACAATATAGGCGAGACGAGATAGGCGAGACGATATAGGCGAGACGATATAGGCGAGACGAGATAGGCGAGACGAGATAGGCGAGACGATATAGGCGAGACTAAATAGGCGAGACGAGATTAGCGAGACGAGATAGGCGAGACGAGATATAGGCGAGACGAGATAGGCGAGATGAGATTAGCGAGACGAGGTAGGCGAGATGAGATAGGCGAGACGAGAAAGGCGAGACGATATAGGCGAGACGAGATAGGCGAGACGAGATAGGCGAGATGAGATAGGCGAGTCGAGATAGGCGAGACGATATAGGCGAGACGAAATAGGCGAGACGAGATAGGCGAGACGAGATAGGCGAGACGAGATAGGCGAGACGATATAGGCGAGACGAGATAGGCGAGGCAAGATAGGCGAGACGAGATAGGCGAGACGAGATAGGCGAGACGATATAGGCGAGACGATATAGGCGAGACGAGATAGGCGAGACGAGATAGGCGAGACGATATAGGCGAGACGAGATAGGCGAGACGATATAGGCGAGATGAGATAGGCGAGAAGATATAGGCGAGACGAGATAGGCGAGACGAGATCGGCGAGACGAGATAGGCGATACGATATAGGCGAGACGAGATAGGCGAGATGAGATAGTCGAGATGAGATAGGCGAGTCGATATAGGCGAGACGATATAGGCGAGACGAGATTAGCGAGACGAGATAGGCGAGATGAGATAGGCGAGTCGATATAGGCAAGACGATATAGGCGAGATGATATAGGCGAGACGATATTGGCGAGACGAGATAGGCGAGACGAGATAGGCGAGACGAGATAGTCGAGACGAGATTAGCGAGACGAGAAAGGCGAGATGAGATAGGCGAGATGAGATAGGCGAGTCGAGATAGGCGAGACGATATAGGCGAGACGAGATAGGCGAGACGATATAGGCGAGACGATATAGGCGAGACGAGATAGGCGAGACAAGATAGGCGAGACGATATAGGCGAGATGAGATAGGCGAGACGAGATTAGCGAGACGAGATAGGCGAGATGAGATAGGCGAGTCGAGATAGGCGAGACGATATAGGCGAGACGAGATAGGCGAGACGATATAGGCGAGACGAGATGGGCGAGATGATATAGGCGAGACGAGATAGGCGAGACGAAATAGGCGAGACGATATAGGCGAGACTAAATAGGCGAGACAAGATTAGCGAGACGAGATAGGCGTGATGAGATAGGCGAGACGAGATAGGCGAGACGATATAGGCGAGACGAGATAGGCGAGACGATATAGGCGAGACGAAACATATGTATGCGAGACGGGATAGGTGAGACGTGATAGCCGAGACGTGATAGGCGCACCGAAATAGGCGAGGCAAGCGAGACAGACAGACATCGCTAAATCGACGAAAAATCGCATTAGGATCAAGAATATATATATATATATATATATATATATACTTAAACACAAGAATATATATACTTAAACACAACAACTTCTATTATTTTTTAACTCATTGAATTTGCTATAAAGAGATAAGTTTACGTCTGGCTAATCCAGCCTTGACTTTAACATATCACGAACTAGGCGTTTAATTTGATTTCTTAACTATGTCCGTTAACTCTCAAAAAACTCAAAGTACAAACAAATGTGTTTTAAGCAATTCTCAAACATTGCTTTTCGTTAACTTTTAACGTAGATAATTACACTGTGCTAGTCGCAAATATTAACAAGATGTTTCAGAAAAAGAGAAAATTTGGATTAATTTAAATTCAAAAATGATCCCAAAAGTATAAAAAATATCGTTTAAGAGTTATATATATTCAATTATTTTAAAAATTATTCGAAGACTGTATTGTGGCCAAAAATTTTGTTGTACACCCAATATAACATACTCGTATATTGGTATTTATATGTTACAATTGCTTTTGGTTACTATGGCTAGTTTTTGTGTTCATTACTCCATTATACAAAAGTATGATTTAAATCTTAATTAAGTTGTTATTGTTAGTATTAACAACTTCATTTTTGTATGTTTTTTCTTATTGTTATAGACCATCTGAATTATTCTATATCCTTCGAAAGGATATAGAATTTTATTTGTCGTTTGTTAATCGGATTACTGTTAATAGAATACTCAATATCCGTTTATTTTCCGAAAGTTTGCATATGTGATCTGAAAATACTGAGAAAAACCTTTCCTTAGCTGGGTTAATAAAGCAATTATAACCTATAAAATATCATTTATTTATATTAATCAAATAATTTCAAATTATATCCTAATACCCTACCTGAGCATCAGCTACGAATGCTATCGGCTCATTGTAGCGTCAGTCGACCAGAGCCTGTGGTGGGAATCGTACCCACAACCCCCGTACTAATAAGCTAGCATGCTACCAATTAGCCTACATAAATTATATTTTATAATTTTCTTTATTTTTCTACTGGACGTCGTATGTCAGTTTGGTTTAGGCATTCGTTAAATAGACACGTACGAAATTTATAGTAAATGAAATTGGACCTTATTTTTGCGAAGGAGCTAACGGTAACGGCGACCGCTAGAGCCATGCTGACTGAATATTTTTTATTGGAAGTTGACGATGTGGATTTGGTGAACATCGCGACATTTGAAGGATGCCTTCTAAGCGCACGTAACCTTGGGTTTTTAGTTTTTAGCTTTTAAAACACTTCAAAATTTAGCCACAATTAAAATTTTTTTTTTAGTTTTGTGTCTTTGTCTTCCTAGCTGTCAACATATGATGACAACTGTTATTTTCAAATTAACTTTTTGTACATACATATGTGTGTACGTGTGTATGTACATTAGAGCTTATATCAGTTATGAAATGTTAAATTTAGCATAATATCTAGTCTAAAGTCAGAACAAAAAATATTATAATAATAATGAACTCTACGAGTTATGAGAGTGTTGAACAGTTATAATAAACATCATCAATGTTATAATTTTCCAGTTTATTTATGGTACGACTTTTATAATGATGTTTAATGGAGGCAAAAAAAAGATGTTGACAACAAACAACAAAATACTCGTACCGAACACTTTATAAAGAGTTACAAACACATTTTAAAAGGGCCAACAAAAAGAAGGAGCATGGCATATAGTACACAGAGAAAATAGGTTAATTGTAACCACCGAATTTCTTGCCAACCGAATGGTTTGGTTGGAGCCACCGATATATTTGTTTGTCGCAACTGAAATTCGGTTAATGCAACCGAATTTCGGTTGTAACCAAATATTTCAATTGTATCTGGAAAACATTTGGTTGCTGCAACCAAAATATTCAGTTGGCAAGAAAATCGGTTTTCTGTTTTCTCTGTGTAGAATTTATTAAATGTTTATAAATAACTGTGAAATGAATGGATGGGTTGTTTTTTTTTTGTTATATGAGCCAACAACCGTCATAACACAACAAAAACAAACTTTTTTGAAAATTTTGTAATAATCCTGTCAGCTTTTCATACTGTTCATTTGGAAAATTTTCATAAAACTCGTAATATTATTTGAATGTATTAAAGTTGTTGTTATTATTTTTTATTTTTTTGGCGCCATATATACACAATTGTTGTAGTAGAAATAGTTACACACACACACAAAGAAACTCAAACAAATAGAAATTAAGGACACTATAAACATAATGTATACGGATTTTTAAATTGTTGTAAATTGTTTTTAATACCACAATTAGGTCTTGCTATATAGAATTATTTCGGAAATAAAATATAAACCGATTTTCACTAAATTTGGCACATCTTAATAAATTGTGAGGCAAATAAAAATATGAGGCTACAAATTGAGAAAAAAAACTGATGAAGCTGTTTTAAAATTTTATCTTAAATTTTAAGTTTAAAAATTCTAGAAGAATTTAGTAAAAAAAACGAAAACAAAGTTATATGTTATTACATGTTTTGCATTGTTATTTTTTTAAATTTTGACTGTTAATATCTTAATAGTTATACATGATATTTTAACAGTTTTTACGGGCTAAAAAACTATATTGCCTTTAGTTATTTAAAAATAATATACTGCAAAAATATAAAATGTATATTTTTCCTATAACTCAGAAAAACAGCTGCCTTAAGCCAATTTTTAAATTTTCGACAAAAAATTTTATTGACCACTATTTCCTAAAACATAAGTCAATTATTTTTGACTCACATGTGTAAACTTAACACTGTTTGAAAATTGCTAATTTTCGGCCAATACTTGTGTCCTGTTTTAAACCCATAATGATTTGTTTTGCGTAAAAATTAATCATACGCACCTTAATTCATATAACTTTTACCGTTAAATATATTAAAGTTATATGATTTTATAAACTGATCAGTTCTCAAATTTTTCTCTATTGCAATCTTGTATTTGACTCCAATAAGTCTCAAGTCTGGTTAAAAAAAAATGACTCGACTTTTTGGCAACATACTTGCTACATTTTGATCACAGTATAGTTGCAAATATGTGTGGATGGAAAGAAATTATGTTTTAAAATTGTTAGCTTTAGGCAAGACTGTTGTCGTCATCATTATAAACGTCATATTATGCTGAACATTGTTAATATTATAGTCATTATAATATGAGTAGTAGATGTTGTATATTTGTTTGTATTTCTATTTTTTCATATTTTGGAAGCAACAGAAGTTTGTCCCCTATGCCTGCCTGCCTGCCCTCCTGGCGGTGCCTCTTCTTTTTTTATTATTATTTTTGGCAAAATTCAAATAACGTGGGCAATTACTTTGTGGGTTTTATGGATTTATAATGGATTTTGAATGTTATAAAATCATAATATTTATGAGAGTTTTAAAAACAAATAAAATAAAATTTGTTACAATGTTGTTGTTGTTGTTGTGTCGTAGACATTTTTCTTTTAATCTTGGAGTCTATAACAATGAATATGAAATGGACTTAGATATTTAAAATTTTTAAGTACTTTATTTAAATCAATTTAAAATTAAAGCGTCATGTTAATACGTTTAAGATATCTTTTTTAATTTTCTTTACACTCATAATATTATTTCGTTAAAAATAATGTAAAATACATATTAAATTAATCGAAAATACAATCAAAAAAGGACTACTGATATTTCATTATATTCAGCCCATTTTGTTGTTTTGTTTTCAATCATTGTTTAATAATCGACAAAAGTAGTAAAAGCAATCGAAAGTCGTTAAAATAACCATCTTACTGACCATTTTACTGACAACAAGTAAAAAACTAAAACGATTTTTGTGGTTTGTTTTTCAAATTATTTTTTTTTTATTTTTATGTAATTTTACAAAACACAACACACACAGATGTATATATTTTAATTTTCTATGTGGGTATCAAAATTTAAATAATTTCTTCTACTTTTTATTGAAATAATTTTGTATACAAATTGGTTTTGGTAAAAAAATCAAAAAGGAATTATATGAATTTCCATTTTTAGAAACAGAAAGCATAAAATATTACATTTAACAGAAAATGTAAATACCTACTGAATGTCTGTAAATTTTTATAGTTTGTTTTTTGAATGATTAATTCAAATAATTAAAATATATATTTCTATGAAATTCAATTGATTGTTCATTTAAAAACAATCTCTACGTATTACTTTTTAAATAAACTACAGTCGGAAAAAATATTGTGAGTGTAAAAACTATAAAATTTTTAATATATTTCAGCAAATGATTGCTCAACTTATAGTTCGTACTAATATTTTAAGTTAAAACATATACACTGATTTGGATGAAAATCGGATATGTGATAGAGAATTTTAATACGGAAAATTTTTACCAAAAATTGCTACCAAGTGGTGCAAAAAGTATCACCCTATTTGAAAGTGTTGCCACTTTTGCAAATGGAATTGTATGTCAGTTGGGTTTTGGCATTCATAAAGTAAAAACTTGCGAAATTTATAGTGAATAACAATGAATTGTTATATGCCTCAAGAACGTGCGATAATTGTAACAATATTTATTTTTTATTAAAATTGATCATGAGCGACGAGGCTCAGTTTTATTTCAGCGGTCACTTTAATAAGCAGATTTCTCGGTTCTGGGGGACGGTAAATCAAAGCATAATTTCTAGCATTTCAAAGTCACTGTGTAGAGTGAAGTTACTTCGTAAAAGAAAATTTTACGTTATTTTTCCAAGGAATGGCGACCGCTATAGAGCCGTGCTGACCGATAGTTAGAATTAGAGGTGTTGTGGTTCTAACAGAACGTGGCCATTTATCATACAGCATTATATCGTTTATAATGCCTATTTTGAAGGAAGCCTTTCCAACACTTGTAATCTCGTGTTTTGGTGATTTGACTTGGTCAGCCAGATTGGCAGATTTGACTATCCCGGACAGAGAAGCTCTGGGCATATTTGAAGTTGTAGGAGTACGCGAACAATATTTGAGTTGAAATTGAAAACGTTACATCACAAATGCTGTCCATAGTTATGCAATATATAAACAAAAAATATAAAATTTTCATCAACGCAGACGGTGCCAATTTTTCGGTCACAATATTCTGCAATTAATTAAAGTAAAATTTATAAGTTCAAATAAACACAATCAGCTAAAATGCAAATGAGTTTTCATTTTAAACAAAAGTTGTAGCGAAAAAAAATCATATGATGGTTTTTGCCCCACCTTATACTAATGAAAGTTTTTGTTGGCCACATATCCGAACATCATCAAAATCATCGTTAAAGGGGTGAGGAGACTCCCTTGTAAATTAGCATTTTGTGTTAGAAATAATGATATCTTACGACGTTAGCCCAGTACACGTTATATTATGAATTTTTTTGAATAAGAAAATTATAAGAAAGTTTATGTTAGTGAAGACATGAAATAGATAAAAATCTTAGGTTAACTTGTAATGTTCTAAGCATATTAAACCAAACGAATGAATCGAAACATTTTTAATTTTTTTTCTATTTTTATTATTTCAGAGCCGTCAAAAACGTCCTGACATTGCCAAAATATTTATTCTCAAAAAAATGGGGTAAGTAAATAATTAACGAGTATTTTAAAAATTCATATTTATAATTTTCATTTACTATTTCGTACCGAAACCTAGCTTAAGTCACTTAAGCCAATTGTAATTGAGCCTTAAGTTAACATAAAAAATGAAGTTTTGGCTTTTTAATTTTTATTCTACTTTGATTTAATTAATGAGGTATCCCAAATTTTTGTGATAATTTTTATAGAAATGCTTTTTTTTAATCTTAAATTTATCACCATAAACCTTTTAGTTAAAATTTTCTTGCAAAAGCTGATTATTTGAAAGTTTATGAGTAATTTCAAGTTTTGCAATTTTTCAACCCGAAACCAACAAACAAACAAATTCTTCGTACTTTTGTCACAATTTCTTAAATTCACAAGGACAAAACAATTTACATATGCTTTTTAATTATTTTTAAAGAAAATAATTACGTTTTAACAAAATAATTTATGAGTCATAACATATTTAGGCAAATGCAAAAGGTTATGGGTTCGATCCCCAGCGACGGCAACATCAATTTAGAAATACAATATGTATAAGCTTTCTGTCCCTCATACATATCCCAACGTCCACCTTCAGTGTTCCCATAGCACTTAATCCCACCAAACAATTTCACCAACTCTCTATCAGGTGTGCGAGCAACAACTGTGCTCCGATTTATCCTTTTAGCACTTCATTTCGCAAAGAAAGCACCACATTAAATAGTAGGACGAATTTTCTGATTGTTGCTTTTCTTTAAAAAAAATTAAATGCTTTTCATAATATTTCTGAAAAATTTGTTATACACAATCGAATCGCTATAAACTCTATTTTAATAATTTTCCCACAAAAACGGACTTTTATAACAGCAAAACCACACATTACCAAATAATGGTTAAAGTAATGTATAGCCATAAGGGCCGATGGATTACTTTACAACTTACTTCATTGATGAATTTTACAGGCGATGAGCCTCAAAGTAATGTTTAGAGGTGATAATGTAAGGGGTTACTTATATGGTTACGAGAATGGAAAAAGTAATGTGTCTAAAAATAGATTTTTTAAAAAGAAGGAATTTTTATTAAAAAAAAATATGACAAATATTTTATTTAAAATATTTGTAATTAAAAATAATGTGGTCAAGGTGGGAATCGAACCAGGGAAATCTGGTTGCCAGCCAAGAACTCTACCCACTGAGTTATCGACGCATACATTACCCTTTTGCTTACAAAAAAACGCAAAGTAATGTATCTAAAAATAGATTTTCAAAAATATTTCAATTATTACTTTACATTTGTGGGCACTTGCCATTCAAATACTTTACATTTTAAATTTTATAATAATCAACTTATCATTTTTATGAGTTTCTTTTATTGTCAAAATATTTTGTGTAAAATATTTTGACAATAAAAGAAATTTATTTTGACAATAAAAGAAATTCATAAAAATGATAAGTTGATTATTATAAAATTTAAAATGTAAAGTATTTGAATGGCAAGTGCCCACACATTTATAAAACATATATTATGTAATAAATAATGAGTAACTATTACTTTATGCTTGCAAATAATGAGCTATCATTACAAGGTAACGCATGAATATATCGCACCCATTACCAAAGTTTTGCTGGGCAGTTCTATACAAATCTAACCATGTTAATTTTATACAAATCTGAAATTCATAATTATTATCAGGTACTGTTCACACTTTCATTACCATTGAAATTTCAGTGTCAAATGGAAACAATGTGTTTATTTTTTTTTAATTCTTTTAGTTTTCTTCGATCCTCTTGATTTGTGTAATATTTTTTATTGAGCTAAAGATCTTTTATTTATAAAAAATTAATTATAAATATTTATTTATCCCAATATTTCGTCACCACATTGGGTGACTTTTTCAGGGAAAATTGTTTTTTATAATTAATAAATTAAAATTATAAATTGAAAACTTATATATAACAATTTTTCTAAAAAAGGCGGTAAATCAAAAATTAAATTAAAAACTAAATTAAAATAAAAACTAGGATAAATATTATTATGTGAAATAACATGTATATAAAATATTTTTGTTCATGTAATATTTTTATTTTTCAAATATTGTTATTTTTGTTTTCTGTGATATTTTTATTTTTTAATATTGACAAAAAATTTTTGATTTACCGCCTTTTTAAGAAAAATTGTTATATATAAGTTTTCAATTTATAATTTTCATTTATTAATTATAAAAAACAATTTCCACTGAAGAAGTCACCCAATGTGGTGGCGAAATATTGGGATAAATAAATATTTATAATTAATTTTTTATAAATAAAAGATCTTGAGCTCAATAAAAAATTATTTTATTTATAACAAAAATATTGTGGAGTGTTTAAAGATTTAGAAAAAACGAATTTAATGCTCTTTCTTACTTTTATTGCCCACTTTTAGGCTTAAATTCTTAAATGTCTATTTTTAGACTTACGTCAAACATTTTTTTATTTATCAAATTTTCCCTATAATTGATTTTTATAATAGACATTTTTCTTCTTAGTCATGGTCTTTTAATTTTAATGTACTCCTTCACAAAATGAAAACATCATTAATTTTTTTTTTTTTCTTTAAATTTGATTTTATATTTTTTTTTATATGCCCTTTCATCATCAAAGTAAAAATTGCAATTTTAATGCATGACAGCACAATTTCAATATGATTTTTATACAACAAAAATAACAAACTGTTAAGCTAGGGAAAGAAAACAAAATAAACTCCATTTAAGCTAGATCCTGCTTACATGAATAGGAAAGTAAACAAAAATAAACAAAATTTCATTATAAAAGCTATTGATGAATAAATATAATTTCTTTAAAAAAAAAACCAGAAAACTAATACTTGGCGAAAGAAATTTAAAATACATATACTCCAAGGATTACGAAAGGAGTTTTTTAAAAAAAATGTATACAAAGGCAACAAATAATATAAGTTGTGTGTAGTTATTTCAAAAAAAAAAAATATTTCCACATAATAGACTTTTTAAATTTAAATAGATAAAAAACAAAAAAATTTGTTTTTGTTCTGAAAATTGTCAAAACCAAATGCTTGATATATTGTGGTTGTTGCCGTAACATGTTTGTGTGTGGTTTTGATGGTTTTAAGTGTTAAGCATGCATCATCAAATTGTATATAGATGCAGAGATTTTTTTTTTAAATTCAGCTTAATGCCTAAAATTAAACCATTCTAACCAACCTTAAACTAGGCATCAGTTTTTTCCTTATATGAACCCCTAAAATTATACTATATTTTCGCATATATATTTTTATAACTAAATATGTTGCATTTATTGTCTTTAAAATTTTGAGTATGATTGATTTTTTTATTATTTTTCTTGCACATAAACGCATATTTATATTCAGTTATGTATTTAAAGATTATTGTAAACACTTTATCATTGGCATACTTTGCCAGGATATTCTCTGGCTAGGAAATATTTGCAAAGGTATTCCTGTCACGTTTAGCCACTTGAAGAGCTTTTCCTTTTTTTTTTTTTGTCATTGAGCTATGGCGTCACATGTATATGGCACATGGAGTTTTAAATATATTTGTACATACTTATTTATGTACATACACACACTTATTTACTCACTCACTCACTCACACACATATATTTTGATGTACATTTTTGCATTTTTCTTCGTTTGCTTATAGAATTTTTACAATTGAGATTTTCGTCTATAAAAACAAAATTGATTTCCTTACCTAAAAGTATGCAATACAAAATATATTTTAAAATTATTTTTGATCCGATTCTATTTTCGAGACAATCGCAAATTGGCAGCGATACGAATTGTAAACGAATATTTACTCCTTAACAAGTAAACTTGTTAACAAGTATACTTGAATCTCGCCTAGTAAGCGATACTACCTTCTTAAGCAGAAAAATACGATTGCCTGCCGACCCTAGTTACCCAATATACCATATAGCAATCAAACTGCAATACAACTTGAGAATAAGCTTATATAAACAGTGTGTTTTAAGCTTTTCTTAATTCCGCTTATTATAATGTTTATAAAATGTGAATTCACAAGCAGTATTTAACAATGCTTGAGAAAACATTATTATACATAACTTTTTCTAAAGTATGTTATAAACAACGCAGTATGACAATTGAAATAGAAATATTTTTCAATATATTATAGTCTTGTTGTCTTTGTTCTACGCTTGTAATGCATACAACAAGTGCCGTTACTTTTTTTAAATTTGTCAAACGTGTTTTGCGTGTACATTTGGTTGTAAATTTTATAAAGTGAACGTGCAAATGCATATTAAATTTAATTATTTTTATAATAATTTTTATTTATGGTTAAAATTAATTATTATTATATAAATAATATTTAAAATGAATTATTATTTTTTATATTTAAAACTAATTATTATTTATATTTAAAATTAAAATAAAAAATAATATATTATATATGAAGCTTATTCTACAATATATTGAGTCAAATAAGCTTTTCTATACCCAAGTTTATACAATATTATTTTTGTAAGCTTATTCTACAATTGCTAGAATAAGCTTATAGTAATCATACATACATACATAATATTTTCACGAGGGTTCCGTTTTGATTTTTCTATAATTGTTACGTTAGCCTTTTTCAATATATTCTCAAGTCTTTTTCAAGCTTAAGGCTTGTGTTTGTAAGCTTATAATAATGTTTTTATCAAGTCATTTGGTATGTTGGGTATGTAGTAAATATTTAATTTTTGTAAGTTATTTAAAAGATGAAAAATTTCGTTGAGTTTTTGAAAATTCTTATTTAGTTTTAATTTCTTGTTATTGATATCGTCTCAGTTTGCAGATAAAAATTAGAAAATTTTATTGCATCTCCAATGAATAAAAATTTACCATTTGGAATTTTGTGTTTAAATTTGAGGTACAGCTTGGTTGAAAAGTTCCTGCGCTCACCAAGAGATGGCACTGCTAGCTCCAAACAATTTTTTTTCTCAAGTTGGTATAACTGTCCTTAGAACACATGCAAAGTTGCAGGTCATTCTGTCAATTCTTTCTTTGCTTACAAGCCATTTGAAGTTGACGTGTCATTGATTTTTTTTTAATATTCTTTGTTTTGAAGGGTTTAAAAGCAAAGGAAATTTATGAACAATTTTTAGAAGTGTATAAGGAGTCCTCACCTTCAAAACGCACCGTTGAATTTTGAGCTGGTGAATTTAAACGTGGTCATACCAGCCTTAAAGACGATCCACGCGAAGGACGACCAAAAACTGCAACCACAGCAGAAATCATTGAGCAGGTACATAATATGGTTAGTGAAGATCCAAGTTTGACTAAGCGTGAAATTGCTAATGCCAGACGAACGAGTACTCCATATTTTACATGAAGAATAACGTATGAAAAAACTGTTTGGAAAGTTAGTGCCGCACACATTAACAATTCAACAAAAACTGGATCGAAAACAAATTTCTCAGCGTAATTTGGAGCGTTTTAGGCCGAATAAAACCGACTTCTTGCGTCGTTTTATAACTATGGATGAGACTTGGATCTACCACCATGATCCTAAATTGAAACAAGAACGTTTACAGTGGACTGAAGCTGGTTGTTCAGCTCCAAAGCAGGTGAAGTCACAAAAATCAGCAAAGAAGGTTATGGCATTAGTTTTTTGGGATGCAAAAGGAATTTTGTTGATTGATTATCTTCAGAAAGGTAAAACAATCAACTCTGAATATTATTGCAGCCTTTTGGATCAGCTCGATGAAAACATTCGTGAGAAAAGACCTGGTTTAAAGAAGAAAAAAATCATTTTTCATCAAGACAATGACGATGGCTAAATTCAAAGAATTAAAGTACGAATTGCTTGAACATCCACCGTATTCACCAGACTTGGCTCCCAGTGACTACTATCTCTTCAGAAATCTCAAACAATTCCATCGTGGAAAGCATTTTTCGTCGAATGAAGAGGCCATAGCAGCCGTAGACGGTTATTTTGCAGAGCTTCCGGAAAACCATTATAAGGATGGCATAAAATTATTGGAAGATCATTGGAACATGTGTATTGAGCTTCTGGGAGATTATATTGAATAAAAAAATATATTTCGTAACAAAAACAGTATTCTTTCATTTCGAGCGCAGGTACTTTTCAACCAACCTGTAGGATAAAGCGATTACACATTTTTTATACCCTCCATCTATAACATATCGAAGTACAGGTTTAAGAAAGACTCTTATGAAATTTTAGAATTGAATATTTTATATTCACCTCATCAAATTTTTTCACCACTAAAATTTTTTTTCACCCCAAAATTTTTTCGATCCACAAATTTTGCTTTCACACCCAAAAAAGTTTTTCACCTCCACAATTTCGCTTCTAAAGTTTTTTGCATTATTTCGATCAAAAACAGTGAGAACATTATTTTTAGTACATTGGTGTGGGGGGTATTCAAAGGTTCGACACAGCCGAATTTAAGCCTTATTTTACTTGTTTTTGCAATAGAAAGAGCAACAGTATACATTTTTTAATTAATTTTTATGCTACCGAAAAAATACAAACAGAATAAAATAATAGTTTTTTTTACCAATTTTTTTCAGTTTAAAAACTTTTGTAATAAAAATTTGTAGGTTATTTTCCGTCATTTTGTTAGTTACTTTTACTGTTTTTATTAGTTGTTAAACAAACCACGTTGTTAGTTATTATAAAGGAAAATATCCTTATCGCATTTTTAACAGTAGATTCTAGTAGTAAAAGTATTTTTATTGTACTTCTATAAACAAAATCTTCTTTTCTTTTGCACATACTTCTAATATAACTTTTATGAAGTAATTTCCCCTACTAAATACGAATCTGAAATCAAAAAGGCTAAGTCAAACCAATCTTCCGAAACATAGGACTTTATTTATTTAAAAAAATTAAGTTAAAAATCAGGATAATGAGCAAGGTTTGGAAAAAAGGAAGTTGTATCAAATATCACCAGTGTGTTCAAAATTCTTTCACAATTATTTTTGGTGAAGGCAATAAGCGAAAAACGAATAGCTTTTTAATGTAGAATATTTAATTTTGTGAAAATAAAATTGACTTCAATAATATATTATTTATTTGTATTACTCGGAACTTTTAATTTAGGCAATAAAAAAAATTTTAAAATATAGATCGTAAAATATGGAGTATTGAAAATCCGATCGTTTTCGATCCGATTCAAAAATTTTTGGAACTACAACAAATATAATTCATTTTTTTTAGTGAAGTATTTTCTTCATATCTTAGATTTGCCTTCAAATTTAAAAATAAAACACTATTTTTAATTAATCTCCTAATTATATGATTTATTATCAATTAATTGTATGTATGCATATGTATGATTTATTTTAAATTAATGCCAATTTAAAATTTTTGTGATTTCATTTTTAGAATTATTACAATTAAAAATATACAAATTAAAAATCGTTTAAATAAAATTTTAAAATTTTCAAAAAATTAATGATTCTTTTTTAATGTTGCCAAACAAGATTTAAGGAAAAGTCAACTCTCCAATAAATTACAAATTATTTAAATGGCTCAATTAAAAAAAATATATATATATAAAATATATTAATACTAAAATGAAAAATAAGCAGATAAAAGAAATTTAAAAAACGACAAAAAAAAATTGTAGTAAAAAAGAAAGATTTTTCAACTGTTAACTGTTTTGAATGTAATATCGTAAATAAAAGAGTATATTTTCTACTATTAAAAGTATAACATTTCGATTCTATTAAATACTTGACTCAATACTATTTACACTCATATAAAAGCAGGTTGTATTTGCATAATATTTTTCATGGCAAATTTATACTTGTTTACAAACAAAAAATACAACCCTGGAAGAATTGAGTACTACTACTACCAGCTTATTTACTCGCTTAATTACATTTGTTTGCAATGTCCCAATAGTAATGAGTGTTCATTATCTTCTCACTTACAAAAAATACAAAATAATGGGTGATCATTACCTATTCACTTACAAACAGCCAAAAAATAATGAGTACCTATAACTTTTTGGACATCGCAAACAAACGTAATTAAGCGAGTAAATAGGCTGGCAAGTAGTTGATACCATGTTTTTGCTGGGTACTTTTAACTATTGAATAATCGGAAAAATTATCGCTAGTACATACACAATACCCAAGTACTCAATACTTTAACAACTCTAAATGAAAGCACATACGAATGTAAACATTATTTAAAAAAAAATCTTGAATTTCAGATTTCCAAACATTAGGTGGTATTTGTTTAATCTACAGTTAACAGGTTACCAATATAGAGAAGATTATATTTAATCAAATATGTAACTGTTTTAGTAATTAAGATAATAAAATAAAAATAAACTTACATAAATAAAAAAAAAAGAAATTAAAACATAAAAGAAAAAACTATACATAAAATTTAGTGAAAATAAAAATAACGAAAACTTAAAATATTTCAATTTTATTTAAAAGAAAATACCCTCTGTTCCCAATTTGTTACATAAAATACACGACATAATTCCTTTTTTAAGATAATTTCCAAAACAATTTATAAAATCAATTAAAATATATTAGTATTTTGTTTATTTTCCCATTGCTTTTTTACAAAAAAAAAGCCAATTAGTCTTTGTGGTAATATTTTTTAAAATAGAAATAAATTCTATGTAAAATATGTATTTTTAAAATTCTCCTCTTAAGCTAAAACATTTTTTTTATAAATCTGAGAAACCAAAATAAAATACTTGGATACATGTGCTTTCAATATTCTGTCGATGGTGAAAAAAAAAATCTAAAAACTTGATGTTCTTTTTTTTAATTAAAAAAAAAAACTCAAAAATGTTTTAGCACAAGGTTTTTTGTTATTACAATTCCAATTTAAAAGCTCATGTAGCCACGAGAATTGGAACGACGACGGGCACAGAGATACGATATCAATACTATAAGAATCAATGCTACTAAAGCAATGCCTACAGCTATGGGCACAACATCTGAGGTCTCAGAACTATCACAATCACGAGCGGTAGAGAAACGAGTGTTAGCGCTGGTACGGAAGGCTTCAACTTGTACGTCATGTACCTTAACGGTGCCTATAATTTCCTTGTCCATAACAGTTTCAGTTAAATTTAACACTTGAGGACGTGTGCAGTGGTAAGACATTTTCACGGGAGCCTTAAATTCAAAACCACGATGAATCAATTGAATGGTTTGATTTTCTGAAAATGTAAAATAAATATTTAGAAAAAAATAAAAGTAAATTTTGAAATCAGAAAATATTTTAATAAAAAAATAAAATAAAGAAATCCTATAGTTGCTTATTTTAGATCGATAAAAATTTGTTCTTTATCTTTATATATATAATTCTCCTGTACGTGTGTTAGTGACTGCACTCCTCCTTAACGGCTGGGCCGATTTCGATGAAATTTGTTGTGTCTGTTTTATTTGATCCCTGAATGGTTTAGATTCACAATTGACCTATATGGGTACAATGGGCGTGGCACCTCCCATACGAAGTAAAAATGTATTTTTGTATATCTGGAGTACTGTTACAGTGGGAGTCTTCAAACTTTGTGTGAGCTTTTTTTATAATAATACTCATAATCTCCAAAAAAAATGAGTGCCATCCAAGCAATGGGCGTGGCACCTCCCATACGAAGAAAACATTCATTATTGCATATCTGGGGTACTATTAAAGTGGGAGTCTTCAAACTTTGTGTGAGCTTCTTTGATAATAATATTCATAATCTTCCAAAAAATATGGGGGATCCAAGCAATGGGCGTGGCACCTCCCATACGAAGTACAAATTTATTATTGCATATCTGGGGTACTATTATTGTGAGAATATTCAAACTTTGTGCGAGCTACCTAGATAATAATGTGTATCCTATTGAAAAAGTCTAACATTCTGAGACATTTTTCCTTTTCAAAAAGTCTCAGACTCCGAGAGATTTTTCCTATAGAAAAAGTCTCAGAATATGATAAATTTTTAGGCAGGACAACGTCTGGCGGGTCAGCTAGTAAAATTATATAATTGATAGAAATCTTTCGATGTATATATTTCCATTGATTGTTTAAAAATTATAGAAATTATGGAAATATAAAATTGATATTTTAAATCGCCAATAGTTTATAGTTGGTAGAAATTTACAATTGGTACAAATCAACGATTGACAGAAATATACGATTGGTACAAATGATAGAAATAGGAAATCAATCAAATTATTCGATTGAATCAAATCAGCGTTTGATAGAAAACTGCAATCCATAAAATATTATGATTAAGGAAAATCTGCAGTTAATAAAAATCAACGATAAAAGAATCTATTAAGACTGGGATTTATAAAAATCTATAATTATTTGAAATCTTCGATGGAATTCTATAATAAATTAAAATATTCAAATGATAGAAATCTTTAATTAATTGAAATCAACAATTCATAGAAATTTATAATTAGAATTTTGTATAAATCTAAAAATCATTTAAATCTATATCATTGTGTGTATAACTTAAAAATGCGAAATTTTTGGCAAATTTTGGGCGTTTATTGTATAACATTGGTATAAAATCAGTTTATTCCAAGTATTCGCCATTGTTGGCTATGACATTTTTCCATTTTTCTGGCAACATATGGATTCCGTGTCAAAAGAACTGCTCATTTTGTAGAGGCCTAGAACGAATCAAGCCAATTTGGTTAACCTGTTCTGAAGTGAAGCGTATTTCAGTGTAAGCGTCCTGCATTGATCGAAATAAATTGTAGACCGATGGCGCAAGGTCTAGATCAAGGGTGTCCAGCCCTATGCGCTTGATGATCATTTGCATATATATATGCACAGCTATAGGCTGTGTGTTTTAATACACATAGAGCACTCAGCAATAGCAATACGAAATACACAAACAACTTTACCTTATTAGTTTTTTTTGTCGTTCTTCACTGTATACACGCAAGTGCAAAGCAACAACACTTTCGTATGCTTTGCTGGTAAACATTGTCGAGAGCGATCATCATTTTGTTTTTGTTTAACGTATGATATGAAATATTTTTTTTTATGTATTGGTTTTTACAATAAAAAATATTGAATAAAAATTAGCTATTCTTTAAATGTATTGGTGTTTACTCTTCCATAAGAAACTTTTGGGCACCCCTGGTCTAGATTATAAGGCGGTTAAGGCAAAACTTCCCAACCACTATTTTCTCATTAATTTTAAACTGGTCTTGCAACATGTTGCGATCGTTGTCCCAATGGAATATTACGGATTTACAGCTGGTCGCATATATGCCGGGCATTTTTCAGCCAATGCTCGCTTCAAACGTATCAATTGTGTTCGGTACTGGTGGCCCGATATCAGAAGCTCATAATACAGGGCACCCTTCTGCTTCCACCAAATACAGAGCATTACCCTGGCGCCATGGATATTCGGCTTTGACATTGATTTGGCTGGTTGCCCGGGCTTCACATATGATTTCTTGCGCTTCAGGTTGTCGTAATGAATCATCGAGTAATAACTCGATGCAAAAGTGACTTCTTTTTATGGCGTTCAAGCAACATTTAGGACATGCAAAATCGTCTTTCAATGTCTCTCTGCTTTAACTCGTGTGATAACCAATTTCAGTGCTTTCGAATGAATTCTGCTGCTTGAGTGACTCGTAATGATATTGCAAGTTCTTTTTGAGTTTGACAACAATCTTCATCGAGTAAAGCCTCCAATTCATCACCACTTTCGAACTTTTTTGGCTGACCCGGGCGGTCGTTTTCTTCCGTTTGAAAATCACCACTTCTAAACCGCACAAACTATCTGTCGCACGTTGAAATCGTTGGAGCATATTCAGGATAAGCTTCGCTGAGTAATCGATGTTCATAAGCAGCATATTTTTTTTTTTTTTTTTTGTAAATAAAATATGTAAGTTCCTGGAAATGATGCTTTGTTGGCACAAAGATCTACTCAGTCATCAAGTGCCGGATATTTAACCTCCAAAATTACATATCAGTTATTAAAGACACAAACCATGTGTAAATTATACCCCATCTGTTGTGAATTCCGCATTTTTAAGTTATACACCCTAAACATCTTCAATTAATATAAATAATATTGTAAAGGATTTCTGTTATTTAGTGAGGATTTTTTTTTGTGACATTTCTTTTAAGTATTACCCACCTTTTGCATTTGGAAATTTATCAGCCATTATTGGCAAAGTAAACATCATCATGGTTAAGTTGACAGCTTTGTTGTCTTTTTCAAATTGGAAAACCATTGTATGTTGGGCATTAGCTGGTCCCCAATTGACTTGTAAGAATTGAGTGGAATTACTATCACAATGTTGATCTTCAACTTCGGCATTCTTGGGGATGTTATACAAAATACGAGCCATTTTGTTATCTTTATAAAATTTAAAGATTTATTTAAAGATTTTGTTGTATGTTAAGCATTCTTTGTAATTAACATACCTTTGGTTTCATAAGTAAAATTCAATTGAGCTGCCATTCTAACTATTACACAGCTGGAATTCCAGGTAGCAACTTCGGGATCAGGATAAGGTTGAGGAGCTGGAGTTGTTGTAATCGGTGCTAGGGTTGTTGTGTTTGAGCGTGTAGTAGTCGTTTCAGGAGCAGGTGTTGTAGTTGTGGTCGTTGTTGAGGAAGTGGTGGAGGGTGTGGTTACAGGCGCTGCTGTAGTGGTTGTAGTTTTCGATGTTTCATCGTTAACTGGTAGTATTGGTGCTACTGTTGATGGAAATTTTGCATCGCTCAAATTAACACTAAGTTGAGCAGCTGTAATGGGATAAAATGAAAATTTTGAAACATAGTTTAACGCAATTTGTGATATAAAAACAAAAATAACAACAACAATATAAGAAAGTTTCGTAAATTCTACAACAACAAAAAATAAGTAGTTTTTTTTTGTAAAATGTCGCATGGGCTTTTTTAATTGTTTTAACTAAAAAAATGAGCTATAAGAAATTTTGTGGGACAATTACGGCTGTAACACAAAACAGTTCATAGGCCCAGCAAAAAAAATGGTAGTCATTCTATGACTATAACTTCTTTCATTGCTTCCTAAACTTCAGTTGACATTCTTTAATGCTTTTTTGGTGTTATTCTAAAGCACTTCCAAAAGAATTCATGTGTTCATATTTTAAATGCAGTGATCTGGATATGAACCCGATGCATATCCTAAAAAATCACTCTGCATTACTTCTAAAGCATAAGTTACAGTATATCGTATATTTTTTGAATCTTAAGCATTTATTCAAATTGAAAAAATAGTTCTGATGAACTTTTTTAATTTTTTTATTAAATCATTTTTTATATTTTAGTTTAAAATTTCATGAGGGTTAAAATTTATGCAGTTTTACAATTTTTATAAAAGTTTTCAAAAATCAATTATCAATATCAAAAATTAATTATTTTAACCTTTAATTGAGACTAGAGCTGGCCTGTCATTTTGATTTTTTCAGCCTTAAATATTTATGACGACGCAATATGTGCATTTTTTGCATTATGTTTATTATTTAACACTACACCATTTCCAATTTTAATTCAGAATTTATCAAAATAATTTTAAAATTGTGTAAAATTTATTTCAAATTGCCCAAAAAAAGTTTTAAAATTGTGCAAAAATTATTTAAAATTGTTCAAAAATATTTTAAAATTGCCTAAAAATGTTTTCTAATTGTACAACCAGTTTTTAAATTATCCAAAAATATTTTAAAATTTGTCTAAAAATTCATTAAAATTTTTGAAAAATGTTTCAAAAATGCTTTTTCACTAATGCAGAATTATTTCTTTGTTTTAATAAAGATAATTTGTATATCAATGCATAAATTTCGCTTCTTTAAACTTATTTTTCTGCATTCTTATGAATTAAATTTTCATCAAAGCTTAAATTCTACAAAGTATATGAACATTTTTCACTCATGCATCAGAATATGTAATGATTGGATCGTCATTGCTTCCTTAGAGTAAAGTATGAGTAATGCTAGTAGCTCTATTTGAATACTTCCTTCCTATGACACGCTAATGTTATATTCATCGATAAAACCATTCAAAAAGAAGTGATGCTTTTATTGCTTCTTTGGCAGCTTCATTTTTGCTGGGAGGAGCTATTGATATTTGGACATTTTTTTTGTTGTTTATGGTTACAGCGATAAATGTAAGGAAATTTAAAAAAAAATAAAACCCAAAACAAAAAGTTTATTTAATTTTAAATATAAAAATTTATATCTCCCTTTGTTTAAGACCTAAGATTTAAAATAAATTAAAAACAAAACAAAAAATTGCATGTTGTTTCAAGTTTCGTTTATCTTTATTGCTGGTTTATTTTTAAACAAAACATGACTTTTATACCCCTTCCTCTGAATATATTTTTATTTTATGACTCACACATAAATGCGATAATTTGCGCTGATGCACACATAGCAAATTACTTTTATGAAGCTAAACAAAAAAAAAAAAAAAACAACAATAATATTGGTTACCAAGAGTAATTTAAAACTAAAATTTATAATAAATAATTTTCTGATGATTATACATAATTTAATTTCTTGATAAATTGAAATTTGTTCTACAAATTAAATATAATCCTTTCATTATTAAATATCAAATATTTTGTTTCTGATCTATTTAAAAATCCATTAAATTGACGTAAAAACACAAATGGTTTTATTGATAAGAAATGGTCATTCAAAAATATTAAAAAAAAAGAACGAAACAAAATATCAAAACAAAAACGAGTTGAAACGTTAAAATATAATGAAATGCACAAAATTAAAGCAAATAAATTTAAAGTGATTAATTATTTTCCAAAAAAAAAAAAACAAAAGGAATGATTGTTTAAGAATGGGGTCATAGTTAATTTGCATATTCAAAAAAAAATGTGCTACAATATTAAGAAAAAAATAAAAATGCATCATTTCAAAGCTTTATTTCAGCAAATTTTTTTTTTTAATAAATTCATTTTTTAGTTTATTAAATATATAATTACAAAGTATATCTCGTTGTAGCGAAAACACTGATAAGCTAGCACGCTACCAACTAGCCTACCGGGGCGCTCTTTTTTGAACGGAAAAATATTGAAAAATTTTTCCGTGGCAAGCGAATTCCTTTGTTATATTTTTTTATTCAAATTTTATACATTAATTAAATATTGATTTGGTAAATTTATGATTCATGGTTTAAATTGTATTACTGCAGTCTTGTCTGACATTTTTGTCTATTTTTTCCCAATCAACCATGAAACGACAAAAAAACACCTTTATTTTAATATAACAAACAACAAAAACAAATTCATAAAATAAACAAATACTATACAAAATATAGATATAATCACTATCACAATATTCTCACAGATAATCAACTCTTATCTAATAAAAAAAAATATTGTGGATTTACTTATAATAAACACAGCACATTTGTACGAGGGGCATCCTGTAAATTTTTGTAAATTGCTACATAATGTCACTTATAAATTTAAAAACATATAATTTTTATCATTTTATTATTCAAATTGACTTTTTCAAAATGAATTTATGCCAAAAGTTTTCGTTGGATGCTTTTTTTTTCCATTTTAATGTTGACTAGAGCCAGCGGTTGTGCTTTCAACGACTTTGTTTGGCTTTCAGTGATAATACTCCATCTCTAAGAAATGTTTCTTACTGACTTGCAAAATTCAAGAGTGCTCGGTCTTACATCTGCGATTGAATTCGTAAAGTTCGGGCCAATTTATACGATGCAATTGACTGCATGCAATTTTCCTAATTCCATTTTCAAAGTTGCTTCCAAAGTTATGTCTATTTATACGGTGGCTTTTGTTGCACTTAAACCGAATGCAGAGAAGATTAAAAAAGCTGCATTTTTAAATGCCAATACAATTAAATGGAATATTTTAAGTAATTTTTTATTTATTTTAATACTTGTCGTTGAATAAGATACGACATAAGTCCAGATTAACAAGACTTTTTGGTTTAAACACCAAAACCGTACAAAGTACGGCCCTGACGTTTCAAACATAAACGACATCCATGGCGGTAAGTTTTACGTTTAGCATGTTTGGTATAAGTAACAGCACCACGAATAACGTTTTCCAAGAAAACCTTTAATACGCCTCGATTTTTCTCATAAATTAAACTCGATATACGTTTGACACCATTACGGCGGGCTAAACGACGTATAGCTCGTTTGGTTATACCCTGGATATTATTACGAAGATCATTACGATGACGTTTAGCTCCTCCCTTTCCTAAACCTTTGCCATTTTTACCACGACCATTTATTATTTAAGATTTTTTTCTTTTGAGTTTTAAGAATCTTTTTACAAAGTGCAGTTTGCAGTAGCAAAAAGATGGCGACAATGAAAAAGTGAATGTGAATTAAGCAACACAAGAAGAATACATATGAGTGCTAAAGAGAAATAACAAAAACATGCAAGAAAAACGCGCCTTTTTTTGTTACCCCGTTTGCTTATCTACCCCGTTCGCTAACAAACAAAAATTGCATGCAATAATTGCATGCATTAAAGTCATTGTCTAAATTGGCTGTTATTCCAGAAGCTGTAAAGTTTATGACTGAGCTTATAACACAATTTATTATTTAAACTCTCCATACAATACAGACCTGACACCTAACGATTTTTGTCCGTTTCCTTTTATCAAAAAAAAAAAAATTCACAGAATGCGATTTAAAACGCCTAAAGAAACAATGAATCATCAGTTCCAAATATACGTTTCTGAGATATCAAATTCAAAGTGGAATAATGTTTCGAAAACTGGTTTTAAAAAATACAAAAGTATATAAATTATATCTTTAAAAATTATCAGCTAAAAAATTAAAAAAAAAATATTATTTCTAGTTTTGCAAAAATTTTCAGAATAACCCTCGTACCTACATCAAATCTCATATACAAGATGATAAAATGGTGCTCGACGTTTCGAAATTAAACAAAAAAAAGAAAGAAATTATAATAAAACGCTGATTAAGGGTATTTAAATATTTATATCTTTTAAATTGTATTCATTTACATACGCTGTGCTGTGCACTCTTCTACTATGGAAACACTTTACGATGCCTAAAGTGACAGTAATATTCAACAACCACAAAGTACTTAAGATAAATTAATGGGGGATTCATTTAAGAATAAATGCAATATTTACTGTAGCACATTAAATATAATTAACATTGGAGTAAATAAACTATAATCAACTAAAAAGATAAAATTTATAAAAATTAGTGTTATATTTTAAATTAATATTTTACAGCAGACAAAGAAAAAATTAAAAAATTATTCAAGAAGCAATGGTTGACAATCAATGTATTTTCAAGTACTACTAAATACTTTTATTAGATTATCTTTATGGGGTTCCCTTTAGGCTTAAATGTTAAATTATAGTTTTTATATTTAAACAATCTTTATAGTAAATAAGATATTTAGAAATATCTCATCATTGTCATTGGAAATATTTTTTTTTTTTAACTTTCAGCTGATAAAATAGAAATTTCAGTTATTAAAAATAAATGTAAAATCGTTAGATTTTTTTACTTAACAATATAAGTTTGAGCTAAATTAAAATTTGAAAAGTTCTGTACAACTTTTTAAAATTAAAAGTTTCAGAATATTTTAAAGAAAATAATCCATCATCATAAATGTCACCTACATATTTAAATATTTTCTTTTCATTTCTTTATTTTATTTTTTTTTTTAATTGTTTTTTATGCAATATTTCTATAATTAAACAGTACGATGACATTTAAAAGAAAACCACAAAGTTTGAAAAATTAAAGCCTAATAGAAAACCACAAGAAACAAGTTGCCTGCCTGCATACTATGCAATAGTTAGTTTAGAAAAGGAAATTTAATAGTCAACCTTCATTTGTATATGTAAAAATATACGAGAAGATAAATATTTTAAACAAGCTGCTGCTAGTTTGTTTATGCATTTAAAGGTCATCTTTTAAGTAAATGAAGTGTAAATGATAAAAAATAACAATAAGAAAACAAAAACAAAAAATACCGACTTATAAAGAAATCATGAACTTAAACTAAAAAAAAAATCATTATCAATAGAAGAAACAAACGCCCTTCTTTTTTTTTTAATTTTGATATTTAATATTGTGGAAAAATAAACAATAGTTTCTAAGATTAACAAACAATAAATAAGTAAAATTTAGGGAAGAATTATAAATATTTAAAAAAATACGTGAATAATAAAAGTCTTTAATACACTTTTGTAGAATTCAAATTGACAAAATATATTTATTATTATTTTTTTTATGTTAATATTCATACAATTATCGAGCATTTGCATGATGATGAATAAATACACCACTATAATTTCCAGTTAATTGCTGATAAGCAAGCATTGATTAACTTTTGCTCGTATTTTTTTATGACTGTATTTTAATTATGGTATTCGAGTAACAAATATCAATGGCAGGAAAATCTGAGACTGAAATAAATGAAAATGTAAGCAATTTAATCATGTAGAGGTCTACAATAACAAAAGAATTTATATTATTCCAACTTGTAGTTTATACTTTATCACTTTTTTGCATTATTGTAAATATTGGTATGTATAACAAAAACAAATACGTTAAAATATTCATGGAAAATTTTATATTATTAAGTTGTGTCTAGAGACATACATTGATGGTAGGAAATCCAAGAGACTCAGGAAAAAATGTCAAAGAAACTTGAAATTTTTGAACATAAAAAATTTTTAAAAATTTGAGAATTTCTAAAGAAAGAAAATACGAAGAAAATTACATTAATATATTATTCTCTTTAAGATCTTTTTACAAAAAATAATGATTATTTATTATTTTATTCCAATATTTCGTCTCCACATTGGGTGACTTCTTCAGGGAAATAATATGATATATAATATATGATGTGATATATATATAATATATTATTTCCCTGAAGATGTCACCTAATTGGAGACGATATATTGGAAGAAAATAATAAATAATCATTATCATTTTTGTAAACAGATCTTAAACTCGATTTAAAGAGAATAATATAATATGCTATTAAAGATCGAGTAAAGAAAAATAAATATAAAGAAATTACATTACTCTTAATATAGTATTCCAAAAATTTCGTACAAAACAGAATTAGTCTGATTGGAAATATCCTTTTATGAAACCCACAGAGTGGATTTATAGAACACTAATATAAATTTATTTAATTCAATCTATGGATACAATAACTATCCTAACAGACTAGAAACTCATAACAATAATGAACAAATTTTCGAAAGAAAAGTGTAGAAATTTTTCCATTTTTTACGAAAATTTCCAATATTGGATTCTATAAAACCTCACTACAGATTTGATGAGTAAATTTCTGATCCGATTTTAACAAGTTTTATAAAATTAATAAATTTTAATTGAAATTTCTAAGCTTCATATATGTATTTTGCAGTTTTTTAAAAATTTTCTTAATATTTTAAATTTAATTTATTTTCTTTAATTCGATCTTCAAAGAAGTCACTCAATGTGGAGATGAAATATTGGAAGGGAAGAAAAATAAATAAATAAATAATCATGATTTTTATAAAAAGATCTCAAACCCAATTTAAAAGAATAATATAATATTCTAAATTTTTAAATGTAGAAAAACATAATGATTATTTTTTAAATTATACTAAAGCAGCTTGAATTGACCTTGTAGGAAATATCGATAGTGAAACTGTACTGATTCACTATTGACTTTGTCACAAGTACTACTGACTAATTATGCCCCAGCCAACGCTTTCTGCTGTAGACATTTAACATGTGCGTGTCATTGCGAATCTACACAACTATTGACTTGGTGTTGACATTGGAACCAGAGATTCACTAGTACATTTTAGTAATTCTAGTCTACACCTTTGGAACTTTTTACTTGATTTCCGCACTAGGAAGGGAAATAAGTTTAAACAGGTGCATTTATTTCGGTAAATTAGATATTTCATAATAATTTTTTTTTTTTTTATAAATTTCATTAAAGTAAAAAAAATTCTTGCAAATTTAATTTTGGAGTAGATAAATCTTCAAAAGACTGCACAAAATCATCCACAGGCTCCGTGAAATCTTCATCAGGCTCCACAAAATCTATAGAGTTGCAATTTTCACTACAAATTTTTGCCTCTTTCTTGTCATTTTTAT
This sequence comes from Eustalomyia histrio, assembly GCA_949748255.1. NCBI lineage: Eukaryota > Metazoa > Arthropoda > Insecta > Diptera > Anthomyiidae > Eustalomyia > Eustalomyia histrio. The sequence continues at coordinate 152,705,936 of OX456526.1, forward strand.
TTTTATACAAAATCAATTGTTTTTTTCACAAGTTTTTTGTAATTTCTTTTGCTCATTATATATTTTGTTAAAATTTGTATATTTAACATTTAAATTAATTTTTCTTTATATTTTTATTAAAAACTTTAATTTTGAATGAAGCTATGCACATGTATTTTCAACAAAATAAAACAATAAAAAATCAAGAACAAGCACAGCTTTGCAGCTGCAAAAAAGGAATGTAAAAAATATAGACGCTTTGTTGACATGTCACCAAAAAAATCACCCAAAATAGTGGACAAAAGTGGTGACTTGTAGACATTTGACCCCAGGCTTCCTACAGGGGAGTTACAATTCACTAAATTAAATGTTTCGAATTTTATATGGAGGTTTTAAAATTTTTTAAAAATTTTGAAAAAAAATTATTTTAATTTTCTGTTGTATGAAAATTAATCCATCCGCATTCATAATTTTCGGTGAAAAGGGCAAAAATTATGATGGTTTTAAGTTAGAAATTAAAGAAATCGTTTTTAATACTTTCAAATCCGTAAAATGAAACATTTTATATAAGGATGCAATTTGAGGTGAGGACATTTTTCATGCTCCGAAAGCTATTAAATACTTGATTTTAGTATCAAGCTAATTAAAAACTATTATTTGATCATATTTTCTTTGTAATTCATAAATCACTAATTTCAAAGTAAAGGTCCGCGTGGCGATTAACTCTAATGCTAGAGTCGGATAACCGTATGCATAATTAAAATTTAGCATATCGTTAACATTAGTATTTTATTTGTTTGAATGAATTTTTTACATTAAAAAACTGTTGTTTAAACTTATTTTAGTATTGATGCTAAATTGCTTTCAATGTTCAGTGATTAAACGGAAAAAAATTACAATTATAAAAATCCTTTGATTTTCGAACACAGGGCATGCTAAAGAAATAATTATGAATAAAATCTACTTTAAGAAATACTAAAGGCATAAAATACATTCCAGTTATAGGCACGTTAAGTGCGACGTATAGAACTAACTAAACCAAAATATTTTATATATAAACTTCACAAGAAAATATCTTGGACCTTAGTCGCCAAATAATAAAGTAATTAAATGAATTGCATTCTTGTTAGTCGAACTATTATACCTTAGGGCTGAATTAAATTTTTCCCTTTCTAATTGAAAACAATTTTATATTTGCGGAATTCATCAAATATTGGCACTAAAATATTAGCTGAATTAAATTGCTTTGGTATTTAAAATGTTATAAATGAATATCCAAATCAAATCAGAAATTCAACTACAATTTTCACTGTTCATGAAAGGTCTATGATGAAATTAAAAACAAATTAGTTGTAAAAGGGGAATACAATTTTTTTTGTAGTCATTAAATTAAATTAACAAACTATGGGGCGAATGTGAAGAAGACAACAAATTAAAAAAATTAACTTAAAATAAAAAAAGTATAAAATAAAACAACAAAAAAGAAATACAGCAGCAAAGTACAAACAAAATAACTGGAAATTTCGGTTTAGTATTCCTTTGTTTTTGTGGAAAAAAAATCATAAAATAGCACAAAAAAACAGCAGCAGCAGTGCTGTTAACACTGACGCATCAGCTGAGAGAACTACTAAACCCTTTTTGTCTCGCTTCAATATATAATTTTTTTTCAATTGGAAAAAAATGACGTCTATGAAAATGTAAAAAAAAAAAAATGCAAACAAAGAACGAAAATTCTTTCCAACTTGGAAAAAATATTTAATAAATACAAATATTTACCTGTTATTAAGCACAGCGATGATAATATTGCCAAACTTATCAATTTATTATGAAACATTTTGCCTAGAAAAAATAGACAAATCACTTTTTACAAAGAATTTTGTTGTTGTTTAATATGTATATTTGTTGTTCTATTTTTGGTTAAAATGCGTATTAATTTAATTATTTTTTCTGCGCCTTTTGAAAAATATCCAAACGTTAGCTTATTTTTTATTAATAGCAAAAAACGCACTTGAAAATCTATGAATCGTTTAATGACAATGAGCAATAGTTTGCAAATGAAATAAAAAATAATTAAATGAATTGTTGTCAATTATATCAAAAAAAGAAAACTGCTAAATGTCTCATGAAAGCGCTATAAATACGTTATAATGATTTCAAAAGCGCTAGATATCGCAAGAAAAGGCTAATTGAAACACTGAATTATATATATTCTCTTGTACATTGATGCCAACTAATTTGCAATAAAAAATTGCTAGATCAGACCCGAAAATCGTCAGAAAATATTAGCGTTTCTCTGCGGCAAGCTATTAAAGTTAGCTTATATCATTCCTATAAAAATTTGACATCAGCTTATCGTATGGGAATGAAGCCATTGCTGATATCTTGCCGCATTAAAACAGATAATGTACACGAATATTTCAACTATCTCGTAACATATTTTTGGTGTCAACTAAGTTTTAAAATATCAAAATTTGAATTAAATTTGTAGCTCCTTGATATCGTTGCTAGTTAAAGAAAAATTTGAATTGTTGGATACCAACTATTTTGAATTCAAAATTGTAAAAAAACATTGATTATAAAGTTTTGCTTCTATTTAAAAATAATTAAAAATTTTTTTTTTAACACTTTATTTCTTTCTTCATTTTCTAAAAAATCGGGCTGTGTACTTATAATTAAATACAATTTTTCTACATAAATGAAGTGTTAGGACTTAGTGAAAAATTATAAAACACGAAAATTTATATTTTTTGTATTCTTACATACAACTGGTTTCTAAAGATAAAATCACTAGATTCAGTATGAACGCAATTTGCAATATTTATGACATAAATGAGATAAAAATACTTTTCAATACATGCATAAAATAATATACATGAATCCGTCAAAATAATCTATATGAATTTTTTACAGCTTTTCAAACCTTTGTTCCATACCAAAAACCAAAAAACAGGTTCAGTTTTTTTCACAAAAACCGCAGCCGTTTGAAAAAAAAAATTTTCGATAAACCGAAACCGGGGTTTTAATGGCCTTTTTTTTTAATACTCTACCCCCAAATGGCCGAATAAGCGAGCCTGATTGTTAGTAGATTTATTTTTTCTATCACATATTCAAATTTCATCCGTACCTATGAATTAGTTTATAAATTATCTCATAATTTAGCCAAAATGTTTTTTTTTGTAATTTAACGATTTAATTGTCAATGGATTTAGGAGTATGCTAAGATTTAACTTACCTAAATTTATCAGACCATGATTTTCAACTTTATTGAAAATTCTGCAGGCGCAAATAGAGGTACTATTTTTGTGAGTGTAATGATACCTTTTTATGAGTGTAATACCGAAATAAATATTTTAAGTACACTGTAATATATTCGTTAAAAAAAATGTTCATATTGTTACTCCCGCTAAGAGCAATCAAAAAAGCGCTTAATTAGCGTGAAAAGGGCAATGTTAACAACATTGAATAAATGACAAACAAAATAGAAACAGTTTGTCACTTCATTGCTCAAAAAACAGTCGCTTTATTAGAACTGCCGTCCAACACAACTCTGCACTGATAAATTAACCGTTAGTAAAATCACGCTATACATTTTTATTTTACAGCTATACATTTTTGTGTGATTTTTTGTACAATTAGTGAAAAAATTTGAAAAAATGCAAATAAATGTTTTGTAAAGATAATATTTGTTACATATTATTGCGGTTATATAGAAAAACGTGATAAAGTTGGTCTTTTTTGTTTAAGTGTTTTTTTTTCGTCCACCCATCCAATGATTTTAATACAATTAATGAAAAAGTGAAAAACTTGAAATTAATGCAAAGTAATAACAAAAGTAACATTTAAAACAATAATGTGTGTTATATATTATTAAAGTTATATGAAAATAATGTCAAAAGAATGATATTTTTGGGATAACTGAATTTTTTTGTTGCCAACATAATGTTAAATAAAACCGGATATTAAGATCCATGCAAAATACAAACAAAATAAAAACAACTTGATTAAGTTAAATTGAAACAAAATTGTATTGTCTCAAACCACGCTAAGTGGTTTAGAAGCTTTCTAAAATTTAGCTTACAATGACAATGATCCTCAACTGCAGACGCAAATAGAGGTATAATTTTCTTTTATCTTTTCACCTATTTATATTTATTTTTTATGAGTGCAGTGCAAAAATAAAATTTATTTTTAGTACACTGCAATATTTTCATTTAAATAATAAGTTTATGTTTCTCCCGCTAAGAGCAATCAAAAAAGCGCTTAATTAGTGTGAAAAAGGCAATGTTGACAATAGTGAAAAATGACAAACAAAATATCACAAAAAACAGCCGCTGTATTGGAATTTTTGTCCAGCTCAACTCTGCACTAATAGATGAACCGTTAGTAAAATCACGCTATACATTTTTCTTATGTGCTTTCTTGTACAATTGGTGTAAAAGTTTGAAAAAATTAAAATTAATACAAATAAATTGCAAAAAAATATTTTTAAAAGATAGTATGTGTTACATGTTATTGCAGTTTATTGAATAACGTTTTGAAGTTGGTATTTTTATGTTTAAAAGTGTTTTTTTGTCACCCAAAGTTTTTGATAGAATTAATAATAAATGAAAAAATTTCAAATTAAGGTAAAGAAATAAAAGAATGATTTGAAGCAAAAGTGTGTGTTATATTTTATTAAAGTGATATACAATTATGTGATAATAATGATATTTTTATGTTAACTGAAATTTTTTGTTGCCCACACATCATTTAAGAATTGCCTGCCACATCATTAAGGAATTGAAGAAAATATGTACAAGGTGAGTTACAAACAAAATAAAAACAACTTGTTTTAGTTAAATAGAAACCAAATTGTATGTGATTAAATAAAGTTTAAAGAAATAGTTGAAATCACTTTGGATAGGTGCAAATATTTTTGTCACTCACCTTTCTAGCTTAGCCCGGCCGCCTACGAAAGAAAACTTAACTCTGCGAAACCCTCTTCGGACCAACCACAGAGTATACGCAAAAAAATTTCGCTTAATTTGGCAAAATATTCAAGGCTGGCGTAGGGGCTCCAATATAATATACATTTTTGCGGCGTCTGTGGAGCAATTCTTTAAACAGCTGTTCAAAGTGTGTTCTTAATAATTTTGACATTTGGGAACCTAACGTGTCGTGTCATATATCAAGAAAAAGTTTGAAAATGGGTCAAACCATGCTAAGTTGCAAGGTGCAATTATTATTTTTTTTGTCACGCACCATTTGAAGTGCCGGGAATGTCGCTTACGAAAGTAGGCTTCCTCAGCGAAACCCTCTTCGGACCAATTAAAGAGAACATTCCAGTAAAATGAATAAAATATCTATTCAAGTTTCCCCCGAAATATCTTTTTAGTAAAAGCCCAAGTACAGTTGACTTAAGTGACTTAGCTAGGTATCGCTATGGAACGAAAATTCAATTTTTTTTTTTAAATAACTTGTATTTCTAAAGTCCCTTGAGTCAATTGTAGTTGAGCTTTAGCCTATCGATTAACCCGTAGTGGACAAATTGAACATTTTTAGACTTTCTCATGACTTGTCTTACTCAAAACTTGCCCTTTCTATTCACAAACTTGTACATTTCATTTGTTTTAGTTTTTTGTGACATGGGTTTTTTGCAGAGCAATGTTTTAACCTGCTCAAAAAACAAGTAAAGGGAATAAGTCCATATTTGACCTTTAATTTTTATTGAATTTGACAAGCTAACGGGTTATGTCATATAACATATCTAATGAAATATTAATTATATAGATACAATTTTGAATAAATGAACTTTTTTAAAAAATTAGAAATCTTTATTTCGTCCACATTGAGTTAATCAATGGAGTCATATTAGGCCTGACTGAAAAGATTTTTAAGAGAACTTTACTACGCTACTCATATAGTTCTGATCGGGGACTTTTTTAATTTTCTACGTAAATTTTCATCTCAGATGTTTGTATAAATCCTATAAGTTTAAATATTTCACAAAATAATAATTGTATCATTGGGTGTAGTTATTGACGGCAATTTTAAATTAAAATATCTTATTAAATATCTTACGTGAAGGCTATTTTTAATTTTGAGGAGACTATATAATACAAATCTTATTATTTCAGTTTATTTCAAGAAAAGAATTGTTCACAGTACTATAATGCCTCTTTTTCTATATTGTTTGGAGGTATTTTCTGGTACTTGGGGTTATAACATTAGTCACATCCAGTCGCTATTTAACAGAGTAACAAGATATATATATTCAGTACGAATTCGTGAAAATATTACAGAACATGTTATTCGTTTTCTTGAAACATCGTATCGTGATTTTATTAAAATACATCTCCTATTATATTTTTATCGAGTTTTTAGTATAAATTGTCCTTTGTTTATATCAGTGACTGAAACCCTGAAAAAATTGGGTTCAGGTTCGGGTTCGGATTAATCGAAATAAAAAATTCGGGTTCGGTTCACGGTTCGGGTTCAACATTTAAAGAAAGTAGAAATGTTTTATCAAAAGGAAATTTGTGTATTTTTCAAAGAAATTTTTTTCTTTTAAAATTGTTTTTCTAAAAAGGCCCTCCCATTTGAAGAATTTGATTTAGAAAATCGTTCCTTTATTGTTAGAACTTGGTCGAGAATACCTTCATCATCTTCGGAACTTAGCATTAACTTATATCTGCTATCTAGATATAATGCTGCAATCAAAAGTGGTTTTCTCTTTTTATAATTTTTTAATATAATTCTTTTGAAAATGTTTTTGTTTTGCCATATTTTGTTAGCTCTAATTTAAAACTAGATTCTAGATTCTATAAAAATCTTGTAGTTTCAGTGTTCAAAAACTTCCACAAAAACTTATTCTATTTCAAATATCATTCATAGCATCCAGTAATTCCGAACAAAAACTTCTGTATTCCAATAAGGCTGAAACCATTTCATAACTAGAATTCCATCTAGTTTGACAGTCTATCACGGAGAAATTTTTGGTGTTCGCAATTTTTTGCAAATAGCTCTGTATTGATCAAGTATTTGCTTAACAGGAATAGATATAGTGGCGAGCACTGCCAAATGGAATGCAAGAAATGTAATGTTTTTTATGATTTTTCTATCAAACATTTCTTAGGCCAAGAATGTTTTTTTTTTTTACGCAAGAATGTTTTTTTATATTTTTGAACCCGAACCTGGTAAAATTTTTGGGTTTAGCGGGTTCGGGTTCAAAGTTTTTATAAACAGCGAACCTGAACCCGTTTGGGCTCGGATTCGGTTTCAGTCCCTGGTTTATATCAAATTGTTTAGATTTACTAGATCTCATAATATAATTGCATATTTCAATACTTCTTGGGTAAGTAGGTCTTTTCATAGACATGTGGTTTCATTATTTAATGCGCTACCAGTATCTTTAAGACAATTCAATTATATTCTTTATGTTTATAAAATAAAACTTTTAAATAACTTTCAATAATTACAGCAATTTTCTTATCTTTTTGATAATTTTTTATTACAACAATAGGGTGGATAACTACAATAATTATTTTTCTCGTTTCAATTGGGATATATTACATATTTTTTTATAGGCTATCAAATAAATAGTTATCAGGGTTTTAGATTCTAAATTTTAAGGTGGTTGGAATAATTTATTAATTGGCCTCTAGGCTTTTAAATTACAAAATGTTGAATAAAAAAAAATAAACTTATACAGTTTCGGTCAAAACTAACTGAACAAAAAACTATTTTAGTTATGTGGGGTATAAGTTCTTAAATTATATTAAAAATGCCTTTGTATCTCTACTATACCAAATGTAATTTCTATATCTGAATCAAAATGAAGCTAAGTTCCAAACTTTAACCTTTTTTCATAAGCTTTGAAATGTCACACCTTTGGTTTAAATAAAATACCTAAAATATACAAATATATTGATCCAACAGTATTGAGAGAAATACTGGAATTTTAAATATAATTTAAGAACTTATACCCAACGTAACTAAAGTAGTTTTTGACCGAATGATAACGTCTTGGTGCCATAGTAAAGGCAATTAAATGAACACGACTTACATATTTAAATATTTTTGTAATATCCTTCAAAAGATTTCTTTTTCACATGTCCTTGCTCTAGAATAGTAGTAATTTTTACTATAATAAAGTAGTTTTAATTCGACAAACTCAAACTCAAAAAATTAGGAAAAGAATTATGATATAAAACAGTAAAATATATTTCATCTGAGATTATTTTTGGCGATTAAAATTCTTGGCATTCATTCTAATTTACTATCTTTAAGGATAATGTGAAATATGTTAATTAAGGAGTCAAGATAAAAAAAAAATATATATTTTTAATTTTTAGTACAACATTTGAAGCTCATTCGTTTGTTGATTTAAAAAAAAATTCAGCATTTCAAACGAAAAATTTTACCAATTCAAAAATTATTATCTTCGTTGTATTAGTTCAGCATGTTCTGTCACATCATTCTCTGAGATTCTGATATTCTTTAGTTTCCCATATACATATTTCAAATGTACGGAATGTGAATAAAACAATGTGTTTTATTAATAACAGGATGTCATTATGCGTTAACAGAATATGAGTAAGACTTTTTGTTAAACTACACTCAATGAAATGAATATGGTATTTCAGTTCAGTTAGTTTTAACCGACACCTTTACTTGAAGAGTATAGTCCCGGCCAATTCAGATAAATTTTTTAATCACACCTAAAGAATTTTTTCAAAAACTGTAAATTGTGTTACCCTTTATTATTATTATCCACTGAAATAAAAACTAAGAATTTTTTTTTTGTTTTTTTTTTTTTTATTTGGAATTACATAATTCCATATCAACATTATTACTTTTGGTTTTTATTGAATTCAGTAAAATTTATTTGTTTTTTATTCAAACGATATACATCATTTATTATTTTCATTTGTCGCTTGAACCTTTATGTTTTTATATATAATTTTACCTCTGTTTTTTTAATTTAAACTTAAATTTTACAAAAAGCAGTGTTTGTTGTTGTTTTTTTATTTTTTTTATTTATATATACCATGAATTTTTGTTGTTTTTTTTTTCTGAATGATGGTTTATATTTGTTACTTTTTTCATTATTAAATCTAAATTAAAGCAATATTGTTTGTTTTTTGTTTTTTAATTTTTTAATACTTATAGAAAATGAAAGAAAACAAGAAACTGAACAAAATTGTTTATATATTTTTTGATAATAATGAAGAAAAATAAATTTTTTATTTTTACTACTAAAATTTTTAATTTAAATTATGATTTCTTTTTAGGTTTGCTAATTTAAATGTTATAATATATTTTGTTCTTTTAATTTAGTTTTAAATTGTTTTTTGTTTTACTTTTTAAAACTAAAATAGTTTTACATTGAAGCTTAATGAATTTTTTGGGGGGCTTAATTTTTTGTTTAGCAAACAGATTTTACACAAGTTTTTTATTTATTTATTTTTTGTTTTTTAACTAGCATATTTAAATATTTTTATTTCTGCTTCACACTGACAAAAATGGCAATTTTAATATGTATATATGAACAATGTAGTTTTTTTTTCAAGGGGAGATTCTTTTATATATAGTAGCTCTTCTTTTTTAAAAGCAAACATTTAGTGAGAAAAAATTTTAAAATTTTCAAAAAAGTCGGAATATGTTAGAAAGTATTATGAATTCGAAATTTGTTAAAGTTTGCTTGTTGTTATTTGTGTCCTTAAAGCCTAAAGATAGCTTAAATTTAAATTTAAATGTATTTTTATTTTTTTTATATCTTAGCACTGCTTTTTTGTTATTATTGTTGTTTTAATATACGAAATTAAATATATGTATATTTTTTAGATTTGTTAAGACAAAACTTAATTTTGTTTTCAAATAAGTAGTTAAAAATTAATTAATAACATTTTGGTTTATTTGGGGTTATGCTTAACTACAAGGTGTTTCATATTGTAATTATTTACCGAAATTTGACATTGTGTTGCTGTTGTTCAAAACATGACTTTCATTTCATTAGTTTGTAGATTTTATTGAAAGTTCTTTGTTCATTTGTGTATTTATATATTTTTAGTTTTTTTTTTACTTTATTAATATTAATATTTGCATAACACTCAAAAAAATTATTTTTACATACATTTTATTTGTGTGTAAAAAATGGCAGTTATTTGAATATATATTTTTCCATTTTTTTATTTAAATACTTTCATTTTAACTCTCATTTATTAATTAATGACAACAACACAACGTTTAAAAAGAGGATTTCTTTTTATTCAAAAAAAAATCTATGTTAAATATTTAAAAATTTCCAATGTTTTATTTTTACAACAATTGGTGTAAAAAATGAATTTAAGTTGTGGTGGGAAGGACTAGCACATTAAAATTTTTTTCTACAGAAGTAGTTCTATAGCCAAAAGATTATGAGCCAATTTATACGATGCAATTGATGGCATGCAATTTTCTAAATCACCTTTTCAAAGTTACTTCCAAAGTTATGTCTATTTATACAGTGACTGTTGTTGCACTAAAACCAAATGTGAATGAAGCCACAAAAGAAGAATACATATGAGTTCGAAAGATACAAACAAAAATTGCACGCAATAATTGCTTGCAGCAAAGTCACCGTCTAAATTGGCTCTATATTTTTATGTAATCAACTTTTGTTTTCAATATATGATCAATTTTTGAGAAGGTTTAAATCAAAATATTTTTTGCTTGGTTTTAGGCTGAATATTTTTGTGTTAAATTTGTTGGTTTGTATGTAATTCTTCTTTTAATAAATAGTATTTTTAATCAATCCAACTTAGTTAATCACAAAAGCAATCTAGTTGAAAACAAAAATTTCGATTACAATTTATTAAAATTTAACTTAAAATTTATAAAAGCTTTAAAAAGCTTTTGATTTGTAAATTTTTGTTGAACTTTTTATATATTGTTGAATTTTAATTCCTTGGAAATTTGCGCTGTTAGGTTGTATTTGCAGTCACTAAAAATATTTAAAATATATAGAAATTCCTACAGCGTTTAGCTTTAGCAGTGTTTTAGAAATGATTAACAAATACATTTTTTCTTTTATTGTTTATTTGTAATACTTGTTTACTGTTTATTTGTTTTCTTTTGTTCTCATTTAATGTTGTTCATTTAATACACTAAAGGTAATGGAGGGAAACGGGAGTATCTAAAATTTTGTTTTTCGACAATAAAAAAATTAATAAACACAACTATTGTAATAAATTATAATAAAATATTTTTGTTCAAGTTACAGTAGATGTGTGGTGGGTGTAGTATTTTTGTTTTCTTTCAGTGTAACCAAAGCTTAATAAGCAGAGTTGCATTTTTTGTAGTTTAAGGTTGTTGTTGTTGTTCACAAGAAAAAAACCGGGTGTTTCGTATAAATAAATATTTAAAAAATTATTTTTTGTAAATTATTTTTCTTCAAACGGTTCTTTTTTTATTACGTTTTTATTTAAGATGTGTGTGTGTATATTTGTCTCTGTTATTTAGTTTTATTTACTTGTTTTTTTTTTATTTCTTAAATTTATTTATTTTTTATATTTTTTTTTTTTACTTTTTTAATTATTTTTCTTTTTAGTAAAGATGATTAGTTTTTTATGTTTTATGCATTATTCTCTAGACTCCTTAGCTTGTTTTATTATTTATTTACTTGAAAATTTCCTAAATAATGCTTTAAATATTTAAAAATCTACAATATTTTATAAATTTTTTATTAAGTAATTAGTTGTTTTATTTAAATGTTTTTTTTTTCTTTTGCTTAAATTTATAACAAATTTAAACAAACAAATCTGGTAATTGTTTGGTTTTCAATAAAATATTTTCTAAACAGCATTGATTTTCATCATTTGGTTTTATGTGTTGAAAAATATGTTTTATATACGTGTTTGTTTTGTGTTTAATATAATGAAGTGGAAATATTTTGGTTTTCAATTATATTTTCAGTTTTTTTTTGTCAATAACAGAGAGAGATAGAAAGAAGAAGGGATAGGTTTGCTTCCTTTTTTAAATTTGTAATACCAATTTTACAATAATATTAGTTGTTTTTTGGTTTAAGTACACAGTTATTAAATTTCTGTTCAATAATTTTTCGCTGTGCTGATTTTCGATATTTTTTTTTTCTTTACAAAAATTAAAATCGTAAAGAAAATTAATAAAATCAAATTTCATTCAATGCAAGTTTGAAAAGTATATAACAAATGAATTGTTAATTTGAAATTCAGCCAATTTTCGTTAAAAAAAATGATCAAAATCAACAGAAAACATAATTTTTCTTCAGCTTTGTCTCCAAAATTAAGCTTTGTTTTATGTTTATTTTTATTATTTTCTAATTTTGTTTTTCTATTTTTATATATATTTTTTTTTTTTAATTTTATTTATTTTTTTTTAGTTTATTTTGCATCTTTGGTTTTTGCTGTAATGTTTGTTATTTCGTTGCATTATTTGTAATGGTATCGAAATAATGCCTTGCTTTTTTTATTTGGTTAGAAATTTTCTTACAGTTTTAATTTTTTTTTATTATTTATTTAAAACCTTCCATATTTGCTGTTGTAGTATTAGTATAATTTATTTCACTGCTGTTGTTCTGCTGCTGTTGCTGTTGTTGTTGCTCATGATGTTGTTGTTGCTGCTCTTGATGCTGTTGTTTTTGTTGTTCTCCAAAAGATTGATCTTAATCAACCATCAACTCAAAGTGGACGGATCCTCTCCTTTCTGAGCGATCGTGATGAATATTACGAGCCCAAGCTTTGCATTCAATATTGATTAAGACACCAGCTAAAATAAAATTTAATTAATACAAATTAGTGTACATGATCAAATAAAAATTTTCTGTTCGAGTCTGTACGACTTGGTCTAAGACTGATATGATGAAAATTTTGGGCCAACTCTAGGGTCCAATTTTTAGGATGTGGATTAACTTTAAACCTAGTTTAACATGGTTTGTAATTGAAATACTGCATTTCAAATGTAGTTTATTTGATTTTATTTCAATCCAAAATTCTAAATAAGGAAAAGTTGTTTCGGTAAATTTTTGTTAAAAAACTTGAAATGACATCTGAAAAAATTAGCCTAAATTTAGGGTACATGTTTCGGAATTTAACAATAAAAACAATGCGGGCCTAAGATTTGTACTTTATGGCATTATCCACACCAAAGTAACATTAAAATAGCATAGTTTTAATGGCAAATTAAAAGAGCTCCTTAAAATACCCTTTAATATTTGCCGACATGATTATCTATGTGAGTGGGAAAATAATTTTGTTATCTGAATGCAAATAAAAATTGTGTTTCAGTTACATATAAGAATACGTTAAAGGATAAATTCCACAGACAACAGATACATAACTTCGATTAACTCGAAAAATTATTAATTTCCTAAGCAAAAACATACTTTATGTTTAATAATAAATATATTGCTAAGAAAAAAAATCCAGATTAAAGATTAAATTTTCCCTATAACTACAAATAAACTCAAAAAAGTTTATCGGAACAATTTACTGAAATGATGTCAGTTAAAACAAAGGTACATGCAGTTAAAAATAACTAACACGTCATAAAAGTAACTGACAAATTTTTACTACAAACATTTTTAAACAACTAACAAAAAATGGTATTGTAAAATTAGTTTTTTCAGATCATTTTTTTTTTTTTTTGATAAGACCTTTACAAAAATTTTCAAAAACTCAACAAAATATTTTGAATATTTTAAGTTAAGTACATACACACGTTAAATAAAATTGATACATTTTGTGAAAATCAACCAATCAGAACAAGGATTTTAAAACAAAATATGGTGTATATAAATAAATATATATATGTGATAATAGTTGTTTTGTATTTTCCATAGAATAGAATAACAACTGTAATTACAGTTCAAAACAACAACTACTAGATACTACACAAACAACTGTCATGTAGTAACTGTCAAACTTTATTGAGTGTATTCTTATTTTTGTAAATATATGGATATGAAAAGTTATTTATAAATAAAATTTTAATAAGAAACAACATTTTGAAGTTTATTCGAACCAGAAATTAAAAAAAAAAAACTATATATCGTTTATTTTAAACGATTTGAATATTCTTAATCTGTGTCTATTTAAAATGCTATTATATATTTTGTGTTTTCTGCTTTTGTTAAAACCTTATTTGACATGTAAAAAGAAACCTTCTTTCACTTCATCACCATATCTTTATATGTATAATTTGTACTATTCATGTTGTGGACACTATTTTGCCTATATAATTGCATAAAATATTGATTCTGTCGATGTAGATACACATGTATGAATGTATGTACTTGTGCATACATATTTACATTCATATATGTACATACATGCATGACTAGAAAATATAAATGAATTGAGGTTGAAAAGGGAAAACTAAATAAGGTGATATCACCTGTCTTTGGAGTACGACTAGAATATTTCTTATAGGTGGCATGAAGTTTCATTATTATTTATTTCAAATATTTTGAAATGTATTCTAAGGGAGGGGGTGAAATGTAGGGGGTGTCAGTTGTTAACCATTCCATAGTAACATCATAGTACATAGTTAAATATGCGCACACTGCATAAAACGTTTAAATAAATAATGTAGTCTTTTAAAACTGCAAAAAAAAAAAAAACTAACAAATCCAGTAAAATCTACTATTAAAAATTTTTGTTATAGTAGACGACACAAGTGACTTGCACAATATTGTAATAGTAATGACATAAAGTCGGTAATTGAGTTTAAGTCATTTTTTTTTTTTTGAAAAATCAGCCATCCTGTTGAGCCTTTTTACTCTCAAATTTTGGATCCGTAGATATATGGTCATATATGAGATCATGTATGGACGTATATGACTATGTATGTTCACATATATACAGGGTGTCCGCCGGGAAGATATACTACTTTGTTTTGCCGCCATTTTGGTAAACATTAGTCTTGACAGTTTATATTTGGCAGTTGTGAAGTAGACACGTGGCAGGTTTATTATGGAAAAATATTCGATAAACCAACGTGTTTTGTGCATGTTACAACTCGCCCAGGACAACCCCGATTTTCATGAGAAAAATCATAAGTGACGAGGCAATGGAAAACCCTCAAATTATGTATCAGTCACCTTTGCATCCATTAAAATTGACAGTCTGGTGTGCAAGGAGGAATCATTGGACCTTACTTCTTTGAAAATGAATACCGCGTAACGGTAACTGTGAATGGGGAGCGATATCGTGTTATGATTGAAAACTTTTTAACCCCACAACTGCATTCTTTGGGCTTGATTAACATGTAGTATCAACAAGACGGTGTCACATCGCATACAGCCAGGATTACAATGGAATTACTGCAAGACCTCTTTCCACAACAAGTTATTTCAAGAAATGGTGATGTTGATTGGCCTACACGGTCGCCTGATTTGACTGCTCCAGACTTCCTTTTGTGGGGATATCTGAAAAGCAAGGTTTATGCAAACAAACCAGAAAAGCTTGAGCATCGCGTGAAATGTGTGAGAATGTACTCAAAAGGGCTCGCATTTGTGAGGCTAACAGAGGCGGACATTTATCTGATATTGTATTCCATACATAATTGCCGACATTAAATAAAACATTTATCAATATAAGATCCATTCTCTTTCATTTAATCAAAAATTATAAACAAACAAAGTAGTATACCTTCCCGGCGGAAACCCTGAATTTCGATTTTTACATGTCTTATTACATTGCATTTCATGAAAATAATGCAATTTTCAATGATTTCGCATTCCCCCTATAGTTATTTTATATAAACAAAATGGTTTGGATATAATTTAATGTGTCATTAAAAAAAAATTCAACATGTTGAAACAATTTCCTAAAAAATTCCATAAGCTTTGTTTTATTAAACAAATTTAGCAAGAGTAGTTGACAATTATAAGACTTTTAGTGTATTTTAGAATGTTTTTAACAAAAAAATATTGCGAGTGTATTGTTAAACAATCTAAAGTTACAAAAGTTTAAATAATTTTTATGATAATTTTACTTAAGTAAAATTATTTTAAAAAGTGTTAAACAATTTTATTACCAGTTAAATTCCTTCATTTCTTTAGGTTAAACTTTTTACATTTACTTGTTTTTTTGTTTAATTTAATTCTATGCATGCCACAACATGACATATTAACCTTATTTCTTTTAACCACCATTACTCATTCTTGCTTCTAGCTATTGTTTGTAATAGTTTAACATTTTATTTAACTGCCACTTTATATAAACAATAAATCCCTTTTTAGTTCTTTTGTTTTCATTTTTATAGGAAATTGTTATTTATAATTATTGTACTCCCAAAGATTTTAAGTAGAGTGAAAGATTTGTATTTTAATACGCTTATTTAGTTAGTAATCATTGCAATCAAAGAAGTTTTATTTTCTTTATTTCCTATAAACTAACATATAAATAAAGATATATTATAATTTTATGCTTATTTTTATATATTTTCAGGTAAGACAACTTATTTTGGTGGATACAAACTTTCAAATTATAATAACTACTTGAAGGTATTTATTGTATGTAAAGTATTTATTTAATACAAAATACTTATTATACCCTCCACCATATATTGTAAGGGTATATATCAGTTTATCATTCCGTTTGTAACATTTCGAGATACAGGTTTAAGACGCCATAAAGTATATAACATATATTCGTGATCCTTATGCGATTTTATGTCGATTTAACGATCTCTGTCTTTGTCAGTCCGTCTATTGAAATAGCGATCACCTTAAACACATTTCTTCACCTCAAAATTTCTTTCACAAAATTTGTTTTTCATCTGAAAAAATTTTTTTCACCTTCATAATTTTACTTCTAAAATTTTTTTTCGTAATTTGTATCAAAAATAGTAGAGAGCATTTGATTATAGGACATTGGTGGAGGGTTTTCAAAGATTCGGCAGTTTAAGCTTTTTTTACTTGTTTTTAGTATCAATTCTATATAATTGTTTTGTCCTTCTGAATTTTATTTAAATATGATTATATTTTTGATTTGTATACTTACTTTCAACGGTAAATTGCACAGCTACAATTGGTGGTATATAACCTTCGATATTTTTGAAGGGGAAATAATAGGAGGGGAAACCCATACGTGGGTAATAATCACGGGCCTTAATATTTTCCACATCAGCTGGATTTTCTCCTTCGCAAGATACCCAAACAACGTTAGTCTAAAATCAATAATATATAAATAAATGTATTAAAAAAAGAATAAAAATATTATAATAATTTCTTCAAAATTAAACACATCTACAGAAAGAAAATTTTATTAGATGAGATTTAATGAAATTTTTTTAAACTGTATTTTTTCACAATGTGAATAAAATTTTTTATATTTAAAGAGAAGTCTTTATAATTTTTATAAAACTAATTGTGATTGAAAATCCTTTATTGACTGTAATTGCTTAATTTTTTCTTGGAAATTCGGTTGAAATAAATTTTATCATTAGAAATTCAATTTGAAATAGTAGGACTATTCTTTGTAATTAATTTGCCATTAGGAAATTTTAAACTGTCTCAAAATAGTCTGAGTTTAGAAGACAACAGCTCCCAGACATTGCTCCCACGGACATAATCCCGAACTGTATATGAGAATTATGACTGAAAACCTTTCGGTTTTAATCGTTTTTTTTAAATGCTAAGCTTAACCGACAAACCGGTTTTTAATACGTTGTTTTTTTTTAATCCTAAGAAAACCTCTAAGCCGGACAAAAGTCCGGCTACGTTAAAAGCCATTCTGCAACGGTCTCAAACCGTGCTACAATTTTCAACGTTCGCTGATACCCTTGGAAAAAACGATATACACATTAGATGTCCTTAATAAAGGACTTTAAAATATCAAAGAATTTTATAATGGCAACATATTTTTTAATCACTTGTATCCAAAATGATAATATTTATATTGCCAAAAAAAAGGACAAAGAAATATATTTTTAAAAATTTTTAATAGCCCAGAAATGGTAAACTTTTTTAATATTGTATACATAATTTTGTCTTAGTAGGAAAATCGAAATCTTTTATTAAAATGAAAAGATTCTCTTCTTTCACCTCTTACCCATATATCAGCATCAGAGAACTGCAAATGCTGATTGCAAAAGGTTCATACGCAATCAATACAAGACTAAATATGGGTTTGCGTTCAAACGTTGAATATACTCCAACACACATATTTGTTGATGATTTTAAATCAATCAGACGACGTGCAAATTGTTGTCCCTGATTTATAATCATCGGTCGTTTTTATACCATTGATTTTATTCTTTTCGTTTAAGTCAACAAGAATTATTTTGATGTAGAATAAATCAGAAAAAGCAATAATTAAGCGTATGTGTGTATTCATAATTAAAACAAAATAGTTTCTTATCTATAAAAAGGGGGTGGTTTTGTAGAAACACATTTCATAAATAAGGGTGGGTCTAAAATCCGTGTTTTTAGAATTTTTATTAGTAATACCAAAAATATTGTTCTTTGTGAAATTTTTTTTTTTTTTTTTTAATTTAGGTCGATATCTCAGGCTCTCCCAATACGGTTAAAGTTAAATATTGCCTAATTTTCCAATCAAAATAGAAAAAATAATGACAATATTAAAATTTTTCCGGATCAGGCAAGCCTGAGATATCGACCTAATTTTTTTCCAAAAAAAATATATTTTTATTTCACAAAGAAGAATATTTTTAGTATTGTATTACTAATAAAAATTCGAAAAAAGCGGATTTAAGTCCCACCCTAATTTACACAATATAATTTATGAAATGTGTTTCTATTTTGTTTTGATTATGATTACACTCGTTGTTTGTTGTTTTTTCTGATTTATTCAACGCTGACTTTTTGTTGAGTGATTACATCTGCATAAAACATAATCGACAGATGATTCACACTGATCCCAATTACGCGTTCAGTAACATGATGCTGATTTTATTCTACAGTGAATTTTGTTGAATTATTAAATGTGAACAAGAATTTTTGTGTATGATTAAATCAAGAAAAAAGTTGATTTTGCAGTTCTCTGATCAGCATCAACGAATGTTCAAAGTTTTACTATACATGGTATCTTTTTTCACGTGTATATCCTTTGCACGGTGTATTGCACGCAAAGTTTTGTGTTTGCGATTATGTAACTGAATTAAGTCGGTCATAATTCTCACTTCAATTATGGGACTTTATAGCATAATTCCCAAACTCGAAATGGTGGTAATGTTCGCGGTGACAATGTCCGATTACTGTCCTCAACTATGGTTATGGATGTCAAAACTTGTGAGATTGCAATGTAGTTTTTAATTTCGACTCTACAATTTTTTAAGATTGATATGTCTTCCAAAGCAATCATAGGTTAATAAAATATATTTCAAATGGCTATCATTATTTGTTCAAGGCAATCACAATTATTTTTAAAACTTTCATTTTGTTTTTTAAACCATTATTTAAGTGCCTATCAGGATTTTAAGAAGGACTGTTTTGGCATTTTTCTTCATTGGTGTTACATAAGGCTTTATTGGACTTTTCGGATTTTTTTGCAACTATTTATCAAATATTTTTAATAGATGGGAACGCTGAACGAACATTGTGTTCAAAAAAATTTAATTTGTTATATATCAAATATCTCCCAAACAAAAAGATAAATTTTGTTTCCTCTTTAAATTTAAACTAAATTACCCCTTGAGTTTGGGCCAATACAATAACACGGATCTGTTAATCCCGTCAAAAATATCAAAAAGTTTTAAAAATTCATGGGCTGACATTTTACATATTAATTATTGACGCTGTATTATTTACCTCATTTGGTCTCAAAGTGTTCTTTTCCGTAATGTGTCGCTTTAACTCATTTGGCATTTCTTCAGGCAAATTCTTTGTATCGTTGTAGATTTCAGGAACCCAATTGTAAATCTTTAAAAGGAAAGAAGAAAGAAATGAAAATATAACGAATCATGTGCGAATTTTGGTTACTTTTCTTCTAGCATTACCTTATTTAACTTGAGGAATATGCAAGGTCTGGCAAGATTGTAACCAAAATGATTATCCACTGTACATGGTGCAAATTGGGTACGATCAATGGAGCATACTTTACCCTCAGGTGGTGGGTGTTCAAATGAGCAATTTACTTGATTCTTTTTAGGCAATTCTTCATATTCTACATAATAAATAATTAAAAAAAAAACAATGTTAACCACAATTTTATATAAATATGTGCCATTTATTAAGTAAATCTAAATTAGTTTTGCTTGTGAAAAATTAGCTTTTTGTAACAGGTTTCTAGCAATTTTACGGTTTTAGTTAAGGTTCTTTAGCTTATGTAGATTTAAAAACCCCTTATACTTACAAAAACAACACCGTGTACAAAGAAACACAAAAAAATTATAATTATTCCCTTTAAATTTTTGTTTGTCTTAATATCAATTGGTGCTTACCTTTTAAAAATTTAGAAGTTTCATCAACCCAGTATTGAAAGTTATCAGGTTTATTTGATTCATACCAAACTAAAGTACTTTCAACATTTACCTCTGGTGGCATTGGTCGAAATCCAAGGCCTAAAATATAAAAATAGAGCCATCAAATCCATAATAATACAGTTAACAATATACATATATATTTACATAATTGAATTACATTGTATTTTCATTTATATGGTCAATTCAACCGTAAAAAAAAAATCTAAACATAAAAGGTTTGCCGTACACCAAAATCCAATTAGTTAATTAAGTTGCTATTTAATCAACATTTCATGATAAAATATTTAGGATTATGTTTGGAAATGTTTAAATTTATAAAATGTTTGTGTGAGTGTACAATAAATAAAATCACATTTGAAGGGTGTAACTTATGGCAAATTATAAATTTGAATTTAAAGGACCTTACCCACATTTACTATGGGAGTGTTTGATAATTGAATATTTAATTTAATACAAAAAAAACAAGTTGTAGTTAATCATTGTTTAACAATTATTGTTATTAACAAGGCATATTAGATTTCTAAGAGATTCCATGACATGCATACATCAGTTGGAAAGCCTGACGATATATACTTACACTACCTAAAAACAATACATTATGAATCATTTCAAAAATTAATCTATGTATTTGGATTTCATTAAAAATTTGGATATTCCACATTTCTACGATATGATATTTACTTTGTATTTAGTTTTTCAAAATTCGGCAATTCGAAATGTTCTTTAGCCTAACAATGAAAAACAAGAGTTGGATTTTTAAAATTATGTTTATTTTTTTTAATATATTCTCCTGAAACTTCAATACACTTAGTTTAACGATTTTCTCGCCATTCTATCACTTGATTAAAATAATTTTCCTGAAACTCTGCAAAACATTCTTAAGTGCTGCTGCGTTGTCTTGATGAAAATTTTTTTCTTTTTGTGTTGTAAACCAGGTCGTTTTTCTCGAATTTGCACATTCAATTGATTCAAAGGGTTACAATAATATTCTGAATTTATTGTTTTACGTTTTTGAAGATAGGTAATATTAAAAAACCGTTGCCTTTGGTGCACTTTCCATTGTTTAATCTTTTGTCTCTGCTATGCAGTGATGGATCTATGTTTTAAAAAAATAATAAAACGATGCTTAAAATC
This sequence comes from Eustalomyia histrio, assembly GCA_949748255.1. Taxonomy (NCBI): domain Eukaryota; kingdom Metazoa; phylum Arthropoda; class Insecta; order Diptera; family Anthomyiidae; genus Eustalomyia; species Eustalomyia histrio. The sequence continues at coordinate 152,727,494 of OX456526.1, forward strand.
CATTTAAGCTTAAGAAATTTTCATTTGAATACGTTTTTGGTCAACTGTTAGCAAATGCGGCACCAATTTTGCAGAAAGCTTTTTTATCTGTAATTCTTGATGTAAAATGAAATGGACTCGATTATTTGAGATGCCTATGGATGGCATTACTTATCTCACGCACTTTAACTCATCGATCGTCATATACCATATCAAGTTCTTTAGCTATGATTTCCACTTCATAAGTCCACGTCAATGTTGGTACGACCACTATTAAATTCAAGAAATTTATCACATATCTTATTGTTGTTTATACCGCAATCTCTGCGTCAGGCTAAGAATATTTCGAACGGCTCTCGTAGTTCACGTTATATCGCGGCTCATATTCATACTGCTCTAAACCTTTTAAGAAATTATTCGATTTTTAGCTCATTTGAAAGATTAGATCTTTTATTTCCTCTTGTGAACAAGTTAATTATTTTCTTACAAATGTTAAATTTTTAATGCAATAAAACTGAAGACCACTAGACTTGAGGTCTTTTAAAGGTCTTTTGGAGCTCTCCACCTCATAAAACTTTTGTGATATTTTAACCTAAAAATGCAACAACACGACTTTTTCTCTTATTCGGGATTTACTACCTCGCGAAATGTTTTGTTTATTAAAACCCGTGATGGCATCTCTTTACATAAATATTTATCAATCCCATTGGTATCCTATTTTATACAAGACAATATGGCCTAACAGCACCATTTTTCATGAATAAATAATTATTTTTAAAAAGTAATAGAAACCTGAGCATGAGTATTTTTCTCAATTTTGCTAAAAACATCGAATTTTTAGCCGCGATAGGTGAACTACACCAAAGTTTGAAAAATTAAATCCAGCGCAAACATTCTAGAAACGTGAAATTACACATGTGTTTATTTTGGGCAATATCCATAGACACTTACGTAGTATATCCGAAGCCGGTTTCGAAAATGTTCAAGTCAATGCTTAAATTGATTTTCAGTTAAATTGCATTTGAACTTCAGTAGTGTACACTAGGGAATATCTCAGCAACATTTTCTGTCCCAAAAAACCGGTTTTAGAACAACTTTGAAATATTCGGATAGTTTCTACCCAGCTATGTATGTAACTGTGCATACTCGGGTTTATTTTAAATTAAATATATCTAAACTCACCTGGATTTGTTCCGATTATGCCATTGGCTAAAGTCCATTTGGGTTTTTCTAATTCCAATGTTTGATAAAATACAGCAAAAATAGCAGCAAAGAATCCAGCTAATGCCGCATAAAATATTACATAGAAAAACAGAATTTTCGCTGAAAACAGATAAGAAAAATTATTTTATTAGTTTTGTGTCTTTCCAATATAATATTCATAAAATGCATTTAAAATCACTTAAGTTTATTTAAATTGCTTTAAAAGCTTTTACTGTATGCATAAATTATCCAGCATTTTTCATGATGACTAAAGAAGAAAATCTTTTGCCCTAAGCTCATTTACCAATCTAATTACACTTTTTATAACCTAACGGTTTACCATTTTAATATAAGCATCATTAGACTGTGGATTTTTTTTTAGTCTGTTACATTTAATATCCTTTTAAGTATGTATATAAATCGTTGTATAATGGGATTTGTTTAAAGCAGTTACACTAACAAAAAAACAAGTTATTCAATAAACAAGAGAACTATGCCGGTAGGTTCCCTACGAACTCATTGACATTCGGGTATGTGATAGAGGTGGAAGAAATGAGTGAAAATTTCTTATTCAAATACTTTTTTCGGAATAATAATTTAAAAAAGAACTACTTGGACTAATAGATGCTCAAAATAGTTTTTTTTAATTCAGCTTATTAAATCTTATAGGAAAAATTTAAAGCTTTTTTATCTACTTTTTGCTGATTTACTAAAATCAAATTTAATGTAAAGAAAAACTCTGCTAAAATATGCAGACATATTTGCTGAATATGACCAAATAAACCTATAAAAGTTGTTTATTTTTATTTGCTTTGAAATTTTATAAAGCAACAACAACAACTTTAAGAAAAAATCTGAAAAGTAAACTATTTTTTAACTACAAGTCCTAAAAAGTTAAAAAATAAATTTAACGAATTTTGTTTTATTATCGAATTGTAGCAATGTAACTAACGTATTTTGTCGTTAAAAAATTACGAATTCGTACTACAGGCTTTGAAAAATTTTTGTGGGAATAGTTTCGTGATTAATTAACACAATTGTTTTTTTTAAGCTGTTCAAAGTTTGAGAACATTTTACTGACAATGAGTTCTCTGATATTTTAGAAAACAGCATTTGTCTCTTACATTATTAATTTTTTGCACGAAAGTTTAAATTTAAGTAATAACTACCTTCCCACCAAAAACAGACATTACCAAGTAATTAAGGGAGTAAGTAACCCACACTAGTTACCAGGCTATTTACTCGCTTAATTATTTTTGTTCGCGATGTTCCAAAATTCATGGGTGGTCATTACCCTCTCGCTTACAAAAAAAAGTGAGAATCATGAGTTACCAGCATGGTTACTCAGAGAGAAGAAATAAGTGGTTACATACCATAGTAAAGTAAGTAGTTACTCTTAGTGGACCTTTTTCAAGTAAAATTTTCTTAAAGAAATCAAGAAAATCATATGTATTTGAACTTATTTTGGTAACTTCCAGTAAATTATTTTTTTGCATGTACATATAAGTACTTCTACCATCCATTATCAGTAGGTCGTTATTTCGTTTTTTAAAGTAATGCAAAAGGTAACGACCTATCATTACATAGTAATCTACATAGTAATTACCTGTCATTACCATGTTTTTGCTGGGTTGTTACTATACGTCTAACTTTTGACATTTTGTAGTGATTTTATATTGTTTACTCATATACTCATTCCACGTTATCTTGGTTATGACATTTATTGTATAAATAATATTTGTACTTGATAACATTGAAAATTAAAACTTTTTCGGGTCTTTGTTAAGCAGATATTTCATATTGAATATTTATTACATTTGTCCTCTTAAGCACTTGACCAAGTTCCATTAGCGATTAAAGGATTTCCTCCAGGAATTCTTCCTTGAAGGTATTTTTTTTTTTAATTTTATACCTTATAAACAAACACTTAAGTATATGCTTGTGTCGTTATATGCGAGTAATCAAGACTAATTGAAAGGTCATTTCGTGCAGGAAAATGTCTTTTTCAGCTTTGTGTTGGAAATTTTTCGAAACATATTTATTTGCATTGACCATACCATTTATTTTTAGATACATTTTTGATAAGGGTAAAATTACAAAAAAAATAAATCACATAAAAAAATTGATGTGAAAATCAAGTAAGAATTTTAAATTTAATTTATAACTGTTATATGTATACTTATATATATATTTATCTCTATATAAGGTAACGAAAAGGGAGGCGTTGTTGGTAAAAAATATCCTTCCTTTTTATATGACGTAACTTTAACAAGGGGTATTAAATGTGATTAAAGAGAAGAAAAATATTGGTGTGTCATTTGAGTTTATATAAGAGATTTAACTTTCTGCAAAGGCGCATGTCCTTTTTTGAAAAATAAAAATTGTTTCAATATTTTCACACTAACTATATATTTTTCTTTTAAAAAACTATATTTTCAAAAAGAAAAAACCTTAATGTTTTTTTTAGCTAATTAATATGCCTTTGAGAACAAAGATAATTTTCATAAGTATAGGCCATAGTTTACTTATCATTAGTACCTAAAGACATGCAAATTTGTTGCTATTTCTCAAAAACGATAAAACAAAAAAAAATTTAAAATGTCAGAGTTCACAGATTTGTCAGCTGTATCCTTCTGTGTTAATACACACATATTAGAGTGGGCTGAAAATTGAAAATAAGGGATTCTTGCAATGTCAGTTTACAAAAATTTAAAAAAAACACACCTTCACATAATTACACAGAGAAATCAGTTTCATTAAGGCAATTGAATTTTTTTTGTCAACAGTTCGGTTGCAGCTACCGATATATTTATTTGTGGTTGAAATAAAATCAATATTGTTACAGATTTTCGATTGAAACATAATATTTTAATACATAAGATTAAAATAACCAAACAATTCGGTTGCTTCAACCAACGATCATGTATGGTATCCGAAACGATGCTATCTTTGGTAAGGGTAACGATATTTCCTTTGGTTTATACGTTTTTATTGGGCGGACATATAAAAAGGAAGTATATTTTTTCTTGTTAAGTATTTTTTTCAAACTTTAAAATAAAAATATTTTTTAAATTATTGGGAGCCTCAATAGAGAATACATTTGTATTACGGGTGCATAAAAAAGTGTTAATATATATTAGAAATAATAATTTTGTTGTTTTTACTATGTATTATATCTTACTGCATTTTTGTGTTGTTTCCTAGTGAAAAATTTTTATTGCAGAGCAAGTAGAAGAAATGAATTAAGTTAAACTTTTTATAAAATGAAATGAGGGTATTTAAAGTGCTTTCCTTCAGCTTGATGTGTATCAATGTTTATTCTTGTATTAGTACGATATAACCTAAAAATTTCTTTTGATAATTTTTTAAGAGGTTTCAAATATTTTATTTTTCATTAATTCATACTTTGTATTCCAAAACATTTAAACCTTCAATATTCATTATACAATGTAACTCATTCATGAACACATGCATACACATAAATCGTTTTTTTTTTTTTATTAAAATGTATCTAAGAATTCTCATATTGTTACAAGTAACGCAAAAATATATAAATATGTATACTTATATAGGAGAAAATCAATGAACCTGATCCCTTAGAAAATAGTTGTTAACTTAAATCGGCACATAAAAATTAGTCAAATTGGATTTCTTCTTTATGAGAGTTTTCTTGTTAGTTAAGGAAGGTATCCTTTAATTCCACTGATAATCTTGTTTCAGATATCCACTAAATCCGAAATCGGCTAATTTGAACGTCGTTTTAATTAGCTGTTCTAATCCGAATTTATTGCAACTTGTTAATCTGAATTTTTAATTTGATGTTGGTATTTGAAATCAGTTAGATTTGTTGTTGTTGGATATTCCCGGGCGAAAGCTTCGGAATTTTTGAACAAATATTTTTTTTTTTTTGTTTTAAAAACTTTCTAATAAAATTTAGTATGCTAAAAACTTTTAAACATTTTAAAATCGCTAAAAGGATTTTTGAGGTATCCATAGGTTTTTTTAGATTAGCTGAATTTAGGAAAAATCTAGATTTTCTGCGAATTGTTCACAATACATCGAAATCTGTATGGGGGATTTAAAAAATTCATATTCAGCATACTAAATTTTGATCAGCAACAATCTGTTACAAGGCATACTTAAAATATATATTTTATTTTTGTTTGTTACAAAATTCTAAAAATTTTACCACAAATGTGCACAACTGTAGCAAGTGATTTAAGATTTAGCTTTATTTTGTTAACTAGGACTTTAACTGAGGCATTTGTTGTTGTTTCCCATGTAAACTTTGAATTTAAATATTGGTTAAATTTTAACTAGGCATTTAGTAATCTGGCCTAATGTTTCCATTTATTTCATTGCATACAGAATTTTTATTTAAAATACTTCACGATATTCTATTCAATTTTAATTTATAAAAATTAAAATATTTAAGATTTTGTTAAATTTTTATTAATTAATTAAGTTCACATTTTTTTTTTTGCAAAATTACTTAATTTTAATACCTTATCCAGTTATCCGAATATTTTTTTATAATTTAAATCAGCTTTGCTACTATTATTAATTCGTATTATCGAGAGCTTACTGTATAATTAAAAGCTTTTCTTTTGTGTTTGGGAATCAAGTGCTTAAAATGTTCCCCATGGTTGTGTGTTAAACCTAAATAGACGCAATTTAATTGCTACAACAATTGAGAGATAAAGAGAAAATTTGTTCTTTTCATTTGAGCTCAAAATATTTCAATTAAAATTGACAGTTTTTGCTTAGGCAACACAGAATGTAAGTAAATAAATCAAATAAATGTATGCATGAATATGTAATAATGTAGGGAGTTTTAAACCAGGATTTCTGAGGCAATTTTTTTTCTTTGGTGTCTTTTTGTCAAAACAAATTATTTCAAGAACAAAAATGTTGATTTAAAATACAACGACTTGACAGAATAAGTTACAACTGTATTTCTGTAGTTTTCACCAATGGTTATTACTGAAAACTCTATATTTGTATGTGCAGCAGAAGATTTAGACAATTTGCTTAAGTCGAGATAAGTTGTTTTCTTATCAGTGTACCAACAAGCTGCTGTAATACAAAAAAATATGATAAATTAATTTAATCGCTATCAGTTAATATGATCGAATGTTTTTTTAATTTAAAATATAAAACAATAAAGAAAAAAATTTTTTTGGTACTATGTAGATCGAAAAAATACAATTTTTTTTATCTGATCTAGTAGTATATTGAAAATTTATTATCCCTGGCTTAAAATGTAGCCAACTTTGTGCTAAATGAAAATGAATTGCTGAGAACAAGCAACTCCATACCAATTACCACTCTACAGTTATTGTTACCGCCAGAATTCGATTGCGAACAAATTCGGTGGCCACAACTGATACTATTTTCTGGGTGTATTGTATTAAATTCTTTTAAATTATATACTACAACAAATGTACTTGATATTTGGTAGCTATTTATTTGGTATTTGGTAGCAATTTATTTTTAAAATTTATAAACGTTTTTTATACTTATAAATTTATAAATTCATTGCAATGTTTTTTTTATAAGTATTGGGTTAATAAATAATTTATTATACATTTTATATTCAATATACATAGGTATAAAGCATATGCACATAATTTATTGTTAAAATTTAGTGACGTCATATAGAATCATTTGTAATACATTATTTGGTACATATTTTTGAAAACACATACACTGGGTGACAAAATTCATGTGGTGATTAAGCACTTTATTTTGCAGATCACTATATACTTCATATTATGCAAGTGGTTCGTGTATGACAAAAAATATCCCAAAATTTTGATTAATGGGTCTAAATTTTTCTTAACGCAAGCCTAACAAGTTGCATTAATTGTTTAGTACAATTTGTATTTGAAATGTTTAAAATATTATATAAAATAATAATTTTTTGAGTATATGTAGTTTATGACCCATAGTATTTATTTTTTATTATATTGAAAACTGTAATTAGAACATACATTTAAATTTTTCAAGTCACGTAATGTTGTTAATATAAATATGGTCATCACAATTACTCGAGGGGGTTAACCTATTATAGTAGATGTAGTAGATGTAAATTGAAGTATGGTCAAAGATTAAAAGCTCACTGTATTGTTTAATAAAATTAAATTTATGCATATTAGCTTATAGGAAATTTGCATAGTGTTTGATTTAAATGTTGAAATAGGCTTAAATCGTGATTTTTGTTATAGAAAAATGTAGACCGTTTTCGCACTTTTTTGTAGTGAAAAAATATTAACATGTGCTAAATCTAAATTTTATTGTTTAAAGTGTTATTTTTAGTATTTCAATTCTATTTTTAACATTATTGTTTTTATAGTTTTTTTTTTCATCAATTTTCAACTGATATATAAGTTTCTCTCTTTTTAATTAGCGCTATGATTTATGTTTAGCCATGTTTAAGATAAGTACATATAAACTTAAGTAAAGTTTATAATAAATCTTTTGTCTTTATAATTTTTATAATAAAAATGGAGTGTTTTTGAGAATTGTTGTCCCTGAGCCCCTTGGCATTTTTGTTTCTTCGTGTGCTTTTTTTAAATTTTTAAAGCAACACAGTAACTTTTAAAAATGTGAATATATTTAGCCGCAGCCATATGTTATCTGATCTTGATAAATTTTGTTGATATTTTGCATGACTTGGCCTCAACTTTACAATGCCCCGTTAGCTACTAGCTGGAAAATTATTTGACACATTTGTACCCTTTTAGGTACCAGAATCCACTCTTAAGTCCAAACCCGTTTTTTGACACACTAGGTCCCTTTTCTCGGAGAAGGTCACATATATTAAAAAAATCCAAAAGTAAAAGACCGAAGTTTTCATATCAGATACAATTATTTCACTTCTTTAATTTCTGTTGTTTTTGTGATTTTTATTCAAAAACTTTTTATAAAAATTGCCGACTGATTTAAAAAAAAAATATAAAAACTAGCCTGCATTGTATGCGAGAACTTGATGTAATGTTCATTCTTTTATTAGCATTAGTTGTGACCACATTAGATTAATATAATTGTGGTATTCAGCAGTTTCGTGGTTTTTGATTTATATTTTTAATTGTAATTTCTTGATACAGAAAAAAAAATTACAAAATAACTTTTTTTATTTTTATTTAAAAAATAAGAGTCATGTTTCCAATTGTTTTTGTTTGAATTTAAAATATAAATAAGTGTCGAATAAAATTTTCTTATTTTCTTTTGAATATTTGTAAACATTTCTGTGTCGAAGTTTGACAAAAAGGTGTCATGGCTGCTCTAGTAAATTGATTAAAAGTAATCGTTACGCCAGGCAAAAGTACACTAATTAATTAATCATAATAATTTTTGTATTTTTATATAACTCACACGCAAATAGTGTTTAATAACAATAAGGGATGTGTTTGGATTTTGGAAACTGATTGTAATTTGTGTATTTTTATCACGGGTATTATAATTTTTTTAATTGTACAATACAAGTCCGATATAACAAATACTCAGTATGACGAAAACGCTATATAACGTATAACCAAATTGTTTGCATTACTTACTTATATAACGAATATTTCTCAAAATTTATACTCGATATAATGAATAATTGGTTAAAAAAAATATATAAAAAAAAATTACAAAAACTAAAAAATAATTTTAATAAGAAAATAATTTCAGATTTTTTTTTTTTTTAAACCTTATAGCGTAAACGCGTTCCATTATTGCTGTCTTTTTTTAATTTTTTAGTAATTTCAAAAATTTTTAAAATTCTAAAAATGAGTTTAAATTCATGCAAAAATGTGTTCTGATGTAACGAATGGGCGTGTTAAATATTATTCGTTATAACGGGCTTCGACTGTATAACACTTTTATTAAACAAATTTACATGCAAATCAACAACAGAATATCGTTGTGCAAGTTTATTATAAATCTATAATCTTTTTTTTTTATGCACAAGCAAGATAAAATGTAAAAAATTTTGTTTTTTCAAAAACAACATATTAAAATTGATTTTATATTGTGTAATGAAAACTTTTTTTGATTTTTTTAATATATAATCTGACAAAATATATTACAAGGGAGGTCTTCTGGAGTTTAAATACTCTTTTTTTTTAATATACGATCAACCAAGCGAGGTCTTTTAGGGTGGACCATTAAACCATTAAAAAAATGTGATGTGATAATAGTAGGAAACACTTAGCAATTTCCATATAATTTCTTTGGAATCTATATTAAAAAGGGACTAAAAATGTGATGACTTTTAATAGCAATTTTTAACCCCAAAACATGAGATTGGACATCTCTAAAGATTCTTATTTTTTCTCCTCTTCAACATATTCCAATATTCATTATGATCTCAGGGACGGCTTCATGAGACCTCCCCCCTTGTATGTTAGAAATTAAAAAACACTTCAAAACTTATAAAGATAACAAATTAATAATACGAGTAATATTGTCATTTATAAAAATTTATCATACTCATAAATGAAAGACTTTGTCTTTGATATTTTTTTTTATATACGTAAAATGAAAATACATTTCATATTCACAATAAATCAATTGTCTATTGTAAATATAAGGTCGTTTCTTGCTAATAATTGATATAATTGATATGTTAAAATCACTGATATGGACAAATATGTTATGACATATTTTTTTGTTTATACACAAATAAATTTGTCGTTGTCTGTGTCTTCATCTTGTTTTTTTTTTTGTTGTTGCTTTCGTTTTCTGGTAAAAGTTTAAATTATTGGTTCTATAAAAAAAGTATTTCAATTACAAGTAAAGGAATTGATCAATTTTATATGGTGGTCACTAATATGGCTATTTCTACTTGTGACTGTCATAAGAATATTTAAAGATTGAAGGTCACAGCTTTCCATAACAAAGAAAAATAGAATTAAAATTTTATTTTGCAATGTTGTGATGGTGTTTATAAAAAATTTGAATTCTCTGTATTTTTTAAACTACGTATAAATAAAATTTTATATGACCTTTGCAACAACAAACATAAGGGAAAACAGTCACTAATAGAGTTGGATACTTTTTCGTAGGAGTAGACAAGCAAATTTATTTGCTATAGCAAAACATTTTTGAGTTTTTTTTTTAACCCCGGGTAATCCCAAACTTCATATCAGTTTAATCTTAAATTTAAACTGAAACTTTGTAACTAAAGCTTAAATTATTTGTTACTATTTAAAATTACATTTTGGTTTCAATTTCCTTACGTCGTGAATATATTTATTTGTTATGTTGTCATCATAATGTGGCCAACTCCTGTATATAGTTTAACGTCATAAATTATGTAATTTCTTTATTTTTTCTAATTCTAAATGTACTTGACATTTCAAGATGCTGTTGTACAGTAAAATTGCTATTATGTGTTTTTTATAACCACACAGAAACTCTATTAAATAATGAAAAAAGGAACTAAAATTACTATTTTAATAAAACAATTTGATTTTTTTTTTTTGTATAAACAATGGAACCTGAATCGTTGAATTAAATATTCAAAGAACATAATAAATAACTTAAACAAATTAGTTTGCTTCCTAAAAGGCTAGGAGAAGTGTAAGAATAAATATATCAAACTTGTGTTACTGGTGGTAATAGGAGACTTGCAGGCGCATATTGCCATTGGTGACTACACAATTTTCCTAATGTGAAGTGTGACCTTTTTAATATAGGTCAGATTTGCTTATTTAAATTATAGTTCCGCCTCTCCACCACCCCAATTGTAACTATTCAATATTGTTATCTGAAATATAATTTTCAATTGTTAAAATAAAGTATTACATAGTACATGCAAATGTATAGTATATGATCTACGTCCTTTCTATTGTGCCACCAATAATCATTTGCTATCGTATTCAATTGTATAATATTTTTTAGCTTTTTTATACTTCTATAAATCAATATTTTTTATGCTTTTTAGATTTTCGTGTTTAGTTTTTATGTCAACCATTAATATTCTTATTTTTTAATAAAAAAAATATTTGTCATTTATCTACAATAATGAAGATGGATGATAAAAAAAAAAACAGTTTTAAAAGTGTTGTTAGACGTTTTAATATTTTCAATCTGAAATTTAGTATTTCTTACTGAAAATTTTATTTTCGTTTTCATATTGTATTTTCATTTAAATTTAAAAAAAAACCCTGTAGTTTTATGTATTACTTTATTTTAAATTTAAATTAATTTCTTGTTCATTAAAAAAATAAAAAATTCAAAATGAACGTGACTTTTAACCCTCAAATGCTTTTTTCCTGATTTTGTTTTTTACCAAATCTGTGTTTGACATTTAAAAATTAATTGTTAGAAAATTATTTGATATTTAGATTGTTCGCTTAATTTAGGCAATAAAGCCTCATAAAGCTAAAATAAAAATAAAAAAATTCGAAACTCAAAAATTGTTTTTTTCGGTATAAATAAAACACCATCCAGATGAAATTATATAAAAAAAAAAATTGGTGAAATCGGAAAAACTTGTATATACATATCAATGACTTTAGAGGAAAAGGAAAAAATTTAATAAAATTTAAAAAATATTGGATGTTAAATTTCTTTTAATGCAAATTTTCATCAATACTGCCAACAATAAATAAAAAATTAAAAATTGCATTTAAACAAAATTTTATATCTTACGTTTTTAGATTAAATGAAGTTTATTTGTTATCCTCTAAAGAATAAGACATCAATATGTATTTAAACAAAATTTCCAGCTGAACCAAAAAAAAAAAAAAAAAATACATCAGTATTTGATTTAGGGAGTTATCCTTAAAGCGTATCCTGACGGATTCATATAAGTCCTGGAGTAGAAATTATTGATTTTTCAAGATCCGACTTTAAACTTGCTTTGTGATAATAATAATAAATGTCTAATTAAACTGACGATTTATTAAATATTTTTCAAAATTATTTTATTTATAATTTTAAAAAAATTAACTTTACTGTTAGAAAATCTATCGCTGTAAAAAATAATTAATAAAATGAAAATTGTTTTTTTTTTTTTGTGAGGGTTAATGAAAATGCAAACAAAATATTTATAGACACAAATTTGAGCCATATTCTGCAGAATTAAGAAATTGTGTGAATTTTTTAAACCTAAATTGGTATACTTTGTACCCAAATAAAATTTTTCTTATCGTCCTACTAAGCCCTCAGGCAGAGATAGCGACACTAACGAACATTTCGTGTAATGTCCCTGCAAAACCAGACATTAACCATTAATTGAGGGAGTAAGTAGCATACAAAGGGTGTTTCACTAGTTACCAGGCCATTTACTCGCTTAATTACTTTTGTTAGCGATGTGCCAAAATTCATGGGTCGTCATTACCCTCTCGCTTATAATAAAAGTGGTAATAATGAGTTACCAGCATGGTTACTCATAGTGAAGAAATAAGTGGTTACTTATAATAGTAAAGAAAGTAGTTACTCTTAGTGGACCTTACTCAAGTAAAATTTTCTTACTTAAAGATATCGATAAGAATAATTTGTATTTTCCATTTCACATTAGAATTCCTCGCAAAATCACTTTTTACAGATAATTTTCCATTTTGTTGTATAGTTTTTCGAAACAAAACAATAAAAAAAACAAAAATACGAATTCGGTACTTATTTCAGTAACTCCCAGTAAATCATTATTTTGCATGTATATATAAGTACTTCTATCATCCATTTTCAGTAGGTTATTATATTGTGTTTTTAAGTAATACTAAGGGTAACGTCCCATCACTACATAGTAATCTACACAGGAATGACAGGATTGAGAAGAACAATTTACTTATTTTGCGTTATATTAGATAATTAATGTTAACTGTTGTTGTTTTTTTATTTATACACAAACTCTTTTTTACAGTTGTTGTGGATACCACTCGTCCTTAACACAATTATATTTTCAAAGTACGATATTGAACAATTTTCACTCATAGTTCATATAAATTATTAAGTTAAGTTATGCAACTACGTGAATGTAAGACAACCACAAAATGTTCATTTCTTACAAAGAAAAGATTGAAAAAAAAAATTAAATCGATAAATAAGCTATTATTATTTCCTTTCTTCTATTTTTTTACAATATTTAAGACATTTATGTAGTTAACTAGTACTTACCCCAACTTCCACCGGTTCTACCCAGACATTGGCTAGTTTCACTGTTCCACAGAAATTGTTTGAAGCCCGCCCATTTGCCCATTTGTGGTGGCGCATAATATTCGGCTTGCTTTTTATCGGCCATTTTTATAACTAATCTGTTTGTATAATTTCGGGGTCTTTTTTGTAGAGCAGTTAGGTTAGTAAAAAGTTTTTAACAAAACTTTTTAAAAGATTAATGTTTTTTGTTTTACTAATTGGAAGGTAATTTTTTAGTCTATGTTTAACTTTATTTGTATATTTTTCTTAATTTATATTCGTATAACAATTAATTATTGAATAATATTGTTAAGAGGTTAAATGTTTTGTTTTTAAATATCGTAATCAACTATGTTGCAAAAACATTTTTACAGATTTTTTGTTGTTGTTAATTTGTGGGTATATGAAAATCTTACACTTTAAATGTAAATTGGTTTTTTTTCTGATAATGTTACAACGTTGATGACACCTAAAGAAAAATTTAAAGAAAAAAACAGGAGTAATTAGTTAGGAAAAAAAGTTTTAAAATTTTGAAAAAAAAGTTTTAACAAAATTAAGTTTTATAATAATTGTCATAAAAGTTTAAAATTGCCTTAGAATTTATAAAAAGTTTTTAATTAGTATTTTTTCAAAATTTTTCACACACAAGGACACTTTTTAGTTTTAGAAATTGTTTAAATTGTTTTTTTATGTTTATAAGTTTTTTTCTTTAACATAAAGTTGCTTTAAATGTTTTATTAATTTTTTTTTAAATAAGTTTTGTTTAAAAATTCAAATTTTTTTCTTCCAACTTTTTGCATACAGAACAGTTATGTAACCGAGCACAAACCGAAAAAGAAAAAACTTTTTTGTCAAGTTTTTTCTTTCCTATTCTGCTTTTGAATACCGTTTATATGAGTGTTAGTTTCAATTCCTTGTTTTTTAGTTCTCGAGCATTCACTATATTTTAGGTTCAAGTTAAGTGCTAAAAATATAACAAAAATGTTCTAAAAATGTAATAGAAGAAATTCAAAGTATGAAATAAATTTAAGAATTGCAAAATATGACAGAAGTATGAGTAGTATAAATGAGAAATCGCAGAAAGTAAGAGAGAGAGAGAGCTCAAACAATTGTTGTAGGAGAAAACTACGTGTATACTAGTTTTATTAAAGTTTTTTTTTGTGTCCATCTTTATTATAGACTAAACAAATTAAAGTGTATATATTGTATACTTGCATGTATTAGTAGTAGTAGTAGTAGCAATAGTAGTGGTAGTTAATATACAAGGATGTACCACAAATCAATTTTGAAAATATTGAACAATTAGAAAAAAATGAAAAGGAAACCAAAACTGTCATTACCATCATTATTAATGAGAATTTAAAATACAAGAAGGTGAAAATGTCATAAATACAAAATTATATCAAACTACATTGCAGATTATATTTTCACACTATTGTCAGCTATTTTATTTCATTTGGATCGAGTAACACATATGTATTTACTATTTTTTGTCATGATACTCTAATATTTCGTTTTGCTATGATATTGTGAGAAAAACTGATTTGTGTCAAAACATTTTTAATAATTTTTAAAATATAATCGAATGAGCACATAATTTTTTATCATTACAGAAAAATTCGGAGATTCGTTCCTTTTAATTTTCAAGAAAATTAACTTTGTGGGTACCCTGACACTGTCACTCATTTCCAAGTTTATTAATATAAAATTGTCAGAACAACTTTTTCTCTTACAGCATTTTTGTCTTTAAAATAAATTAAATTTCAAAAGCAGTATTTCACTTACAAACTGTGTTAAACCTGTCCTAAACTGTTAATCTAAATTTTAGGCCGAGTTTTTAGGATGTATATTAACTCAGTTTATAGCAGTTTGTAACTTGAATACAGATTTTGAAATTTGTTTTAATTTATTTTTTTTTTCAATGAAGAACAAAATTTTATGTAACGAACGGCCTTATCTGATAACTATTTTTAAACGACTTTGTATTTACATTACTAATTGTGTACAACTCTGCGTTTTGCTATAATGGCGGTTCGTAACACTAAAAAATCACACACACAGTCAGATAAAAATTAACGTTAAGACGCTGCTGCAAAAGTATTTTGGCCGTGTTCTTCCGGTTTAATACTTTTCCCCATCGAAGCGTTTAAAATTCTATTGGCCTCTTTTCACAATGTCCCGAAGTGCGGTGGAACTTCGGGAGTTAAACAAAGCAAAATCAAAAAGATTATTTTTCACAAAAACATTTTTTTTGTAAATCAAATTTTAAAGAAATTTAGGATGATTTTAAATTTTTTCTAAATTTTTATATTTTTTTCCAGACAAAAATAAAAGCTCTGGCTTCTTATTGATTGGCCTAGTAAAAAACTAATTCCAAATTTTTTTTAATTTTAACTAGAATATCTTTCCAAGTAGCAATATTACTAATTGTGCTCTTGTTCTTTATAAAACTAAGCTGACATCAAATAAATCAATTCACAGCTATATATTAGCTAGTGGTATTTCACCTATGAGTTAGTTGAAATATTTGTTGTAATTAACCAAGAAACTTGTTTGGGTGCATAAACATCCTAGCCCTAATAATAATAGGTAACAATTTCGTTGCCAAAAAATTGCAAAAAAAATTCTTATTCTATCCTTCAATAAATTTCTTTGTATTCGGCGGAACAGGTGAAAAAGACACTTTGTTAAAAGTCACCTGGAACCTAAAAAACATTTGAACGTTTAATACCAGAATTTGTTTCGGTGCGAATAAAATATATTTACATTTAATTCAGCTTTATAAAACTTTAAAAATGTTTCTAATAGTATTCAAATAAATTGTTAACCTTTTTGTCAATTATTTACCCATTGTAGAAAATCATTACCAGATTTGTGGTTATATAACAACATAAATCTCTGGTAATGGTAACTACACTCACCAAAAAAAGTCTGTAATGGCAACTGAAAATTTTGCTGTTATTACGGGAAATTCTGCTAATTCGAGCCCAGCGGTATTTTTTGCTAATCTTAGCAACACATGTCTGCTGACGTGTAGTATAATGAAATTAGTAGAAAAATTAGTACCCGCTACTAAATTTTAGTTGACTTTTTGTAAAGTGGAATTTAAAATCTGTTTGCTAAAATCAGCAAAAAAAATTACTAAATTTTATTAATATTATTAAAAAGCTTTGAATTTATTTTTCTTATCGAGTTTCAAAAATTTTGAATATATTTTTAAAAAACGAATTAATCATTTTGTTTTAATTTGGTAATTTCTGTTTTGAAAAATATTTTGGTCATTTTTTTTTTACTTTTAAGGTCAAATTCTAATTGTTTTTAGGGCTGATTTTTAGAACTTAAAAAAACTTTTTAGTGCTGTTTTAAGTGGATGTCCCATTTTCAGACATGAGTCGGTATATTCACTTTCGATAATTTTTTTAAACCTAAGTAACATTTTAGGACAATTTAAACTTGTATGTATAAGTTTTAATTATTTGAAATAACATTTCCTTCAATATCCACTTTTTAAAATTAGTATTTTTTTTGCTAATTTTAGCAAATCGGTTTTCAAAAATTTGTAAAATGATTTCTGAAATTAGCAACAAAAATTTGTAAATATTCTGTAAAAATTCTGTAATTTGTAAAATGTAAATAGCAAAAAGATTTGCTAAATAATAATGTTTTACTAAAAATTAGTACAAAAATAGTAGAGTGCGATTGAAAACCGTTTACATATTGTTCTACTAACTTTTTTTTCTGAGTGTAGTTGCATTTCCTATAACTTTTATATGGGGATTGATCGCACAACATAATATGTTATGCTTACGCACCACCATACAAAAAATATGTAGTCACCTTTTATTTTTTTTTTATTATTATGAAGTATTGAGGAAAGTAACTGTTATTATATGTTTTAAAGTAATCCAGACAGTAAGTTGATATCATTACTGGTATTTAAAATAATAATTAACTTAAAGCACTTGCTCTAGTCATCACAATATTATAGTTAAGTAGTTTTGATAAGAAATTCGATTAAAAATTCTATTCAAAATAGAATTTTGTGTTTTTATTAGTAAAAGTATTTTTAAGTAAACATTTTAATAGGAATCTGTATATCTTCTACAAAAAAAATGTTAAAGAATTCCATAATCCTCTATAAAATCTATAGTGTCTCTGTATTGAAGGACTTTTTATACCCTCCACCATATATGGTGAGGGTATATATCAGTTTGTCATTCCGTTTGTAATATGTCGAAATATAGGTTTAAGACCCCATAAAGTATATATATTAGTGATCCTTATGCAATTTTAAGTCGATTTAGCGATGTCCGTCTGTCTGTCCGTCTGTCTGTCTGTCTGTTGAAATCACGATCACGACGCGAAGACGCAAGCGGGGGTGCCTATTTTTACCCAGATTATTGAACATCCTCCCGAGCAGTTTGGTATTTAAAATGAGCAAAATCGGTCAAGCGGTTCAAAAGTTATAAGTGAAAATATGAAGGTACCTCTAAATTTTCCATACAAATTTGTACAATTTTTCTGTATCTATTTTTTTTTTCTGTTAAGTAAGTAAAAATGTTATTAAGTCTTCTTATTGTTCGATTACATTTATTGTCTTACATACTATGATAACTAAGTTAACGTAAAAATGAACAATGTTAAAGTCGCTAACAGAGCAAACCTCTGTAAATAACATTGCTAAACCTAAATAACAAAAGTTCGTTACATAAATTGACAAAACATATTCATATTACAGTTCATGCAAAATTTAGTATATACGTATATCATCTTCATCCCCTTTGGTGGAGGGTATTCAAAGATTCGGCACAGCCAAATTTAGCTCCTTTTTACTTGTTTAGGAAATATTTTCTTAAAATCCAATAGTGCTTCGATAGAAAAAAGTTCTTAGCGATGCAGGGTAATTTTCTAGGAAACAATCCCTAGAATCAAATGGTTCTAAAATTATTCGTGATCTGAACATTTTTTTCCATCATCGGTTCGTCAAATTCAATTAAAGTGTTATAAATTGTTGTTATCTTATCAGTCCTAAATTATCTTAAAACTTTTTTTTAGCGAATTTAACAAAAAATTGTGTATTTTATAAAACAAAATTTAAATATCCAGCTTTTTCATCTTCTGAATCCCGAATTTGCTTGATGAGTTTCCTAGACCAGAGTAAAGCCTATATGACACTTAAGTTTCAGTATTAATAATCCTAATTAACATAGAAGAGAGTTCAAACCAACTTATGTAAAAAATAATGAGTATAGAGAAATATAGAAATATAGAAAAAAATAGCAATCTGTCTAATTGAAGTCGGTAAGGCAGTGTACTTAATATGATTTGCATTCATAGCTAAAAAGACTAGAATCTAGAAATTAGCAAGTGGCATATAGGCTTAACCAGTTCTTGTGCAATTACGCAAATTTTGTGGAAGTTTCACTGTAGTACATGTGCAATTGCTTTCATGTGTAATTTATATCAAATACACAAATTTCAATTTTTGAGAACTTTTTTCTGAACACTGTTTACATTAAAAATCTTTAAACATTTTTCAAAATTTTAAGAAATTTTTGTAAAAAATTTTCATTTGAAGACTGAGTTGAAATATCACTCTATTATTTAAGATTTTTTGTTACAAGAAAATATTATATATATTCTAAGAAAATTTAAAGCCCACATATTCTGAAATCTTTTCGTTTGGAAAAACCTCAAGATTTAATTTTTAAATCGACGATTATTTTCTTTTAGAAAAACCTCAAAAAAATTTTGAATTCCCCTTGGGGCAACACTGTCATAGACTTACTTAAATACAAATATAATTATAATTCAAATGTTATAAAATTCTAAAGTATTTAGTACTTTGAAATCCAGTACTAAGTACAAGTTGGCATTTTATCAATTAAATGCAAACATTACTCCAATTTTTTAAACACACAGAGAAAATAAGCCTAAATTATCCTACTGACACATATTGAAAGTAATTCATACACTTTACTTTTTCATTATATTTTTCATACTTATGTTAACTCTATTTGATTATAAAAGTCCTTTAGCCAAGTATAGTGAGAAATGCGCAAGCAAAAAGTTAAATCAAGGAATAGAAAATAAATACCGAGAGAAGAAAGTACTAAAAAAGCTTTTAGCGGAAGATGGATTCAAAGTAAACACAACGATTAAAAGTATACGGCAAATAAAGAATAGAATTTTTTTGTTAAAAACCGAATATACGAACGATTAACAAAAAAAAAACGGTAAAATGAAAAAAGTCCTTGTACGCATACATACAAAAAAATATTTGTAATGCCATAACACACAAGCATTCGCTAGTATTACATAGAACCAAAATGAAAAAAACGAAGAACAATTGAAAAAAAAATATGAGATCAATTTACAGAGAAAAAAAGGTGTTACAAAATCACTAAGTAATAGGTTAAATTTTAACAAGTTTTTATTTTTGTTGAATAATCAAATTTTGTCGTATTGAAAAAGTCTTTTCGTTGAAGTTTTTAAAATGTTTTAATTAATATTATTTATTAATTTTTTTATTAATAATGTTCAAAAAATTGTTACACAACACTTTTTGTTATATTTTAACAAACATTTATTTTCATTGTTTAAGTTTTTTTTTAGTTGTTAAATTTTACAAAGTTCATGCT
Organism: Eustalomyia histrio; assembly: GCA_949748255.1. Lineage (NCBI taxonomy): Eukaryota > Metazoa > Arthropoda > Insecta > Diptera > Anthomyiidae > Eustalomyia > Eustalomyia histrio. The sequence goes on from OX456526.1 coordinate 152,747,446, forward strand.
AAATTATTTCTGTAGCTTTACACATTTTTTCAGTATAAAAAGGATTTCCTTTTTGATTGAAAGGAAGAAAAATCGAATTTTAGTATGTATATAAGTGTTACAAGGATGATTTTTTCTCATTCACCGTTAACAAATTTTTTCACTTAAAGTTTATTTTTTTTTTATTTGTTTTCTTGAAACAGTTTTTCATATTAATTAAAGTATTTTTTTATTATAATATTTTTCTTTGAATTATATCTAAAAATCCTTTTAATTTTTAACAAAAAAAAAGCAAATATAATAAAATTTCTATATATTTTTTCACTATACTTTTTTTGCACTTTTCTATGGGTTTTAATCCGTATTAAAATTCTACCGTATGTCGTCCAGAGTTGAAACGCCAATGATAGTGTCTTTACTGCAACTGAAAGAGAACTTTTTTTGTATATTCATTGGTATTTAAATCACTCATATGTGTGTGCTTTATTGTATTATTTAGTACGGAGGGTGGGGGAAGATTTTGTTCTAAAATTGTTTGTACTGGAAGTCGTTTATGTATGCGTAGACTTTTCTTTATTACAAAAATCATTGGTATTTGATTAGCACATTGAGAGAGCTTTATAAATTTATATTTATGCTAAAATTGGGGTAGTTTGATTTGAAAAAGAAGCTTCAATTGAAAAGCTTAAAATACTAAATAAGTTTTGTGTGTTTTCCAATGAGTACTTGCTTATATTGGCCAATAGTGTTGTTATTAAAGGAACTTTTATTTAACAGAAAGTTTCAAAAAGCAAATATTTTAACTTCTTACCAAACCATAAATAGTGTTTGAATAATAATCCCAGCTTATCCTTAATAGGCTGCGCCCAATGAGAAAATACAACGTTTTTAAAAAACTAATCTCTCATGAGTATGCGTCTCGGTAGAATAGGGCCTAACTATGGTGAGCGTTTCTAACCATTTCTATAATTTGGTTAGTAAAATGTAGTTAAAATATAAAAAAAGTATGTACTCGAAGAAAATAGGTATAGATTTATGCGTTGTGAAAAATATTAAGAAGTTCGAAAAAAGGGTTTAAACTAATATGAAACCCATTTTTACCTCTTGACTGTTGTTGAATTGAGTTCAAGGTATACTAATAACTTTTAAGTTTAATCTAGAGGTGCGTAAGCTTTTTTTTTTTTTGATATACGTAGCGGTTCGGCTTTTAGGCGCCTTTCCCGGAAGAGCTTTTTTCACCCATAGTACAAGAGATTCAAATATGTGTCAACCCTAGAACAAAAATATAGGCAATATGGGTATTAAAATATTTGTTTTCTTTTGATCTCAGAACGAGACTGGACCGGTAAAAAAAATGCGTGTTTCTTATTTTCTCTTCTGAATTACATATGCGAATTTCATAGAATACTTTCCTTGTTAGTGCTGATTATAAAACTGACCCTATGTCGTAAAATATGGCGTAACTTAAATTTATAGAGGAAAATAATGTTCAGGGGGAAAACACCTGTAAGGCATAAACTAAAAGATTTTCTAAACTTTAGATGTTTTAGATGTAACAAAATTGTCAGATAGGACAACGGTTTGACTTATAAAACCTACAGATGAAATTTCTGGACAATAACATCTATTTATATGATAAAACTAAGTTCTTAGAACAGCAGGTCTTCATTTAAAATAATTGGATAGATAGAAGATAGGTCTGGCTATTACCATTAAATTCAGCGTACTCAAATTAGGGTGCCCACCTTGTTTAAATTTGCGACTAGCACAGTGTTATGAACTATTTTTTATCATTTAGCACGATTCGTTTAAAAATTAAACGGTTAATTTTAAACAAATTTTATTTTAAGCTTTCGAAAAAACTTCTTCTTGAATTCTGTTTCGTATCTAATTTTTTCCGTTGATTTATTTTAATCAAAAGAAACAGCTTATGTCCCTCTTTCTCTCTTAGCATAAAGTACTAAAATTACACTAAAGTACTAATAACAGTAACACCCTTAGGGTACAGGAAAACTAAGAAGAAAATAAACTCGCCCTTTAGATTAATAACTTGTACAAAGAAGAACAAATTTACGCACATACTTGAACACATCGTTTTTTTTCCTAACGGGTTATAAAGCGCAGGTCCATAATGGTGAAAAATATAGGTAAATGAGAATTAAAAGACAAAGAAGAAATAATAATTTTCAAGCCAAAAGAAAAAGGAAATGAAGAAAGTCTATATAAGTAATTTTCTATATATTAATATATTGATTAAAAATTATTTAATACTGGAGAAGAGTGTAGAAGCAGATAGATGAGAAAAAGGCGGGTTTGAAAAAATAAAACATATGGAATAGCGTACATGAAAAATAAAATAAGATCTTTGATGAATGATTTAAAAAATATTACAATTTTATTATTACAGTTTTGCAATTTATGTATTAAAATGGAAAAATTAACTTTATTGGGTCCTTCTTTAATTTAATAACCACGTGATTAAATTTTATCTAGTCATTCTCTTTTAAGGCCACTCTTTATTTTGGTACTGCTCTTTGTTTTCATTTTTGTTTTAATAATTCTGTGCTACTTTTATTGACTACCCCTTCAAATCTTACGTCATTTCTCAGCTGTTACCTAAGAGTTTTGTTATACAACACCCCCACCCCATACACACATAGAAACACCAGGCCACACTACAAACTGCATAGTGCAAAACCATTTGATACATTTGTTAGAAATTCTACAAAGTCTGTGCTAGAGTGTAGAAGCTTCCCCCTCTCTTGGCCAGGATTAACACATATGGTTAAAAATCACATACTGTAGATTTTTATTAGCCAACAAAACAAAAACTTGAAATAATTCTCTACAAAAATATACAAATGTACAATTAGTTGTTGAGGTTTTGAAGGATTGATAAGCCAGCCCCAACCTGCCTGCCTGCCTGAATATCTGAATATCCATAGCATGTAATTGTGTATCCCCATCTATTCTATTTTCTCAATTCTATTCTTTAAGTTAAGTAATCCCTTTAGGCTGAAGGACGTTTCATGACACACAATATTGTTGTTGTATAAAATGAATATAATGAAAAAAATGAATTGTCTTCTCCCTCATTGTTTTGCCAAAATAAAAAAAAAAAGAAATATTTTGTGTGTCGTTTGTTGCAAAACACTAAAAAAAATCTTTCAACATTTGAATGTTTGTATGCGATTGGAGGGATGTTTGTAATAAATGTTGTTGTATGTGTTTGTGTCTATATTTGCACTGTGATTTTACTTAAGCTTATTTAAAATACAAATACAAACATACTCGTACATGGCTAAGGACTTTTGATAAAACAACTTATTTCGATATAAAATAATTTGCCCTGTTTTGTTTTGTTTCCCACATTCAAATTACAAATACTACACTGAAAAAAATCGTTTTCAAGTAATAGGTTGCCCATCAACTTGTAAAGTTTTTTTTTCGCAAAAATCACACACCTAAAAATATGTTCGGGGTTTGAATTTCGGTACATTTTTTAAGGGCTTTATATCCCTTAATTCTTAATCTGAAATATTCGCAGTTAAAGTTGCGAAAAAAGTGCATTTTTGGCTTTCTTTGAATATATTTTTTGAATCAGTCTTTTTATGTTTTTTCACGCAGATGTTAAAATTTAGAATTTATATTTTTTTTTTTCAAAAATTTACCAAAAATTATCATTACTAAATTTACAAAAAAAAGCACTAAAAAGAAAAACGCCAAAATCTTTGTCGGGAACACTGATTGAGAGGAATTTTTGTATGTTTTCTAATTTACACAACTTTTGAGAATTTTCATTTAGTGAAGCAACTCTTTTAAATTGTGTTTTTTTTTTTGCTTTTCTGTAAAATTGATGTTCTTAAAATAAGTTGTTTTGTCAAAAATATATAGTTGTAAATTTTGTTTTGTGTACTTATTTCATTTACGAAGCAGATATCTACATAAATATTTACTTTGGTTTATTCCCAAATGCAAGGTGAACATTTTTGTAGGATTTTACTAATATGTGCGTATTTTTACATTCAAACATATCTATGTATACGTTTGCTCAAATTTTCTAAGGTCATTTTTTACTGAAAAATAAAAAAACGAATAATCTCTCAAGTCAAAGTAGCTACATATTGGTTAGAATTCCCTAAGGATATTTTTACAACATATGGACATTTAAGATAACTCCTTTAATATTTATTTGTATGTATTTTTTTAATTGAGCCTTAGATTAAGCGAATTTAAAAGATAACATCTAACTAAAAAGGTTTCCTTAGAGGCATTTGGGTAAACTTAAAGATATGCCTATGAATTTTCACTAAATTTGGACTACTCCTTTTACTCCATGTCTTCTGCATTAATTTGTTATTGTAGCTTTTGCAGTACTTTAAGGCATAAAATAAAACGTTACTAGTAATGATTTATTTTTTTTTTTTCATTATTTCAATATATAAAATTGTGATCTAGTTATTATTTCACAAATAAAAAAAATTGTGAACAAATTTACACTAAATATGAGAGAGAAGAGAATCAAAATGTTTGCTAATTTATATTTTTAACTACCCAATATTACGTGCCGAGGAAGATTCTCCTAACTAAGAACTTCGAATTGATGAAACTTGTGAGAATAAAAATTCTAAGATCGATCTGTTTTGGCTTTTGGTCCACTTTGCATATTTTTGTGATTAAATGCTTTTTAAAGCATTTTATCCCTTGGAAAAAAAAAGCTTATAAATGCTATTCTCTGGTACCTTTTATGTAATTCACAGCTTTTTTTTTTTAACTTCCACTTTCGAAAATTTTAAGAGTCCAACCGAATCTGCAGATTTAATTATAATCACGAACCTGACAAATTCTAAATAATAATGTAATGTTAACTGACAGATCAACAAACATATTTATTAAGGGCTATTTTACTAATTTTTTATTAAAATTTTAGTTTGTGTGAAGTATCTTTTTTAGGTAATGAGGTATTAGGCATAAATATAATAAAAACAAGGGTTGGGTATAAAATTCTGTTCGAAAAAAATTCTGGTTTACAAAATTCTGTTTTACAAAATTCTGTTTTTCAAAATTCTGGTTTCCAAAATTCTGTTTTTCAAAATTCTGTTTCACAAAATTCTGGTTCACGAAATTCTGTTTGTAATTGCATTTTTTATTTAACTGAAAATGCAATTACAAACACATACATAAAAATAAAACAATTAAGAAATCACTTTGCCGTAACTTTCTCTTCCATTTTAACAAAAATACTGTTTAAAAAAACCACTTTGCAAATTTAAATAAAATACATTACTGTGTGTGTTTGGTCAAAAATTATGTTCCAGAATTTTATTTAAAATTAGTCGCAATTGTGTTGTTTAATGTGTCGTGTTTAAAAAAATAAAAATGAATAAACTGCAATTAATAAAAACCAATACAAATAAAGAAATGTTGTGTCTCAACGGATATTTTTAAAAAAGAACCTTTATTTGGACGTACTCGAGAAGAATTCCAGATAAGTGTTCCTCTCGAATAATAACAGTAATGGAAAATAACGAGCATGTTTTAATAAGATATCCAAAAAAGCTTTAATTCTTAATAAATAAATTAACGGAATTTTTTTTCTCATAATGAAAGGGGAATAACATATTTCAAAAACCAGAATTTTAATAGACAGAATTTTATTAAAAACAGAATTTTGTAAAACAGAATTTTAGTCAGACAGATTTTTTTTTGGAAAAAAAACAGAATTTTGGAAAACATAATTTTGTGGCTTTCCCTAAAAACTAACCACAATTTTCAAAAGCTTTATTTTAATACTTTTCTTGTAAACCCTTATAATGTATTATTTTAAAAAATATTTTTTTTTATTTATGTTAGATATTACTCTAACTCTATTGCACTTTATACATATGTTAACATAGGTACACCCCAACACCCCACCAATGACACTTGAAAATCGATTTTATTTTTTTTTTTTATTCATTACTTTCAATTGTTTATATTGCATTTAAACGTACGACGAGTATCTATGTCGTTTATTTGTATGGTCGTCAAGCCACCTCAGGAACTTTATATAGAAAATCATTTGTATAAAATGTTGTACTGGTATAATATAATTGCTTTTAACAATATACTATTGTCAGATGCTTAAAAGCTTTGTTCTTTATAATCTGTATGCTCGTCTTTATGTAGGGCACTTCATAAATAGTTTTTCTAAATAGTTTTTGACCGGCCTTGCAACATGTGGCCAAGCGTTGTCATACTGGGATATTACGGCTTCATCTCTGATCGCATATTACGGGAGTTTTTCGGTCAATGCTCTCTTCAAACGAATCAAATGTGCTCGATACAGATCCACTGTGACCGTCTGATTTCGCCTGTAGTCGCCCGATTTCAGCAGCTCATAATAATCACTGGCTAAGTGAGAATAAATGACAGTTGTTTACCCTCCAAAATTCCAAATAAGTTATTATAGACACAAACTATGTGTAAAGGGTACGCCATCTGATGTAAATCTCACATTTTTAAGCTATACTCCCAATATATAAAAATGTTTGGATCTTATGAAATGCATCCCCCGCTTGTAGTACATAATACCTTGTAGCGTGCGTATAAAATTCGTTCCAAACACTTTACACTGTATGGTATAAAGAATTCACAAAGTATTTAAGCTTAATATTTACAACATTTCGTACTTATGCCAATCACACATATACACTTACAGAAAAATATGTACGTACAAACTCTCATACATTTTCAGTTAATAAAATAGGTCATTTTATGGCTACTGTTACTTTTCCCTGCTGCTTAGAGACCTCTTGCATTTTGTTGATATCGTAACTTCCACTTTGCCCTTTCCACCTAAACAGAGATTTGCACTATTGTGTTTAAATAAAAGTTTCAACAGTTTTTTATATTGTTTCGTGAATTAGATCAGCTATGTTAACATTTTGTATTGTACATGGTCTGACTTGAAGCAGACTAGACTATTATTTAAACAATTTTAGATGGCAAGACGCAGGCTTATTCTTACGAATTGCAAATTTAAAGCCAAAAATGTTTTCATTGCCTTTACGGATTTGGAACATAAAGTATCTGTTATTGTTTGGTGCTATTGTAGTATGTCTTTTTTACAAAAAAAGCTTACGCAAAATTCTTAAAAAAAAATACAAGTAACTATTGTCTGATATGTGGAACATTTTATATCTCAGTTTATTCATTGTTGTAATTTTTCATTAAAATCAACCACCATAAATGTACAGAACTTTTACAAGGAAATGATTTTAGAACTTTAAATAAGAGATTTATAGAGCGTAGCAAGTCGTTTAGTTGACTATAAAATTAGACACACATGCAAATAATATCGAGAATATTTAAGTTTTATTTATGACCAACGATAATTTGTAATCATTAGCGTACCCTGTTAAAAAAAATATTTTGAAATCCACCGATACTTAAACATTCGAAGGTGACCGAAGTTTGGGGAATTCATATAAGGCCTCGTCTATGTTATAGTGTATATCGTTTTATGTCAAAATCCAAGCATACAAAATTAACTAATTACTTTTGAGACATCGCGAACAAAAGTAATTAAGGGAGTAACTAGGCTGATAAGTGGTTGAAACCCTGTTTTTGCTGGGATACTGAAAGCTATTTTTTTATTGTATTGATCTATTATAATATTTATTATTATATTTTTTAAACTTATCTCTTATTCTAAAATCTAATATTCTATAGTAACACATTTAGTCTTGAGATATTCATTAAGCGCCTCTTGGCCCAGATCTTTTCCAAAACCACTTTGTTTAAAGCCACCAAAAGGTGCAGCTACATCAGTCTTATTATAAACATTTACAAAAACAGTACCAGCTTCAATGTTATCAGCAAATGTCAAAGCCTTACTAATATCCTTTGTAAAAACTCCACTGGCCAAACCATATTCTGAACGATTGGCTCTTCTCATTACCGAATCCACATCACTGCCATGGAATTTAGTTATTATCATAATGGGTCCAAACGATTCCTCCTGAGCTATAAACATATGGTCTTCAACGTCTGTAAAAACAGTTGGTTGAAAGAAATAACCCTTCATATTGGGTACAGGTTTACCACCATAAACCAAAGTGGCACCATCTTTAATACCACGTTCACAGAATTCAATCAGCTTTTCAAAATGAGCACGATGATTTTGAGGACCATGGGCAGTAGAACGATTTAATGGATCTCCAATACACATTGAACGTAAATCTTTAACCACTCTTCGCACAAATTCATCGTGTATTGTATCTTCTACGAATAGACGACCGGCTGCTATACAATTTTCACCTTTGTTAAAGAATACCGAGGAAATTCCCTAAATATTTTAAGGAATAACATCTTAAGTGGGGGGTGTTCAAATAATTGTGGGTACAATAAGAGAAATACTTACATGTTTAATTGCCTTTTCAAAATCACAGTCGGCAAAAATTACCAAAGGGCTTTTGCCACCCAATTCCATAGAACATTTCTTTAAATTAGATTCGGCACAAGAACGCATTACGGTTTTACCGATACTAGTAGAACCAGTAAAACCAAGTTTTCTAATCATATGGTGATCAGCTATAGCTTGACCTGCCACGGATCCTGTGCCTGTTACTACATTTATAACGCCAGGAGGAAATCCGGCTTTTACCGTTAGTTCAGCAAATTTTAACGCTGTTAAAGGGCAAGTCTGGGCAGGTTTAATCAAGCATGTATTGCCAGCTGCTATACAAGCAGCCATTTTCCATGACAGCATCATTAAAGGATAATTCCAAGGAGTAACTAAGCCAACAACACTAAAAAAAAGTAATATAGAAAGCAAATTTTATTAAATAATTTCAAATCTGAATTGCTAGTTTAAACTTACCCTATGGCTTCTTTTTTGGTAAAAGTCAGTACATTATTGGGTTTGGCTGGATTAACTGGTATTGTTGAGCCTTGTATTTTATCACACCAACCGGCAAAATAACGCCAAGCATCAATGGACATGCCGATATGAGTCTTTAAAGCTAAAGTGTAAACAGCTCCAGAATCTACCGACTCTATAGTGGCTAATTCTTCCTTAAGCTGTTCCATTAGATCGGCTAATTTTAACATAAGTTGACCTCGTTGTCTAGCTGATATTTGACGCCAAGAACCATAGAAAGCCTTATGAGCGGCCTGCACAGCCTTGTCAACATCATTACGTGAGGCACAAGCTACTTTACATAGGACCTCTTCATTACAGGGATTTATAATGTCTAAAGTCTTACGCTGTTCTGAATCTACAAATTCTCCATTAATAAATAGTTGTGTAGGTATGGAAATTTCTCTTTTATTGGCTTGTAAAACAAAGCCATCGAAATGGACTCTTCCATGAGTCGAAGAAGATCCCTGTCTTAGAGCCTTTATAATTTCGCAGTAAAATTCTTCAAATACCGGAGCCATAAAAACCTGTTCATTTTCCAAAGGCACATCGAAGGCGTCTTTACATTCTTCTACTAATCTTACTACATCCATTGAACCAGCACCAGCAGCAAAGAAATCAGTTTCCGGTTCGATTGGACATCTTAAAATAGACAACCAAATATTACGTAAAGCTTGTTTCTTTGTCATTTCATCTTCCGTAAAGTTTGTTACTTGTGGAACTTGGGATTGTTTAAACCAATCACACGCATTAATTACTTTGGAACCCTTCTTCAAACGTTTAATATTAACAAATTTATTATCTGAACCCTTAATAAGTAAACCTCTTTCATGTATGAAGGCTAAAGAATTTAATCCCTTTAGGTGTAGAGATTGACCTTGCTTAACCGGTTCATCTTCATATAAATGGGCACCAAATAATCGAATTTGTTCTTCAGATCCATCTTCATTTATTACTTTAGCTAGAGCGCCTGGTACTGAATCTAAGGCTCTTATAAAGTTCCATATACATTCGGCTGATTGATTAAGGTTTATGTATTGATTTTCTTCTTTAAACATGGCAGGATCATAGGTTGCGCCTATTTCTGTTTGAGTTATTTTTGGTGCTTTTCCAGTGGCTACTAAATCTACTGCCTCTGTCATAGATTTAATGCCTTCTGGATATAAAAATCGTTTATATAATGTATCCAAAGTATCTAATGGTTCTACATTCACTTGTTTCTGTAATAGAATAGGTCCTGTATCTAAACCATCATCAGCCCAAAATATGGTAAAACCAGCCACTTTATCTCCTTCTATTAGAGTCCACGATATGGCACTAGCACCTCTATGACGTGGTAAGATTGAAGGATGATAACATATACTACCCAATTCAGCGCCATCTATTACCTCCATGGGTATGAATTGTGAACAGTATGGCAACACATTGAAATTTGCTTGTACCGACTGATATTGTTCTAAAACTTCTGGAATGACAACACCTTTACGGCGCCACGTTGAAAATTTAAATACCGGTATATTATGTTCTGCTGCAGTTGTTGCCAAAATATCCTCACGTGTTCCCTTATTTGGTATGGTAAAGACACCTACTATATTGTATTTTTTTTGCAGAAGTAACTCTAAAACATCGGCTGCAAAATTGCTTTGGCCTATAAGTGCAATTCTAAGGGGATTCTAAAAGGGTAAAAAAGAATTATAAATTATATAAGGATCAATTTTAGAATAAATTGCGTGCAATACCACTTTTGTATTAAAACTTTATATCAGTATCTCAATGTTTTTCCATAACAAAATTTCCATCGAAATACTTTTGGATTTTTATATATTTTTCCATTAAAGAATTTTACAGATTCTGAGAATTTTTTTTCTTTTACATCCCAAAGCTTTTGGATACTAAGGTATTCTCATAGAATATATATAAGACTCTTAAACGGAGTCTGGACCCAACAGACCTAATCCCATGGAATTATGTCAGAATTTTTTTAAGTACATAATCCCTGTATCTAAGGATTATAGAAATTATGTCATTAGACATAATGTCTTTATTAGACATTTTTCATATAGAATAACTCCTAGGTATAAAGCAGAGCTTTGGAGAATTAATTCGCCATAAGTCGAATTCAATTTTAATCTAAAGTAAACGAATTATTTGTTTGTTTAAATCAAATGAATTCATTCAATTGAACGCATTCACATCCAATATTGATTTAGAAATTAAATAAATTGTAACAGTTCATTTTATTAAATCAAATGATTTGAATCACGCGATTCGTTCAAACTATCAACCGTTTAGTGATTTAAAAAGAAAAAAAAATCCGTTAAAAAATTTCCGTTCAGTGATTTAAAAGAAAAATTCTGTTCAGTGATTACAAATATTACCATTCACGGACTTAAAAAAATAATTCCTAAAGAAAAACTTTCAAGTTCGAAGACTTTTTACTTTAAGTGAAGATATTTTGCCAGTAAAGAAAATCTTTGCCTGAAAAATATTTGTAATTTTGCAACTGTTTCTAAAAATAATCTTTAATTCCGAGTTTTTTAAGGGCAAAACTTGTCAAAACAATATTTTAGGACATATGTATTTTCAATCAAATATAAAATGAGTTCATCACAAGGAGTACTAAATGTATTGTTGTATCGTCGTATTAAAAAATAGAATTGTTAACATTTTTATTTCACAGTAACTTTAATATTCTGTTGTGTTTCAATTTTGTTAGTATACTTAAAAATAAAACACAAAACTTAGGTACAAATGTTGTATTGTCGTATCAACTATTATTGTGTTTTTCGAATTAAATTTTAACAGCTCTGTTTTCAATTAGCACACTCTTAGTGAACAACCTAATAGTATTTGATATTTAAAATATTCCATTGTAGACCTCAAAAGACAGCAAAAGTTGTACGATATAAAATATTTATTTAAATTTTTTTCACTCACTTTCATTTTTAGTATTTTTATTATGTATTTCACTTTTATAGTGAAGTTTTCTTTTTATTTAAATTTTATTTAATATTTAATTAAATTCACTTTGCTTTTACAACAAATTATTTTATAAAATATTCTTTGTGAAATTTAAAACTTGATTAAACTGAATTCCACCTAATCATGGGTATTTATACAATTTTTTCAGTTTTTAATAAAAAAATGTTTATGTATACAGTTACTTTTTTGTAGATTATCAATTTAATCACTTTAAACTATAAACAAAAAACAAAAGATTTCTTCTATCAGACCTCTATAAAATACACGTATAATAATATATTAAGGGGATTCATGAATCGGCGTACCACCAATTACTTTCTCATGTTGTATATTATTTATCTGTTTCTTCTTAAACACCACGATTATTTCTTAAAAAAAATATTCGTTTATTTATAAAATAGAATATTTTATAATTAACCATCAAAATAATTTTCTATTTTCATATTTAAGGATGTTTGTTTGAATTGTAAAATAAATTTACCAGGTGTGGTAAAACATATTTGACACTAATGTGATAAAAATAAAATGTTTATACGGCATTACATGAATCCGCCTATTTTGAATAATAATAAGTATAATTATGTAGTACATATATTATTATATACAGTATTACTCAAAACAAAAGCAACAAAACATACATGAATTTTTGATTCAAAACTGGTCTTCTTTCAAGTCGTTTATTAAAATGATTTTGTTTAGATCTTCTATACTACTCGTATTGAATAGTATATAAAATGTAGAAGTTACATATCAGTAGTTTTTGTATAATTTTAATGATGCAAAAATGTGGGTCACACCATAATCTAAAAATCAAATTTTTGTTTATAATTTGTATATTTCCTTAAAATTTTTTTAATAATGCATAACTTAAAAAAACAATTAAATCGGTTTAAAACATATTTAATTTGACATTTTTTAATTACAAAATTCCCGACGCGCCAGGATTTGAATCAGCAACTCACTGATATCTGTGTCAAATTTGCTTGTTTTGCTGTTTTTTTTACTTCAAATATTTTTCTTTCCACCACAAAATTTGTTTTCACATCCAAAAAAGTTTTTCACCTCAAAAAATGTGTTCAATTCAAACGTTTTTTACATTATTTGTATTAAAAACAGTTGTTACTTGTTAGCTTTAAAGCAGCTTTTTCTTGAGATTTTTTAGCTTTGAATTGATTTTTTTTACACTGTTTGCCTCAAATTGCTTTTTTTGTATTAAAGAAAAATATTTTTCTGCTAGTGCTATTCTCTTTAAAAAAAAAATGTCTTTTTCCATTTTTACTTTTTTGCTTTAAATACATTGAATTTTGCTTCTTTTGTCTCTCTAAAAAAATATTAATTTTGCTTGTGAAAAAGAACTTCTAATTATCATGTATTTTTTACAGCCTTGGATGTTGGTAAAATTAATATTTTAAAGGAGAACTTCTTTATGATATAATGAAAGAAATGATTATTTTAAAAATTGTTCCATTTAGTTTTACTGAATTTAATCAATAAATATTTTAAACCAAAGATTCTCGTATGTTTTGTTTATTTTCTTTTGTGTACTACTGTACATATATTTTCCACAAAACTCAGGTTTTGTATGACAACAAGACATATTTTAAAAAAATGGGCAAACATATTCAATTATTTTATAATTATCTATAATACATATAAATTAGATATAAATGATAGCAAATTGTATGGGAAAAAAACTGGTTGCAAAAGAGTCAGTGACCAGCAAATAATATTTTTCTCTAAAAAGATTTAAAGATTTTTGCATGTTGCAGCAGTACTTATATGTTGCTACTGAACATAGATCCAAAGAACTTGATTCAAATCCTTTTAAAGTCAAAATTTGATATATTAAGGTGGGTCGATTGACAATAAATTTGATGTAATAATATCGGGGTGGGAAAAAATTTTTTAGGCGCAAAGTAGTCAAATTTTGTAGAAGAACATCCTTCTTTTCTGGAATCTCTAGTTCATCTAAAACTTCGGGTTCTAAGTAGATCGTTTGCCTGATCGAAATACATTAGCCTAGCTTATTTACTTAGGTTTTGTTATTATACGGGGGTTGAAAGCTCGTTATAAATTAACAATAATAACAAAAACAAAAAAATATTTATGGCATAAATTTAATCACAAACACAGTTGTCCGATTTGGGGGTAAAATGTTCTTGAAGTTCAGATGTTAGACAAAAAGCTTGATGATTTTAAAATATCATTTATTTTTTTACACTACAACCAAACTTTAATCAACTATTAAATTAATAAATTACATTACATTAAACACTTTTATCTATGACAATGCAATATAACTGACCAATCGCGAAAAAAGGACAATTTAAACAAAATTAATAAAAAAAAAAACCATCACAAAATTTCCTAAAATAAACCAGTTACTTAAAGTCAGTCTGCTCGAATAGTTTAGTTATTATGGTAAACGAATTACATTCCAAATTACTTAAATACGCTGCAATAATTGGCCTAGTGCCATATATGATGCCAATACAACAACATCAACAAAACCTACTGGCATTTGAACACCAACACCAACACCACCCGAATCACCACCATCATTATCACAATAGACCTTTACGTTGGCAACAAATTTACACAGTGACGTTAATTGTTGCCAATTTAATAACAACCTTGTATGGAATTATATTCTCGCCATTCGGAGATAATTTCATAGTATCGAATTTAGTAAGCATTATGGTATTTATTGTACAAATTTTTGTGTTGATCTTAATATTGTTGGAGACTATGTTGTCCTATGGAAAATATTATGAATTTATGCAAAATTATGACAAAGTCAAGATACTGATGAAACAATTGCTACAAATTCAACTCTACCGACAAGAAATACGAAAAAGACAATGGCGAAAATATATATTTTACCTAATAGCAACATATGGTACATTAATTGTAACAATTTCTGTTATATGTTTAAATAAATATTATGGTTACTTCTGGCATGCTTTTGTAGCAGTTGTTGTTGTAAGGACTCGTTGCTTACAAATGATACTCTATATAGATTATATTGTTTATTATATGGAATTGTTAAATCTTAAATTCAAAGCTTTGATATCGTGTAAAATTCATAAAAATTACCAATTGCTCGATATTGATTATCAATATTTGCAATCTTTTGATTATTTGCAAAATTTAAAAATTATTTATCAAGAAATTCACTTGCTACACGAGAAATTTAATGATCTTTATGGCCTATCAATGGCCTGTTTATTCACTGTCGTATTTTTAGATATAATTATCAATATGTATTGGACATTTTTATTTGTATTAGGATTTTATGAAACTTATGTTACATATATAACAATTTCAACATTGTTACCACTCTTTGTTATCGTATTTATGTTGTGTTACACTGGGGAACAATGTGAAAAACAGGTACATATTGCACATTAAGTCGAACTCTGTATCAAGCTCTTTTGTTTTTCTTTCAGTGTAATGCATTATTGATTTCATTAAAAAGTCTCTTAAAAACATCCTCTTCATCCCAGGCCGCTGATAATTTTTATAATTCCGTATTGCAGGAATTTATAATGCAAATTATACAAACTCCCATAACTATAAGTGCAAACGCTTATTTTACGCTTAATTTAAACTTTTTAATGAGGGTAACCCTACGTCACTTACACATACAGAAAATATGTGTTTTATTACTTTTATTTACTTATAGGTTTTTGCAAATATTGTAACTTATTTGGTTATACTATTACAATTTCGTCAAACATCTTCTACAAATAAAGAAAATCCTGAGATGCTTACAAATTCAACACAAGTTAACTCGATTGAAGATTATTTGGATTTAAAAACTACAAATGAATAATTTTAATTTGTATAAAGGAACTTCTTTTTTTCGCTAATTTCAAATTTAGTTTATTCTGTTATTAGCATTAATTAGGGCAGCAACTTTGATGCAATAAGAAATCGAAATTATGCAGTGAAAATGCAAAATAAGCACTAAAACTATGCATTTAAGAGAAAATACTCATTAAGAACCAAAAAATATGCACTATAAAGTCAATAATTTGCATTAAATATGGAAAAAATTTACTAAAAATGTATCGATTTTTATAAATCATATTTATAACTCGAGGGTGTTTTTTAAAAATTAAATCGAATATAATTGTTAAAGAATATGACAACAGGATGATTCTTCTTTTTGTATGTGGTATATCAGAGTTTAGAAATTCTTCTTTTAGTTTAATATGCAATAAAATGCAAATATGCACTTAAAATCATTGAATATGTTGCAAATTCTTTAATTGGGCATTTGACTGCAAAAATGCAAAGAATTCTTCAATATTATCCTTAAAGACTTTGCAAATCAAAATGTTTGTACAAGCTAAAAAATTTATGCTAAAGTAGCTCTAGCCAATTGTTTTTTCAAATTGTAGAGATATATTAGAATTTTTGGCTTATCTCTTTTGCCAAAACAAAAAAAAATATATTTTTTTTCTGGTGGTCTTAATATTCTAAAAAAATCATATTTTGATCAAACAATTTTAAAACATGCCATATTTTGATAAGAGACTATATGTATCTATAAATTATTTTAAATTTCTACACGCCCAACTACCAAAGAAAAATATCGACATAAAAGTATAAACAATTACTTGCCAAAAAAAAAAAAAACACCGATGACCTATAATTCTTTAAAATATAAATATTCGATTTTTCAAACCACTTCAAATTAACCAGTTTAAACCAAATGTTAGTCGTTCTAGATTTGATAAGACCTTAAGTTCTATTAAATTAATTGATTATAAAATAAATGCCAAATAATAGTCGTGTTTTCATACTCTTCGGGAAAAGAAAAGCAAACAATTTTTTTAACTTTTTCTAGTTGTATTAACATAAACAATTAATAAAATATTCCAATCAAAAGGGTTCGTTTGATTTTCGATTTTTAATAAAACATCTTATGTTTTACAATACCAACAAAAAAATTTATACTTTTAAAAAAATTTTCGAAGAAAACAACCCGACTAGTTTTGTTCAAAAAAGTGCCCTTG
Source organism: Eustalomyia histrio (assembly GCA_949748255.1). Taxonomy (NCBI): domain Eukaryota; kingdom Metazoa; phylum Arthropoda; class Insecta; order Diptera; family Anthomyiidae; genus Eustalomyia; species Eustalomyia histrio. Next base: position 152,764,333 of record OX456526.1, read on the forward strand.
GAATAGTTTATCGTCGGGAACGAAACTAATATTTAGTAAAAAAAACATTTATTATTAATTAGCTATAAAAAAAACTTTGCGTAGTCTAGTATTTTATTTTGTCTGATTAAATTCAGTTGTTGAGCGAATGATTATATGATTCCAGTTTCAGCTGGTTTGTGAATTAAAACTAAACTGGTTAAAATTGAACTTTAATTGATAAGGATTGATACTTGTTATTTTTTTTATTTTGGTTTTTTAAATCATTAAAACAGATGTCTTGTTTTATTTGAAGCTCATTGTTGAAAGATAAAAATATAAAAGAAATTAGGATTAACGTTTCCATTTTATATTTTTTACAATGATCATAATATGCTCTCAAAAAGGTTGTCAGTTACTACATGATAGTTGGTTGTGTAGTAATCAGTAGTAGTATTTATTATTCTAATCACCCGTTGTTTTTCTATGGAAAAGTGTAAAACAATTATATGATCGCAGTTAAAAATAAAAACAAATGAATAGTTACTTAAAGCATTTATTTTTAATATTTTAATAAACAGTAAAGAGTTCTTGTTAAAATTTCATTATTGATTCTTTCTAAGTTTGCAAAAATAATAATTAGAAAATTTAATTGTATTTAATTACACATTTTTTATTAAAAGAAAAAATGGTCTGTTTTTAAACGGAAAAACTAATTGCTAACAGAAGTTTTTATAAATTTTCGTCAGTTGTTTTAAAATGTTTGTAGTAAACATTTGTGAGCTATTTTTACTGCTTTCTTGTTAACTGCCTTTGTTCGGTGGACATAAGGTTATGATATAAATTTTATTTATTTTATAAAAATCTTGTGCAAGGTTTATTTAAAAAAAAAATAATAATTGTAAAGCTTTTGATTCTTATTGCGCAAACAAAAGAAGTGAATATTATTTTATAATCTGTTGGACATTGTGAAATTTTTATATATATACCTTTAAAAAATATATATTTGCAATAAATTCTTGTAAAAATCGAAACTGTTTTGATTTTTACACAAACTTTTATAGTTATGTGTGTTAGTTTGTATAGTCTCCTTGTCGCATAAATCTGAATTATGATCGATTTCGAGCACTGAAAAGCACTAGGTTAGCGGAAAAAACACCGAGTTAGTAACATTGCCAAATTTACAAAAATACTGCAAATTTTCGTTTATCTATTAAGCATCAGTTGGCATTACTGATGTTTTAACGAAACTTGAGTTCTTTTTCTCTTATTGGAAAAAATGGCGGTTCTGTTAAAAAATTTTCATAAAGATGTCAAAAAAAAGTTTTTTTTTTATATCAATTAAAAGTTAAATTATTTTAAAAAATATGTGTAATTAATTTATAAAAAACAACATAATTGTTGATATTAAATAGTCAAGTGTATGCAACTAATGAAACAAGGTTGAGATAATTGCACAAAACTAATATTTAAACCAAACTCAAAGACAAAAGTGTGGAACTTTAAGAAGAAAAAAGAATGCAAAAATTAAGAAAATCTGTTGTATTTTAAAGAAATTTGATTAAAAGTGTCAAAAGTTTGTTAGGAAGTGAAAAGTGAGTTACTGAACTTGTTTTAGTGGATTATCATGGTCAACATAAATTAAAAACTTCAAGTAAGTTATGTCCAATATATTGTTTAGACAATTTGAATGAATATAACTACTATGTATATAAAAACTAGATGAAATTTGGAATCACTTAGGCCGAAATTTTGTGATGCCTGTTAAATAAAATTAAACTCTTTTTTCAAAAGCAGTATTCCAATTACAAACTGCGTTTCTGCCATCTTCAGCAGATTCTACCGCAGTTATCAGAATTGCTGAAGCAAGTGGACAAAATTTTTTTAGCCTTCATTCATTCATTTTCTGCCATCTAAAATTGCATACAACTTTAAAGAAAACATTGTTTCAAATTATGTAACTCGTACAAAAAAATGGAAATTTATTTAAAAAAATATATTTCAATTAAGGAAAATTTCAAGTTTGTGTTTTTAATAATCACATTGAACTTCTGCATTTACGGTTATTGTTTCAATTATTTCATCATTGTCACCAATAATATCTAGATTACATTCCAAAATATCTATACCAGCCAATGTGTTTGCAGATTGCAGATCTTCTGTGGAGTTTTTGAAATCGCCAATATAATCGGAAGATGATAATTCATCAGTATAATAAGAAGTTGGCAGCTCATTCGTAGATTGTTGGAAATTACCTTCATTGTTAGGTGGGATGTCTGGCGTTAGATTAGTTAAATATACAATATTTTCATGAGATAATTCCTTGTGATTTATTAATTCTTTAAAACTTGCTGGGTGTGGTGTTTTGTTACAGTTGTCAGAAAAATCAGCATAAAGGGAAACAAACTTATCTTCAGCATTGGATTGATTATTTTGTGTTAATTTTTGAAAATTGTCGATATTATCTTGTACCATCACTTCGCCCTGATTCTGAAATTCTGTTAGAGTAGAAGGTACAGTTAATGTGAATTTACATTTTGAGAATCTGGTATTGTTAAGAAAGCGAGGTTTGTGGGCCTGTATTATTTTATGTATTAACCCTGATTTTGTTAGACGTAGCCGTATTTATTTCGTTAAAAATTTCATAATTAATTTTGTCTAATTCTCGCTACGAAAGAAAAAATTACAATTTTTCAAAAATGCCAACACAGAAAATCAAATTAAGCTAAACCCAAAAAGAATTTAAAAAATAGGTATTAGCCATAAAAACATAATTTATTTCAAAATAAGAAATTAAATAATGAATTTTTAACGGACTAAATTAAATCCGGCCTATTAAAAAACTTATTTATTTTGATATAATTTTAAAACTACCTGAGTTTGCAGAAGTTTGAACGCATTCTTTTTCTTCTAAACATTCCTTCTCCGGTACACACTCCAATTTCCCGTTCATTTCATCAGTGCCTTTAACATCAATGTTAATCTCAATTTCATTTTTTTCTTCTTCACTATAGTTTTCAAGACCCAAAAATGAATTAGCACTTTTCGGTGAGTTTCGCTTAGCAGTATTGAATTTCTCTGTTTCTGCTTTGACTCCTTTAAGGGAAAATTTCCGTTGCAAGACATTTTGAATAAAGTCTTGTCGGTTAAGTTCTTCCTCATTTTCTATCAATTCTATTTCTTTATATTGTGCGTTAACTTCTTCAATTTTATTCTCCGAATCTTCAAAGACAAAAGTATAAACATCATTTTCAAAGAGTTCGTTAGAACTCTCTTCAAAACTGTCGGTTGTTTTATCCCTTTGTTCTTTTAAGCTGGAATTTTCATCATGTCCATTTCTATACTCAAATATTTTAACGGTTTCTTTACATTGGTGTAAAGGAATTCTAACAATTTTAACATCCAATTGCGCATCGTTTCTGTCTCGATTTTCATTTTCGAAACGTTCTTTAACTTTGGATTTCTTTGCCATTTTCTTTAAAAGTAAATTTTCTTCTTTATTTATGTCATCCTTGTTAGACAATATCTGTGTAATATATTCTTGCTTATTCTTTGACTTTCCTTCCATCATTTTTTCCAACAGCTCATTCTCTTCTCCATTTAAACCTCTCTCTTCTTTGCTAGGTTTTAAAAATATTTTTAACTCTTCATAGCTACGTGCACATTGTATATTATTATGCTCATCTTGTTCAGATAGCTTTAAATGTTCAAGACTTATTTTGTTGAAAAATTCATCGTCAATATTATTATAAAGATTTGGTTTAGCTTGAGGATCTAAAGAGAAAAATTCATCATTACTTTCATCACTGTCGGATTGCTGTCCTATGGAATTTATTTTGTTATTGTAATCTAAAGCTGATGGTATAAGATCTTTCAAAGATTTTTGTTGTGTGTCTTTGTAGGAACCGGACCAAACATTATTTTTATAATTTTTACAATCTTCATCACTTCGTTGATCTTTAGAATGAGCATCTTTAAGGAGTTTTCTTGGTTTGCTACAACATGCACCTTCTTCTTCCTCTTCAGACTGAGCTGTATCATAATCTGTTTCACTATCACTTAAATGTCCAATTGGTTGAGGCAATTCCATGCGGTTTCCCGTATCTTTATGACATATTACCAGTTTATCATCCACTACTTCTAAAGTATCATTATAACGATCTCTTTGGGAATAAACGCGATCTATCATTTGACGAACTTTTTTCGCTTGTTGATCGTTATATTGTTTTAATTGCTCATCTAGACTCTTGTGAGTGTCGTTATTAAAAGATTTTAGATTTTTTTGTTTAGCCAATTCTTTTAGACAGACCGACTTTTGTTCATCTGTTGTAGGCGTTGGTATTCCTCCTTGGTATGTCACTGTAGGTCTTTTCAAGGATTCTTTTTCCATAATTTCCCGATTTTGTAAAGCAATATTTCTAAAAAATTGTTTAAATGGCTCAACGATGTCAGGTATGATTTTTGAAGGTGCCGAATTTTCTTGTACTTTTGTTCCAGAATAACTGTATTCTTCATCAGATTCAATGGCAAATTCATAACTTTTTGGTTTAAATGGTTTCAATTCCAGGGATTGTATTATTTCCTCTAGTAATGGCTGAATAACTAATGATTCTGTGCAGAGTTGGTTTGCGTTAATATCTTTACTGCAAATCTTTTCTTGAATTTCTCCATTGAATGTTTTTGGTGACATTTTAATGTCTTCCTTAAAATGTTTCATTGCTTGTTTGTCTCTTATATCTTGAATTAATTTTTCATTATCTCTTGGTAACTTTTCTTTCTGATTTTGTTCACAATCATTTTTTTTTAAGTTTCCTTCAGGTTGCTCTTCTTTTTGATATTTGCTTTCTGTATTGTTTTCTTTCAATAGATTTTCATTTTCGTTTTCTAGTTTTTGCAAAATTTTGTTTAGTTCTTTGGTTTCTTTTTCGAACGAATTCAGAGCATCATTAGAATTACGCGCCAATAATTTTTTATCCATGGGAGTATATTCAAAGTCATCAGCTGCAGTACCACCTTCATTTGGATTTAAACAATCTTCAATTAGAGTATTTCCATTTTCTTCTTTATCAGTTAAATTGCCTGAAGTACGCCTTTGATTATTGCTTGCAACATTATTTTTCCAATGAGCTTCTTCAGATTTATTCGAAGGCTTTAAATAGTTATCAATATTTAATATATATCGTTGGATTTCTTGCCGAGAGTAAAAAGTGTGTGCAGGCTCACTTTTTTGCAAAATGGTATTTTCAGGACTTGTACTATATTTTATGTCTTCTTTCAAGCCTGGTTGAATTGTTATATTTTCTTCCTGAGATAATAAATTTTTAGGCGGAGAAATCAAACCTTTATGTTCTTCTCTTTCTTCCCTTGGTTGAAGAAACTTTCTTTCGTCAAAAGTATGTAACTTTTCCATCTCTTCTTCTTTTTCTTCCCAAGGCTTATCATTAATCCATATTACTGGTATTTCTCTTATCTCTTCTTGAGCTGCAACATTTCTACTATTACATCGTTTTAATTCAGTTTCTGTATAGCATTGGTTAACCATACGTTCTAATCTCAATTCGTTCGAATTATCATCAGTCTCATTGCCACTACTACCGCTGCTATTTTCTTCTAAAATGTTATTCTTTGCAAAAAATGATTCTATGGCTTCCTTTCGGTCTTCTTTATCTTTATTTAATTGTGTCATAAAGTTATCCATGTTTTCAGACAATTGTTCGAAATCTATTTTAAGCTGATGATTAACAGCGGAAATTTCTTGTTCATTTTGTGTTTCAGTTGATAATTTATTTGGTAATATATTTTTTTTATGATTTGTTGTTGTAAAATTTTTCTGTCGTAAATTCCCTTCGTCGAATTCTTCTTTCTTCATTAGAGAATTCATGGCTTCTTCAAATTCCTTTAATGGTTCGTAAGTCTCATCTTCTTTGCCATTGAGAGTTTCAATTTGTAATTGGACTCTTTTAGGAATACTTTCTGGATAATTCTCGCTTTGTGATAAGTTGTTAATTGTAGCCTGAGATATTGCATCAATTGTATGTTTAAATTGGTCTTTAGAATCTGCATCAGTGTTAAATTTATAATTTTTCAAATTAAGTTCGTCGTCAGAAATTTTACATTTCTTAGTATGCTGTTCATCAAGTTCAAATTCTTTTTCCGAATTATTTGCAGAAATACTTTCAAATTTCTGTGGTTCTTTTATTTTATTTTCTGCATCGTTTTGCTTTACAATGACTTTAGTACTTTCATTTAACGAGTCATTACAAATATTTTCATTATCAGTATCAGCGGTAGTTAGAGATTCATTAGCTCTTGTATGTTTACTAGTGATTTCTTGGCCTTTCACAGAAGACGAAAAACTGACGTTCATGTCGGAAGACGTAGTCTCTGATGTATTATCAGCTACTTCATCCCAAATGCTGTCTATAATAACATCAGCAACTATCTCTTTTCGTTTTTTAAGTTTTTTAGATTCTAATTCATCTTCAGAATCAGAGGACGTCAACAATGGTAACTGATCTTCAGGTTTTCGATTTTTGTTACGCATGTTAATAGTAGCTAGACAGTAAGTAGAGAGAAAAATGATTTTTGTGATCAATAATAAGAGAGCTTATTAATGATTGATTTACCATTTACGCTATCTCTCATTTTTCTGCGCTCCTTACGATTCCAGCGTTCATTTTCTTTGCGTTCTTCTTCGTAGCCCCCACGTTTCCTGAAATGAAAAACAGGTCAACGTTTTAAGATTAAACCATCCTTATTGTAGGTTTTTTAAGAGATTTGTGTTAGTCAAATAACACATTTTAAAAATTGAAAAGATGCCTTTTGAAACTTATGCCACTGAAAGAATGTATAGAAAACTAACATATCGCTCTTGCTCCTCTTAAGAGAGTCAAATCAAAATTTTTCAATTTTTACTTTTTGCAAGAAAACGATATACAGTGGTCATATCTACCCATTATAAAAATCTTCCATCATTTTCTCAACTGTTTCGCCAAAAAAAAAATACTCTTGTAACCCTTCTTGTGATATAAGATACAAGCAGCTAATTGTCATCCAAAGACAAATATTTTGAGTTGTCCCCAAATGGAACCTCAATTCATACCAGTTTTGTTTCAACTAAAGGGAAATATTTTAAGTTGTTTCCTGTTTATGTCATTACGGTTTAAATTAAAAAACATGTAATTTCCGAGTACTTTACCGACCGTATCAGTAGTGCGATTCCGGGCAAAAGTCGGTAGTTACATTGTCAAAATTAATTAAGGCTTTAGCTTCAAGAGTCGCAAAATTCATCGGACAAAAATCGGCAGCACTGAAAATTATGAATTTGAAATCATATTCTAGTGGTCAGAAGATCGTTTTGAAAAATGTGACAAAATTTGTTACACATCCCAAAATCTCGTATTAACAATATCGTAAATATAACCGACACATATATATTTATTATAAAACTGAGAAAACTTTTGTTTCAATAGACATTTTCGATTTATTCTACTGTGTGCATAGATGTTAGCAATTAGGTTAGGTTGATAAAGAGGAATCGGAATTAAAAGTACTCTTCACAACTGACTCATGTACAAAAATAGGACATACACTTAAGCCCGAAAGTCGGCTCGCTTGCTTAAGTATCAAGCAAGTCTATAACCAGGCAGGTTTCTATGTTTGCCAATTAAGAGAAATATTAAAAGCCCTTGTCGTAACTTTTTAAAGGTATTTTGAAACTCCAATCATAGTTTCTATGAGCTCTAAAGGAACCGCATTTATATATACTAATGAGAACCTGATATAATTTCAGTTATCTTACCAAGCCTCTGCGCATGACCGGTCTTTGGGAAATACCGGGCGTGCATCCAAGTAAGTTAATTTTTTCTGAAATTGATATAGAAATTAAAAGAAAAAGGTGTTTCGAATTTTCTGCAAAAACTTACACACTCTAATATCAAGGTTTTTCGATACTGGGGTATTTTCGAGACCACGGGATTTCCTTGCAAGACCAATACCTTTAATTCTGGCATTTTGGCAAAAATCTTTTTAAGAAAATATTGTTTTTTATTTCAATTTGATTTTATTAATGTATTTTTTATTTACCTTTACCACCAAAATATCATCAATGCGATTATTAGATAAATCTACAACTGATAGATTTCTGCAATTTTCCAATTCTTTTAAACCCTCACAATCCTTAATATAATTGGACGATATATTTAAAGTATTTAATGCTGGCAATACCTCAAAACCACAGTTTTCAATTTTTCGTATATGATTTTGGGATAAGTTTATTGTATCCAATTCTTTGCAGCATTCTAAATTTTCTATTTTCTTAATTAAATTACTTTGCAAAAATAGACATTTAAGTTTGGTTTGTTTGTCCAGACCCTGGATTTCTGAAATGGCATTACATTCCAACCACAAACATTTTAATTCAGTGTATTCTTCCAAACATTCAATTGATTGGAAACCTATTAAGTAATTTCAGTTGTTAATTTTTTATTGTGCAAATTTTTACTTTAAACTAACCTTGATAATGTAAATACAAAACATCATTTAGTTCGGGTGTTTGATAGAGTTTATCCTTTTTACATAATTCTAATATCCTTTTTTTGGTTATACGATTCAAACCCAATATTTCCTTAGGTTCTGATGTTCTGTTTTTAGACATGTCCAATAAAATTTATTTTTATATAATATGAAGAAATATATATATTATATATTTTTTAATAAAATTAAATATTTGCTTGAAAAATAGTTTTCAGTAATTGACAAATTTGATTATTGATCTAACAAAATTGTTTTGAATAATTACTATAACAACAAAAACTGAAGTAATACATGATATCTAATTATACCCAAAAAAAATCCTTAGTTGATTGTAATGGATTTTCAATTATCTTATGGGGGAAACATCCCTAAATATTATTTGTGGACTGTTGAGAAAAGCACTAATTGCAAAAACCCCTAATGTAACATGAAATATGGCTACAAATTTTTTAAGTTTGTATGTCAGATTGTCTACAGATTCTGAGGAAATTTCCTTTTATTTTAGTACCCACACTTGTATGTTAATACGCGTACCAGTTTTCGGGCCCTGGGGGGCACCACAGGCTCCGGCCCTAAAAATGGAAGATAAAAAAAATATTTTTTTTTGCATTTCAGCCAACATATTTTGAAATTGTCTAAAATTCCATATAACAAGTAGAGTATTCAAAAAACCGGCCTTATGGAAAAACCGGTTTCGGTTTTCTTCGAAAAATCTAATTTTAAAAAAACCGGTTTCGGTTTTCGCAGAAAAAACCGGTCAACCGTTTTTTTTTTAAATTTGAATAAAAAGCTTATATAATTCGTTAATTGTTTTAATTACAAACAAAAAAAAAAGAAATTTAATATATAAAGTAATACAAATAAAAAAAAACATTCTTTGAAAAAAAAAAAATATTTTATAATATTTTTTTATTGTATTTCATTTCAACATTATATTCATTTGTTTTAATAGTAATTTGAACGTTTGGCATTAAATAAGTTTTTTTAATATTACATTTTAAATATGTAAAAAGAAAATCTATTTTTCAGTTCTAAAATAATATTTTAGAAATAATATGCAATTTAAATGTTTCGTTTTAAGACGATTTTTTTGTTTGCTTTTGATAAAGCTAGAAGTGGAAAATACTCTTTCACTAATAGTAGATGTTGGACAAATAGTCAAAAGACAATTATGTTAATTGTCCAACTTTTCAGTTCTTTCGTCGCATTTATCAAAATATATGAAATCATCATATGTGACCTTCTCCGAGAAAAGGGACCTAGTGTGTCAAAAAACGGGTTTGGACTTGAGAGTGGATTCTGGTACCTAATAGGGTGTAGAATAAGATGAAATGAATTAGATTTCTGATAAAAATTTATTTACCCCATAAATACGTACAAAATGAACTTGGGAAAATCGATAAAAATGAGAAAAACATTAAAATTTACTTTTTTGGTTTTAAATTGTTTTTAAATTGTCACTCTAAAAGCGAAAAAATATACGTCACCACATAGGCATGACGACACCAAAGTCGGCACGCAATCATAACTAACCATACCAAATCGCATCTTCCAACTAAAGGTGTGTTCACAGTGATAATGCGTTATGAAACTTTAAATCCGTTTTGCTCAAAACTTCATTTTCACACACTAGATCCCATTTCTCGGAGAAGGTCACATATAATGATGAATGATTTTGTACAGTCTATTTTTTAGGATTTTGAATACTGTTTATTGTGTTATTTGAGTTTGGAATATCCAAAGTTAAGTCTTCATCGGTATCTATCAGACTTACATTTAAATCTTCATAACCAAACGATTATAAAAGTGTTCGGAAAAAATAAAAGAGACCAAGTAACCCAGTTGGTGATGTAATTAAAAAAACCGGTTAACCGAACAAAAAAGACCGGTTTTCGGTTTTCTTCGAATTTCGGTTTTTGAATACTCTAATAACAAGTTTACTAAAAATTTATTTTTTATTTCATTTGATTCGAATACAATAAAAATTGACTATGAGTTTTGTTAACTTTGGCACTGCGTAATTATTTTTTGTTTTTTTTTTTTTTTTTTTTTTTTTGTACTATTTGATTAATCGATTAATTGCACAACTCTAAAAATAAGTTTTCAAACCGGTTCTTCGGAACAGATAATTTCACTGAATCAAAAACGGTTAATTACTACTTTCTGAGAGCAACTCTGAAGCAGCTGACTAAAATTGACAACTGTCTGACAAAGTTTTTGTTTTTCTTCTTCTGAGTAGTGAATGTAACGCAATAATAAAAAAGCAAATATTCATTAACAAAAATTAATTAAAATGCAACGTATTAACAATTAATTGTTAGAAAAATTTACATATAATATGTAATTCAAGTGAAAATAGTAACCCAAAGAAATCCGAAAAATCCAGCAACAAAATATATCAAAACTTTAGGAATAAAAGAATTGCAAGAAAGTGTAAAAAATAAATTAAAAATATATATGTAAATATTTTTAAATAAATTTTGGAACCGCAATAAATGATATTTACTAATAAATTTGTGAAGTGCATATATTATAAATACAAGAGTTCAATATTAAATAAAATTTTCCATTTGCAATTGTTCAATTTTTTGTCTTCTCTATTATATATTCCTCCGTTCTTTTGTTTAAAATTTTACGCGTCATATTTTTTTGATTCATATTCATACCTACATACGAGAATGTATTTGATTTGATGATCAAATAAACTTCTGATAAGTTTTACAAAGAATACATTTTATTTAATGAAACAATATTTTGCTAATATGAAATAAATCTTAAATATTTTATATTGAATTTATATTATTTGTGTTTATACAATTGTTCAATGAAGTGTTTTAAAACATTGCGTACATAAAAATTGACATTAATAGCAGACACAAAAATGGATCCACAAAAAATTACTGAACTTGCTAAACTATTACGAAATAATGGTGATAAAATATTAAGTTCAGAATTTACATTAACATTATCAGGTAATTAGAAGATTATAAATATCTCTACAAAATTGTATTTCTATTAAGAGCTTTATTTATTGCAATTATTTATTTTTAAATTGACACATTAAATTTGATTACATTTGTTTAGCCCTATAGTCTAAAAAGTATATTAAGTTTTTCAAAATTATTTACAATACAAAACTGGGCAATCTCGGAACACGGACTTTAACGTTTAATACTCAACTTGATTCACTAAGCTCACTGTATGCCCCATTCACCATGCCACATTCTTGTGAAACTTATAATATTGTCCAAAAAATCACCAGTATGTATTTCATATTGGAAGGTTGTATATTGGAAAAAAATCAAATAGCGTTTGATTCTTATTGGGCAAACAGTACAATTAAAATTTTCGCAATAACAAAGCAAAATTTGCAAAACTTTCACATTTATGCCGATTCTTATTTACATATTATACATTTTCTAAATTCATAAATATTGTTTTAAATTTTTTGAATTGGTCTAGAGCAAATTAAAGAAACCTTTTATAATTACCTATGATTCAGACTGTATAAATAGAATTCTGTATAGTTTTCTAAGCCTTATTTATTGTAGTACTCAAAACTTTCTAAAAGTGGACTTGTCCTTATAATTTTTTACTGATTGTTGTATGAGTTGTTGTGAGGTTTCGATGTTACAATCGCTAAAGTACAGAAACACACCTAGTAAAAGTTTTGGAACTTTAAAATTTAATTCCTAAATGCAAGTTTATAATAGGGCATAATTAATTCTATATAGTGTTTAAACACTCAATTTAAATGTATAAAAAATAGCATCTTATCTGTTTAAAAAACTAAACTAAAAAACAACAAAATGTCATAGTCGTTATTTGTTTAAATATATTGTAAAAAGCAACATATCGCAGACTAAATACAAAAGAGTTTCAACTCAAAATTTTCCAAAATTTACTTTTTTCCCATAAATTAATTCACAGTACACACCTTTGTTTCTTTCTTTCTGTTCCTATGCTTTAAAATAGACTTTTTTCATAATGAAACCATTTTTTTTAATATTGCAATCATTTTTATTTATATTTGTTTAATATTTTGTTTTCTAATCCAGAGTTGTATAAGGGCTACATAAATAGACATAACAAGGATGGCATACATAACTTAAATGTTCATTACACTTATCAACTTATTCAAACGCTTTATATAATAATTTTCATCAGATTTAGAGATTCAATTAAAAATTTCTTTAAATTTTTTACTATACAGCAAATGAATATTCAATTAATTGTCTCTAAACGAAAATATTGTTGTTATTTATTTTCTTTTGAAAATTATTAAACATGATGACGAATTTTTGTAGAAATGTGTCATGACTAAATCTACCCCCTATCCTGGTCTGTCCCATATTCAATATATATGGGACAGAAATTTAGATGTATTGTAAAGTTTATACATATATGCATGTATTTATACTGTATTTTATTTTTACTTTAATTTTAGGCTTTCTTCTACGTGCCCTTAATGATGCTTTTACTTTAATAGCTGATTCCATTGAAATTGGAGATGTGAAACATTTCCAAGTAGTTAAACCTATCCACTCGCAATCACCTGTTTTTCGTGATCTTCAATTGATACATGATTTTGTGCAAAAAACTGCTTTGCTGTGTATTATCCAATACCCTGGTGAAGAATATTTTGAAAGTAAAATAGACTTGTCAAAATTTTGCGCACTCAAAAGATTAGAAGTACAAAAGATTAACATCAAACAAATAGCTGGCATTCAACCGTTGCGTGCTCAACTGCAACATTTAATATGTACGAAAAGTATTAAATGTGTAGATGATATTATAACCCATTGTGGTGGTGATAATTCCAATGGTTTTGTATGGAATGAATTGAAAATAGCTGATTTTAGTTATAATAATTTACAAACAGTGGATACTTCATTGGAATTTGCGCAATATTTACAACATTTAAATTTAAGACATAATCAATTACAATCGGTTAAAGCCATCAAATGGCTACCACATCTAAAAACGTTAAATTTAAGTTTTAATCGTTTGCAACACATACCGCAATTTCATATGGATGCTTATAAACGTTTACAATCATTAAATATGAGTAATAATCTGGTGGAAGATCTCATGGGTATTGTTAAATTAGATGCTTTAACAGATTTGGATTTATCCGATAATTGTCTGATGGATCATACCAATCTATTACCTTTAAGTGCTTTGGATACTTTAAAATTTCTAAATTTATTTGGTAATCCTTTACACTATCATCCCAAACATCGTTTGGCTACAACACAATATCTTCATAAAAATTGTTCTACTGTTAAGTTCATATTAGATTTTGAACCACTCTCGAAAAACGAAAAATCCCTTACGGGTACTCAACAACTAAGAAAAGTAGGTGCACTCAATCGCTATAGTTTACGTACTTCTTCCTCGTCTATGTCAGTTACCGGTCGTCCAACACCTTCGAGTAGCCAAACACCAGCTTCTAGTGTGGGATCATTGCTATCGTTTAAATTAGCAGATAGTTCTTCCGTGACATCAGAAAGTAACACGGAAGTTGTTAAACAAAAGAAAAGGTCTTCCAAAGTACGATGTGCAGAAATTGAAGATCATTCCTTAGAAAATTTAAAAGATTTAGATAACATTCAAGCTTCAGAGGATGTTATGAATAGTTCCATAATTTCTGTTACAAAAACAAAATCACTAATTGTTGCCGAAGAAGATAAAGAACATTTAGATATTAAAGGACAAATTGTAAATTTACGCAAAAAGTATGGCAATGAGTGGCTGCATACTAGTAATACTGAAAGGATGAGTAGTGTTCTGGGTAAGTGTGAATTATGAATTCTAAATTTTAATTTTTCTTTAGGATAACATAAAAATCTGGTGCTTCAAATAAAAATAAATTCAAAATTTATTAACTTTTCTTTTGTTCGAAACTTTTATATTTATAGGCGGTGACTCTTCCAGTACATCCGCAGTTGACATTGATATGGAGCGTCAAAAATCTCGTCAAATGTTTAATGAATACATCAAAGACTTTACGGAAGTTTCTAACAACTCCACAGATAATCTAAATAATACCAACATAAATACCTCAACAACTACCAACAACACTTTGGATAATACTAAGGCCAACATATTATTAACTCCCATTAAAGCACAAAATGATACTAACGAATCTTCATTATATCAAAGTTTTGAACAAACTCAGACATCAGCCAATACTACTCAAGACAATGAACAGACTTTATATAGATCCTTGAACGAAAGCAAAATGGATAATAATAATCCATTTGAAGAAAATGAAAAAGTGGAAGAAGCAGCTGCTGAAGATGAACATGATCATCTAAAAAATATTTATGCTGCTGTTGTAAATGAGGAAGAAGAACGTAAGCAAAACAAACAAGTTATCCATTTTCTATTAAAAACTATAATTTTTTAGTTTCTGAACGTGAAGATGATGAGGAAACATACATTGTTTACACCTCAAATCAAAATGAGGCCATATTTTTAACAAAATCATGTAACTTTTTAAGAGAAAGAGATCCCCTTACGGAGAGGTGAGTAAAATATGGTTTAAAAGTAAGATTTTTAAAGTCGTTTTTTAATTATACTCGTAGAACCAAAACAAAATGGAGTTTAAAAATTTTAGAATCTTGTGATCGTATTAAATCCAATACTTTACGTATTAATTTTGATACAGTAAAAAAGGATAAACAAGAACGTGTTTATACCGTAGAAGAAGATTTATGTCAAGTAAGTTCTTTTTGCATTTTCACACTTTAAATTAATATAAATTTCTTTTTTTAGGAATTGGAAAAGAAATTACGGGATATTCTTTCACAACGTGATTTGACAGAAATGAACCAAACAATATACAGATGTGTTAATTGCAGTTGTCAGTTTTCCCAAGAAATCAAATATAAATTAACTAATTCCGGTGAGTTTTGAAACAGGAAATGTCTTCTCACATTTTCTTTACATTGTGGACACTATAATTGCCTAATTAGGGAAACCCTAATAACTGGAAAATTACTAGGGTTGTTCCAATAAGGAGAGTACTTTATTACCATTTGTAAAGAATTGTTTTACTTGTTTGTTCTTTGCTTGTTTTAGAAATCCGTTGCCCTGATTGTAAATCCAAATTTGTGGCGGAAATTCATGATATACCTAAATCTTTAGAGAAAGCCGGTGTTATGGAAAATTTATCACCTGCCTCTATTGTAGAAGAATTACCATCTAACATAACACCGTTAACTCTACAACAGACATCATCTCAATCAAGCTCTATAGAAATTGCTGAAGAAACAAATAGTATTGGTAAGATATTCATTAAAAGGTTGAAAGCTTTCACATTTGTTTTACTATTCAAATTTATTTAGCATGTTTAATTCATTATTTTTAATTTCAATTGACTGATTGTTTTTTTGTATGCTCTTCTATTTTTTTTTTTTCGTTTATAAAAACCTAAATTTTTCCTTTAACTAAACAAAACTGATCTTTTAAGGTAAAGGAAACACATGGCTTTCAGCTAATAATCCACTGCATAGTAGGACACTGAAGCAAACACTTAAAAGTTAATATCACTTTATTACATATTATGCTTTAAACAAAAGAAGCATTGGTTTAGTTAACAAACAAATTTTATTAAACAAATACTGAAAGTTATAAAAAATTATTTGGCGACTAACTAACAATCCAATGTTTCTTTTGATTTTTTTTTGTTTTTTTAAAGTATACTAAAAATATCCTGCATTATTCTTTAACACCTTTTTTTAGGTTCTGCTAATTCTCTTAATGAATCTTCTTGTTCTAAAATTTCCACCACTTCAAGATCTGAAAGTTCTTTCAATTCTAATGAATCTTTAGTGGGCAGTTCTAATACTGATCGTAATTTAGCGTTTAACACAAATGGTGATAGTGATGTTGATATTATCTCCAATCCTAGCCAATCTAGCATTGAAGTGTTAGAAAATTGTCCTAGCCGTAAGACTTCGGAAGAAAGACGTAGCATTGTGCATATATCCAACCTAGAAACTATTGAAGATCAAAGTTACACACAAACATTCTTAGAACGTGAATTTGATAATATGATTAATTACTCTAATAAGAGTAAAGGCAAACCAGAAGATTGTCCCGAAACTGGATTACAAACAGCTGTATTACCGCCCACGGAAAACTATATGCCAACTAATAAGCCGCCCATTTCTATGGTGCATAACAATCTTACTGAAAGCAGTTCTTCGGGATCAGTTACAGATAGTATTTGTACAGCTTACGAACAAAACTCGGAAAAGTTACCTCAATTACATGAAGAAAAGAAAGATGCAATGAAAGAATTTTTACAACATGAAAAAAATGGGAATGCAAATGCTGCGAAGACTGCAAAAAAAGAAGAAAATAATGGTCTAACATCAATGTTTGGTGGTAAGTTAAAAATTATAATATTTTAACTTTTTTAATTATTTTTTTTTTTAATAACAAAAACTTTTGACATAAATCCAATTCGTTTTCAAGAATTGTACCTTTGTACCATATTTATAACAGTGCGGGTCATATAATGCCGCTCCGCAAATTTGACATCATATGACTCACCCTGATTTAACCAAGGTCGAGCAATTTTTCAGTGAAAGCAATATTTCCTTTTGTACAACATAATAGTAAAGAAACATTAAATTTAGGCTTATCAAAATTAAGGAGTTTTACTTATCTACGTCCCAGTAATTTTTATTATATGTATGTCGGAAAAAAATACATAAAAACTGGCAAAAGCTGAATTTAAGAAGCAAAAACTAAGAATCCTTAAGGGCAATTTTTTTAAATTATTTTCAGCTACAATAATAGCCATTCATATCTATTCTTATTTAAAAGTTAATGTTTGAAAAATCACTGGCGTATTTCGGGTTAATGTATACTTTTTTTTATAAAAGAGATCTGTCTTGGTCCTATTTAAAGTACATTTTTGTACAGCTATCAACATTTTCCCAAAATTATTATTTTTATATTGTTACTGCAAAAAATTGAATGTTTTCTTATTTTAAAATTACAGCTCTTATGCAATCTACAAACATTTTAATGACAAGTTCGAAGAAACTTATTGATTCTGAAACTTTATCAAATGTTAAATCTGGTACTGTATTACCAGCTGCAGCTAAAAATTCCTCTTCAATCAGTCAGTTGTATAAATTCAATTATACCGATTTCAATGATATCGATCATCGTTTAAAATTATATTTTTATCAGTCGAATTTTGAAGAAAAAGGCGAACACTTTAAATGGATTGTAAAGGGACGTATTTTTAATGAAAATACAAAAAAATTAACTGATGGTATTGTTGCTGTGTCCACATGTAAATTATATTTAATGGCAGCATTTGCGGAAGAAAATGATGATGTTACCAAATGGTTAAGGCCAATAACGAGTTGTACTGTAGATCGTTTAGAAACAATACAATTATTGCCTTGGAAAATGGGTTTATCGTTTTATTTAAGAGACTGGGGTGGTTTTCTATTACTGCTGCAGGATATCTTAAGAACAGATTCTTTAATGTTATTTTTTGCAAGTGAGTAATATATTAGCACACTTTTTTTTTTTATTATCTACTTTATTTTGACCATTTGTTTGCAGACAATTCCTTACCCTCTTCCTGCGATTTAAAATATCAACCTGGTGATCTGTTATTAAAACGTCTTAATGCTGCTGTTATCGATGAACAATTGAATATGTGTTCGTTATTGAATGGCTGTGAAATATCCTGTGAAAATGCTAAGCGTTCGTTTAACATGTGTGGCCTCTTAACGACAGACTCTCGTTTATATTTAAGTTCTGAAAAAATAAGTTGGCTTTCTGAGCTTGATCAAGACTCTGATATTGAATTGTGTGTTACACAATTTATGTCGAATTTAGTTGAAGTTGAACATTTTTCAGATAATGTATTCATTATAAATTTTCTTGATGAAACTCAAGATAAATGTGAGCTCTGGAAGTGCACATTTGAGACAGCTGAAAATGCCAATACTTGTTTAAATGCAATTGCGCAATCATGGGAGAAATTATTTGGTGTTCCCTTAATAAATGCATAATATCAAAAGAAGTGCATACATTTTAGATATTCAAGTTATGGATCAACAAAATGTATGAACATTCTTTTTATGTTTGTATATAGAGTTTAATGTTTTCATAATGTTTTTTATTTGTTGAATAATTTTTTTGTGAAAAGTATTTATACAAAATTGTGTCAATATGCAGAAATACTTAGGAGTACATATTAAAGTATTTATATTTTAATTAAAAAAAAAAGTTACAAATTTATGTGCACACAAATGAAATTTTGTTATACATATCGCTTAATTACTTCAAGACTGTCATAAGTCAAAAAACCTGAAATATGGGTCTCACTACAATCTAAAACATATCGAAAAATGGTATTGATATATCTTTTCTCATTGAGTGGCGACCAAAAGTGTTTTGTACTTTTCTCAGTAGTTAGGCTAAATTGAAAACTTTAAACGCGTTTTCCCCAAAATCGATTTTTGTGAGTCATGACAGTCTTAAAGTAAATGAGCGATACACATAGATTTTGGTATGATTGAAAGTTTCCTTTAAAATAATATTTCTGCATATGCAAACTAATAAACCAACAAAATGTACCATGTATGTATTTGAAAGTCATATTTTCCATATTCAAATACATTTTTTTTTTCATTCATTTTTAAACCATATTACATGTGGGCGAATATTTAGAATAAATTTGCACATACATTTATGACAATTTCCATTCAGCACTATTTTCAGATAAAAAATAGCAGTAAAATACATACATTATACATTTTTATGTAAATAAATTTATATTTAGAATATGAACATACATATTTTATGAAATATTTTCAAACTATTTAGTTATTTTTAATTCCTTTATAGATATTTTATTATTATGAGAATGTTCTGAGTCCATATCCGTTTTTAAATATTGCGCTAAATATTTTTGGAATATTTTCTATAAGATTTTTTTTTCAGTCATACTGAGCCTCATTACGGTTTTCGTAGTTGAATTTGAGAGCGTAGAATTTTTATGAAAAGCCGTTAAAAACACAACTTTTGAATTAAACATAAATAACTA